>JBBPCW010000154.1:14851364-14865487 GCA_037974425.1 Phenacogrammus interruptus
ACACTCACACACTCACACACTCACACACTCACACACTCACACACTCACACACTCACACACTCACACACTCACACTTCCTGAAGCCAGAAACACTAAAAATGTTGTTTTTTTTTTAAAGATTAATCAGATTTGGAGCAAAATGCAAAACTTAAATCCTCTTAGTTTTCAATGCCTGCACCATGTGCTCAGTTAGAAAGCACTTGCAAGCAATATGGTTCCCTAAAGTCAGCACAGCTTGAAACCAATTAGCACACAATTATCCAAAAGGAAACACAGTCGGTCTGAATTGTTCACACACCAGTCACAATCTTTACTTTTTAGATAAAAGGGCCATGTGTCCGTCCACTTGTATTGGAAAAATGGATCTACAAAGACCTGAAGGAAGAGGAAGAGGAAAAGGAAGGGCAAGGGCGAGGGCACAAGTGGTTTCTGATCAGATTTGTGCAACTCTAGTTGACCATGAGTTGTCCATGAGGGATGCTGGGCAAAGAGTACAGCTGAATTGGAACCACTGTAGCCTCTATAAGCTGGACCTCCCGAGAGGAAAATAGGTGGGTCATTTACATACTGCTCTCTAGTAAAACACTGGAGTCCAGTATTCTGCAGACATGTACTGTAGCAGTTTGCTCTATTGTATGCTCTCTGAAATGCATTGTATTACTGGCCATTGGCAATATGGTCATAGCCAATCTGATTAGCTTGCGTAGGATACAAAGGAGAGCTGCTGAGAGGTACCGATTCAGTCTGCATCTCAACGATTGCCGGCATTCTTCGAGGAAACAGATGGAGGATGAAACAGACCTATCCTTTCAAAAAGACCTCGGATAGTCAAAGACCAACGAATGGAATATGTGCCAGTATGGTTTTTTGCACCATATTTGAGTATATTTATGTATTACAGCAGCATATATACTGTAGTACAGACCATATAGATGCCAGAGAGACTTCTCGTGAACTCCCCTTTGTTGACGAAGTGGGATTTAACCTTACTAAAAGGAGGAGAGGGGGTAGGAACATAAATGGCCACCAGGCTATTGTGAATGTCCCTGGCCAATGAGGAAATGTAACCGTGTGTGCCGCCATCAGCCAAGAGGGGTCCTCCACCACCATGCCACCCCTGGTCCATACAACATCTTCTGGATTTCCTCAATGACCTGAGATATCGTTCATGCCAACTAGACCAGAGGGAGGGAGCCAGCACAGCCACAGCAGCCATGCTACGTTGTCATTAGGGACAATGTCAGTTTCAACAGGACTGCTGTAGTTCATGACTGGTTCACGAACAACCCAAGATTCAGCATATTGCCAGCAGATTGTTCGGCGGTGGAAGGTCTACGTCTGGGACCCCTACATCTGTATTCACCTCCTCCAGGCTATGGAGGAGGCCTGTTCAGACATTACAGTTGTGGATTAGACATACAAGGGGTTTCTCTTCCCCTGCTGCCTGGCTAGAGCTCATACAGCCTGTGATGTTGAGGAGATGGCATGACCTAGACCAGAGAAGTGATGCTGATTCAGGATGAATGTGTTTTTTTGTTACAGTAATGTTTTTAATGACATACAGTAACCCATTTATACAGCAGTCACGATTTCAGCAGTCCGCCCCACTTATATCAGCAGTTGCGTTTTCAGCCAAATGCAGATTTTTCCTAGGTACCAAACTAATAATTTTTCCGCACATGCGCAAAAAAGGCAGATACCCCCTGCATTTGTTTTGCTTTTGTGACGTCCAGGCCTCATCCGCCATGCACACTCGTCCTTGTGCTGGGTTGCTAACCACAGCGGCCTAACATGAACCCTGCATGAGGACGAGAGGGCGTGCCGTATACGGCCCAGACGTCACAGCTTTTCTCGTGGTAATATATAAATGGCCGTATATTTGTGCTAAATTAGACAAAAATATAACTTAATAATTTTGTAACAGAAATATTAACATAAATTCAGCTACATTTCCATATAGAAATAAAAGTTTTAGTACTGTGGAGAGAAACGCAAAGAAAGTGCATCTTGGGATGGTGAAATACCGCTGTACTCAGAGGCGGGAGGTTTGAAAATAGGGGGGGTTTCACTACACGCAGGTGCTCTTGGAACGTAACCCCCGAGAAAACAGTACTGGGTTACTTTATTGCTAATTTTATGTGCTGCATTCTATGTTCTATCTGTTGCACATTTTATGGTTACTTCATCACTCCGTTTCGTTTTATGACTACAGTACATCAAGGAATTCAATTACGAAAATGTATAGGTGTTGTGTCTTTATATTGTGTGTGTCATGTAAATTATTATTCATTGCAGTAACAGGTTTGTGAGGTATTTGTTTTGAATTGATCTCACTCGTGTGTAATGCCTATTTTGTAGTGTCTATGTATTTGATGCCTTTTGTGTGATTACCGAAGGCAGAGTTTGGTTTAGATGTAGGATTACATGGTTTTGAGTGGCGAGTTTGGTTTTGACCTGAACAGTGGAAGTTTCAGTAGTTAAGGATTTGTGTTTAGAATTTTCTAATTTAAAGAAGTGTGTTTCAGCAGTCAAGAAAAAACTGTAAACCATGCAGTTAATGTTGAGGGGGACAGTTTGAATGATGAGATGGAATCTTAAATTTAGATTTTAGCAAATTAAACTTTAAATTCAGATGCATTCATACATCTGGCACTGAATATATGTCACAATTATATTAAACACAGCAACACAAGTGTGTGGCAGGGGGGCTGTTGTGTGTGTTTGTGTGAGTGAGACTGTGTGTGTGTGTGTGTGTTATGCTTACAGTGCAGGAAGTCCTCTCTGGTCTTTGGCTCTGAGAATATAATTTGAGCTGTTGCAGCTGTGGAGGCAAACACAACAACTCAAAATAATCTAAAGAATAGAACAGATTACAATAGACAGGACCAGTTCAATGAACATCACATGAACATCAATGAACTGTGTGTTCACAGTATTTTCACAGTAGCCGTCTGAGGAGTTTTAGTTATTTCTGGTCTGTATAAATCATTGATATTCTGTGAGACTGTCATGTTTATCTTAAAAAACTATCATTTTTGTGATGCATATATTACGTATACATGTTTTTCAAATAAATATTCATTAAATTACAATAAATCATTTTTGCCTTGACTTGCAGTCACTGAGAAGCACCAAACAGCAGTTAGCTAGCTGTATATAACTGATAATGCTGAAACAGACAAAAGAGTTACAACTGATATATATTTTCTGCCTTAAATTTTGACTGCTGGCAGACATTCACATGAAGAGGCTGAGAGTGCCCTCAGAGAAACAGAGACACCAACTGAGAGGTGGAGAGAAAAAGAGACAACAGTTTAGCTGGCTCCTATATGATATGAACGGCTGTAAATCTTTGCAAATTTCTTATGAAGCACTGAAAAATAACTCCCGAGATAAAAACTCTGAGCTTGGTGTTTGCCTATCAAAGTTATTTCACTCGTGATGAACTCTAATCACTAAGTTAGTAACAGGATATGAACTTGGCTCTCCATTCTGTAAACCAGTTAGACAGACCCTGAAAACTTGTTGACGAACAAAGATTTTAAAATCTGTATCATCTTCTGTTAAAGTAAACAGAAACCCACTCAGACTCTTCTGTCTTCTTACCTCCTCTGTGTTACAGCACCATCCACCTACAACAATCTGACTGTACAAAATCCAGAAAAACTCAAGAAACTACCAGAAGAGGTGGCTCCTCTTACCTCGTGAAAGCTCCTCTCTGCAGAACTTCTCCAGTCGCCCTTTCAGCTCAGAGACATTTTTCCTCACTCCATCAAATGAGAGATGGCCATCATGATGGAAGATGATGTTTGATGAGTCCTCAGAGGAGACACAGAGAGACTGGAAACTCTACAGAGAGGGAAAAAACAGTGGAGAAAGATAAAGGTGTACAAAAAGAAAGAAAGAGCTCAGAGCTGATTTGACTAAATAGAAACTTTCTGATTACAGAGAGGTTTATTTATTGTTGCCTTTTGGTGGAGTTTTAGGAGCTTCATGAGAAGCAGGTTACTCTGTAGATCAGTAAAGGTCACCTGGAGGAATTGGATGTGATCCTCTATGTGTGAAAGCTGCTCTAGCTCAGTGTTTCTCCTCTTTAGATCAGTGATCTCCTGCTCCAGGTTCTTCAGGAGTTCTTCAGCTGCACTCCGTTCAGCCTCCTCCTGAGCTCTGATCAGCTCTGCTACCTCAGAGCGTTTTTTCTCAATGGAGCAGATCATCTCAGTGAACATCCTCTCGCTGTCCTCCACTGCTGCCTGTGCAGAACGCTGTTAGAGCACAAATAAAGATGATGGTCAGAAAACAAAAGAATAAAATGTATACAGTTTTACTCAGTGTCATGTTTTGTATCTGAACATTGCTACTAGGCTAATGTAGCCGTGCAGTACCAACATACTGATGATCCTTGAATAAACGCAGAAATACATAAATATCAAATCTCTGCTCAGTGCTCACCTCAAGAGTCTCCACAGCCTGTTCCATCTCCTGCAGCTTCTTCTGTTTCTCCTGGATCCTCTGCTGGACTTTTCTCTGCAGCTCCTTCAGCCGATTCTATCAGAAAACAACATTTTTCAATTTCAATTTAAGTTTTGGGTTAAGGTTAAGATTTGGGTGAAATTGAAAGATAAGCTTTATTTCTAAAAATGTAATAGCATTTTAAAGATATTCGTCAAATGTTAGTTTAAGTCAATGTTTGTATCTTCAGTGGACAATCAAAATAAAAAGTAAACCAGCTTTTCTGTAAATTGTTGGTTATAGTTAAAGTGCTATAATTCAGCATTATTCTACACAGTGCCCACAACGTCATGTGAAACTTCAAAGCAGAAAGACGAGTTAAATATTCTGTTCTAAACGGTTCACTGAACACTTGATTCATCTCAACACTTTTAAGTTGTTCTTTAAAATCAGTACCTTCAGTTTAAGAACTAAAAACAGTGAAAACAACTCGTTCTAACTTGCTATTCCAATTATCACAAACTGACTTTATGTACATAATAGGGTTGTAACGGTACATGTATTCATACCGAACCGTCACGGTACATGGGTCACAGTTCAGTACATGATGTCTTTCGGAGAATACACGGTACGCCGGAGAAGACGTGATTGAAGTAATACGGAATCACAAAGGGACCAAAAAGCGCAAGTAAATCATAAACCTGGGTCGTAGTGTGGTGCAATAGTGCCACCAACTGGCGTAACACTTCTGCTGCCTTATTACATACATGGAAATATAAGCAAGAGTGTGTGTTTACTGGTTAATACACTGCTGTTTATTTAAAATACATTAAAACAAACCTTCTTTAGAACTGTTTATTGCTTAACTTTGCTGTATTGTGAACCGTACCAAACCGAGGTACGTACCAAACCGTGACATCTGTGTACTGTTTCACCCCTAGAATTTAATATTGGCACTCCTGACCCTCCATAGAAGATTTCTGTTCTCACCTGCTTCTCGTTTTTTTCTGCTGCAGCTGAAACGGTATCGTGGCCTTTGTGTTGGTCTACCATACACAAACAGCAGATGCAGCTTTGGTCAGTACGACAGTAGATCTTCATCACTTCATTGTGCTGAGAACAGATCTTCTCTTCTAGTTGTGTGGAGGCTTTGACCAGCGTGTGCTTTTTCAAAACAGGAACTACAAAGTGAGGTTTAAGATGAGCTTCACAAAAGGAGGCCAGACACGTCAGACAGGACTTGGTGGCTTTGTTTTTCCTCCCAGAGCAGAAATCACACTCCACATCTCCAGGGCCAGAGGAACGGCGAGCGGGACAAACAGCTTGGAGTTCTGTCTTCTTAAGTTTCTCTACCACTTCAGCCAGCATGTTGTTTCTGCGTAGAACAGGCCTTGGAGTGAAGGTCTCTCTGCACTGGGGGCAGCTGTGGACCCCCTTCTGATTGTCCTGATCCCAGAAGCCGTTAATACACTCCATACAGAAACTGTGTCCACAGGGAATAGCCACTGGATCCCTCAGCAGATCCAGACAGACTGGACAGCTGAATCGGTCGTGATCTACTGAAATACTGGCCTCTGCCATTTTCCTGCACTTCTAGACGGAGAGGGATCAGTTTCGTTTCTTCTGCACTGAGCAGGACGGACTTCCTGGTTTTTCGTTACCGGTTCGTTTTTATTGGTTAAAGAGTGACAGCGGGTGGAAAAAGAGAGAAAGGGGATTGGAAGGAAGAAAAAGGGCAAAGAATTGATTGGAATAAAAGGTTATGGATCATAGCCATTTACAGTTATAGATAAGACAGAGTGGTTGTAAGGATTTTTCCTCAGCCACAAGCACATGTGTTTCTTGTAATCCTGTAACTAGAGTTAGGACTCAAACGGCTCAGTGTGAATACAGTCGCTCCAAACTGGAAATAATAGAATACTTTGAAATGGTTTACATTTAAAGACATGCAGCTGAAACTACCTTAACACCTACTGAATACAACATATGTTTGTGGCTGAGCAAGTGAAAAATGTTTGTGATGCCACTTGATTGCTGAGTGGTTGGAAAACCAACACCACTCTGTTCCGCACTGCTTTATTTTATCCGCAAATGTAATCCTAGTTAGCTGGAATAAAAATTTTGTAGTGGATGAAATGGACTTATACTGTAAGAGTCATGTTTCCTCCCTACACTCAAGGTAAACCCTTTTCTCTTCTGTGGTTCCCTGCTGGAGGAATGAGGAGCTCTTGTATTAAAATTAGTTTAAAATTTAATTAAAGTATTTTAGGAGCATGTCTGGGGGCATATTTAGGGCTTTGCATGATAAAAATAGGCATTTTAAGCATTTTTGTATCACATCACAAATTCAGTTTTTCACTATTCCTGAGTTTTTTATATTATTACAATAAGTATTATTATTGTTGTTGTTGTTATGTTTATTTTTTGTGAACAAATTTAAAATTACATTTACAAGGTAAATGCCTATGAAACCAAATGTATACAACATATGAGAGCAAGAACAGAAATGTGGCTCATTGTAGTCATTAGGGAGGCTGTAGGAGATCAGTTTCCAGTGTTTAACATGGATATTATATACAGCAGAGGTCCCCAACCACCAGACCGTGGACCGGTATCTATCAGTGAGTCATTTGGTGATGGGCTACACAGAAAAAGAGAATCAAAATATTTTATTGATCATGAGAGTCTGAAAGCTCTTTTGTATCTATACGAGAAAATATTGTTTTACATGAAACTGGTGCAACAAAGGTTGGGGACCTATGACCTTGAGGATTAAAGGATATGTCAGCTGGAGGGAATGTCTGAGCCTCCCTTATTCAGGCAGTATTCTGAGGAAAGAAAGCACCCAGTGATGTCTAAATCGAGCAGTCACAAATGAAAGTGTATTGATTCAAAATACTGCCTTCTAAACCACTAATTATACAGCTGAACAGCTGCTTTTAGTTTTGTATGCATCCAAGAAACATAATAGCTATTTCTAACCTGTTCTGCTGTTTTCTTACTATACACAGTAATATGGTCTCCTTATCTGTTATCATGGTTTGTTGCTGCTGCAAATACTAACACATCACACAGAACAAGAGCCGCTCTGGCTCTCTATGGAGTCTGAGGATTAGAAAACAACATCCTTGTGTAAAGCATTGCATGTCAAAAGGGCTTACATTTTGATGGAGGTAAGGCCCTGATTAGACTGAACGCAAACTCGACACAAATATGTGCTGATACATTGAATTTGTAATGCATCAACACCCAGCTGATGCTTTGCAAATACACAACACTTCTGTACAAACTCACAGTGCATTAGTGTGTTACTGTGGTACTTCAAATGCTCAGTTATCAAGGGAGAAATAAAGGGAGCATCAGTGTGTCTTTACAAGTTATTCCAAAGGCCACAACCACTATGTTGAGAGTAGAACAGTATGGTCTTTTTCTGCTGGAATGAAGAGGTGATATCATACACATTCATATGAGTGAACTGGTTCAGACCTATCAGACTCATCAAACTGTTGGTTTGTTACAAGTGCTGACCAGGCAAAAGCTTGCTGGCAGTTTGAGACAGCTATCACGCTAACACCCCTTGCTGCAGGGCTCAAAATGCAGCCTGTGCTGAATTATGAACCACATTGTGACACTTTTAATGCAATTATGCATTAAACCATGTTTGCAAGCTCAGTGTTTGCTTTTACGTTCTTTCAGGACTTCTGTGACAGTGACAACCAAAACACTGAATTAACGCAGAAAAACTTCATACTCTACCACAAACTTGTAAAGAACCAATTTCATGATATGTCTGATGAGAGAGAAGAGACAAAGAAGCGGATCTCAAACACGAAACATGTCTTGACTGATTGACTGCAGTTGTGATCAGTCTGAATTGTGTTATGAAGTTCTGTGCATTTGTAATGCTGCTTTCCCTTCCCTTGGAAATACAATAAACAGGTCGTCAAGGAGATTCTTGAAGTACGGTGAGCAATAAATGGACAGATAGATGGAGAGATGATTGAGAAGATAGATTATTGTGTCTGCCGCGCACACACAAAAAAGCGCTGTCCCGAGACAAAAGCGCTGGTCATTATTGATGTTTGCTGATGCTTGTTGTTTTCAGCCATTTGTCTGTACAAACAGGGAGAAAGACAGAGAGATAAAAAGAAAAAGGAGAAAGATGGAGATAGAGACAGAGGGGAACAAAGAAAGTAAGAAAGATAGGAAAGAGGAAAGAGACAAGAGAGACAAATAAGAAAAAAGAGACAAATAAAGAAAATGTGAGAAAAGGAGAAGAGGGAGATGAAAAAGAGAGGACTGAGGAAAGTAGAAACTGAGAATGAGAGAAAGAGAGTTACTTTATTTTGTTTTGACTCATTTCATCTGAATTTGTCCCCTTTCTACTCCATTAACCTTCAGCTTACACACCAATACACAAACTCCTGATCCGGCACTTTGCATCTCACTCACTATTTTACCCTCTCTGAGTGCCAGAAGGCAGAGAAAGCAATATTGCTAAAAAATCTCTCTCTGTAAGCTCCCTGCAGACATACTGCAGGTCTACACGCACACACTGCCAACGTTCTGCTGATCTGACAATATTGTAAAGGCATTATTCACTTGTTCTTTGAACTCCTTATGGGAAGATGCAACCATAATTTCAAGGGTGCTCCAAGTAAAATGAATTTAATAAACATTTATTTAAAATCAAACTCAAAACCATGTGCAGCAAAGTTAAAACATACAGTAATTATTATATTATACTCCTATATTATTTTAGAATTTTATAGTATGTGTGACAAATGAAAAATATTGTTTATAAAATACATCTCTTGAAATAAAATACAGCAAATGCAAAATATTGCCAAAATAAAAATTTGTATTTTTTTTTTTACAAAATTAAAGTTTGTAAAGAACATGAAGTTCTGTGCAAAAACAGTCACATAAAGAGATCTCAACAGGTTTATTCTTCACAGTTTTAGGTCCTTTTTAAAATGAGTCGTTTGGATGGAGGGCCCAGTCTGACGTCCCCCTGGGCCAATTTGCATAGAGCCACCTCTCATCTGTCGAGACCTCACCCATTAGTTGAAGATCTACCAATTTGTCTGCTATTTTTACGAGCATGGATAATCTGAATGCTATGGCTACAGTCAGAGGCAAGTGTTGTTTGTGTCATGATTCCTGTCTACGGCCACTAGGGGCCGCCCTTTGACTTCAGTAGTGCCCTTAGTGGGTGTGGCTGTCAGTAAAGGACTTCCAGCTGAACAGAGAATAGGAGCATTATTGTCTGTTTTCCCATTGGTCCTCAGTTCAGTCTTCTTTTGTATTTAAGTTGGTTAGTCCTTAGTTTCTGTTCTTGAACATTAACCTCACCTTACCCCGGTCTGTGTCCTCATATCTATCTTATGTTTTCATGCCTGGTTCTCGTGCCTGTTTTCTGTTCCGTTTATAATAAATCACCTTGATCAGGAAGTCAGTGCCTGTGCCTTTTCCTCTGTCTGGCCATGGCCAGATTGTGACAGAATGCTCCATCACGCAAGGCACAGCAGACATGGCCAAAGTCTCCACCTCACGCTGGACCAAAGATGGCGCCCCCCATAGCGGCTGTGGCACACTGGTCAACTTCTCCAGCATCCCCGGCACATCATTTGGCCATTAAGCGTTAAGCGTCTTATGCTTGCCACCTTAAAAATTTGAATAAGGAGCCATAAGGAGCCAACTCCTTATTCACAACTCGTGGAGGATCTGTACCTACTGTCTGTGACAAGTCAGCAGATGTAAGTACTTTCAAATATTAACTTTTGTGTTTCTACCACAGTTAAGTATGAACTAGCTTGTTCGTTTCGTTTTGTAAGCATGGGATGGGTGGGGCGTGGCCAGCAACAGCTTATTTGCATGAAAGGGACAGAGCCCTGAAACGGCTCATTTTGAAAGGGACTGAAACTGTCAATAAGCTGGTGAACTCTCGTTATGTGAGAGTGATTTTGTGCAAAGAACTTCATGAACATGTTTTGTATAGCCCATAGACCTATTCTAACTATGTGTGGCTCCTAACAAGGTCCAATCATGGAACCTTGGGGGCTGGCCACACCCACCTGATTAGGCCCATAGTCAAGTCATCCCACCAGGGCGACCCCTTCCTACTAAGTGAGGCAGCCACACACAGCTCCCACACACAAGGCAGGGACTCATCCTGGGCAGGGCGCAAGCCCACCACAGGGCACACATACCATTCACGTACGCACCTACAGTCAATTTAGAAGCCCCATTTCATCTGACATGCATGTCTTTAGACTGTGGGAGAAACCAGAGACCTGGAAGAAACGCACCCACCATGAGGAGAACATACAAACCACACATACACAAGACCAGGACCCCGTGTCACGGTTTGGTCGGCGGCCGTTAGTGGCCGCTGTTTTCAGTTTTTGTACTCTGTTTCTGTTCAGTGTTTTGGGGACTTTTATTTTGGTTTCATGTCCAGTGCTTGTCACGTGCCTTTATCACCTGTCTGTGTTTTGCCCCTGATTTCTATTAGCATTTAAGCCTGTTTGTGGTAATCCTCCCTCAAGTGTCCATCACCTCATTTACCCTCGTTTTTCCCGTTCCTGCCAGGTCTGATTCCTGTTGTCTGTTTGGTTCTAGTTCCTGTTTGGCCCACGTGCCTGTTTTGTTTTATTCACGTTTGTAAATAAAGTCACGTCTGCATGGATCCCTGGTCTCCTTGGTCTGTGCCCCGAGGAAGCTCAGAGTCGTGGGCTCGCACCCGTGACTATGACACCCAGATTCAAACCCACAAGCTTGGAGGTGTGAGGCAGCAGTGCTATCTACTATGCCAACATGGGACCCATAGAAATTATTAAAAAAGGAACAATGTCTCCAAAACAAAAAAAAAAGTTTATTTATTGGCCTTCTTGTGTTTATGCAGTTTATATATAGCAGGTATTTTTACCTTGTTACACTAGAGGTGTCTGAGAGTCCAGAGGTAATGGTGTGTGAATGTTGTAGGGGGTTAATTGTGAGATAATAGCCTCGTTCTGCCTCATTTAGCTCAGTCACCTCAGAAAAGCATGTTCCTCCTTCTTTCTCTCTTTCTCGCTCTGACATTCCACCTCTTGTCTATATTCAGTAACCACACTGGTCTTGTTTGATTTAGGGTGACTTTATACTTCCAAGCTTGGGCACAACCTGCAAAATTAACTGGCCATATCTATGAGATGCAGTACCAGCACGAATATCTAAAAATGAAAATTGAAAGTAAAGGAAAATGACAGTTTGGGGACTTAACACTTTAGACATCACAGTACAATCTTAGTAAGTTTAGTATGTAGGATACAGTTTTGCTATTAGTCAAGTTTATTCTAATAAATGTTTTGTTGATTCACTTGTTAAAGGTTGATCAGCAGTAAGGAGTGATCGCATAGACTTTAAGTCGTCAGGAAAGTTTTTTAAAAATACCGTATCGGGATTCCAGATTGTAAAAAAAAATGTTTTGTCTCTATTTGTATCATGTGTTTTCTCATTTTAAATATAGCTTCAGCTTTTTAAGTGACAGACTTGTTAATAAAGGCCTTCTGCTGCTGCCCCAGCTGAGATGCCCTAGGCAAGGGGAACTGTGGGCTTTAAGTTTATACTGTCCCCTTGATTCTGAAGTTAAAGCTGTACCCTGAAATCCCCATGAAGTATATCTGAGACTTCAGTCCTTTATCCTGTCTTTAGTCTCAGCTTTGTAAGCTCTCCATCACAGATCCTGTTGTTTGTTTTGGAAAATCCATCTAAGCCACCCTGTGGTATCCTATTTCTACTATTTCTACAACGGCTTCATCTCTTCACATCCCTCTTCTAAGTCTCAGTTATCTGAGTCTTATTCACTTCCTCCTATTCTCTTTCTGTCTGCTGCATCCTTTTCATTTCCTCTCATTCTCTCCATCTCTGGCCCAATTTAAATCTGTCTGACGTTTTAAAATCCAGAAGTAATTCCCCCAGATATCAATCTACCCTTTTTCATCCTCTTCCTCTCCCTCTCTCTCGCTTTCCCTTCTCTCACTTATCTCTGTCATTCTCTTTCTCTCACGGTTTCTCTCTTTATCTCCCCCACTCTCTCCCTGGCTCTCTTTCATGCTTTCTGCCTGTTTCTTACTGTTTATATTCTTAACTCTCTCCCTTTCTTTCTATTTTGTCCTTTATACTCCCGCTCTCTCTCTCTCTCTCTCTCTCCCTCTCTCTCTCTCTCTCTCTCTCTCTCTCTCACCTTCCGTTTTGCTGCTGGTCGTGTCCTGCCCCACGGCAGCTTTGTGGCCCACTCCATCTCTGCGTTTATTTATGGGAATATGCTGATGGGGCTAACACAGGTACATCCCATATATCACACCTGAGAGAGAGAGGGAGAATGGGGGGTGAGGGATGAAGATGCTAAAGAGAGAGAAACAGAGAAAGAAAGAGAGCGAGGAAAACAGAAAGGGATAGAGAAAAGGAACTTGAGAGGGGGTTAAAGGCTGAACTATTCATCATAAACATGCCATTTACTCATCTATCACAGATAGGGCAAAAAAGAAAGAACGGATGGATTGTAGGAGCAAGAGATGGTGGGAAAAATGGTCTAGGGCTGAGCTGAGTTGGGGAATCTAGGTCACGGGATGAGTTAGCCCGAGTTAGCATGAGTTCTCACCAGTGTGACTGATGGTGCTGTTTTTTGCCCCACGTGGGACTCAATTTAAATCCAAGAGAGAAGTTACTGGGTAAGACTGGTGTGGCTGTACTGCAGTGTTATTTATTGCCTATGGATAATACCCAGGTATACACTATATCCACAAGAAAACCACTAGGATCTGTTCTCACTTAAAAAAGCACGGTATGTTGGAGGTTTACTTCTGTGGGCATGACTATCATGAAAAAGTAATACATTAATTGTTTGCTTGCCAGGAACAGACAAAAGCCTAGTTGGAGTACCGGAGTGCTCAGTAATATAAAGTGGCCCTCTTATAGTCACGCATGAACACACCACAGCACACAGTGTGAAATTCTTTCTCTGCTTTTAACCCACTCACCAAGTGGGCTGGCAAAAAATGAGGGGCACCCATGGAGCAGTGTGTGGGAATGGTACCTTGCTCAAGGGTACTTCAGTGATGATGCTTGCACAACCTTTTGATTGCAGGGGCAACGCCCTAACCACTAAGCCAACAGCTGCCCCAGTATGTAAGTTTGACAGAAAATGCTTGTGCTTCACGGGCCTAATGTTGGTAGTCTAATGTTAACACAGGAGGAATACATTTGCATCACAATGAATATCATAGGAAAATGAAGTAAAAACACTTATTATCATGCTACATTAAAAAAAAAACACGGACGAAAATTACACTATGATAGTAAAATAAAATTTATGAAGCTACTTAAGAGTTTTACCTACTTTGCTAGGCTAGTCTTATTAACCATGATCAGTAGTGGTGTGCGATACCACAAAATTTGGTATCGATCCGATACCAAGTACATAAAGAGCCAGTATCCCTGATACCGATACCGATACTTTTTTAAAAACCTTTTTAAAGGGGGATGCATCATCAAATTGCTAAATCTGAATGAATTTGCCTGTCCTTTAAGTGTTTTTGTGTTTATTCTTTTGAATTATTAATTAATTAAAACCCAGGACAGAATTTGAGCAAAGTTATGAATAGAAATATACTTTATTATCATAA
>JBBPCW010000154.1:14884058-14894265 GCA_037974425.1 Phenacogrammus interruptus
AAAACCAACAAATTTTTGTATCGGTATCGGCCTTCAAAATCCTTTATCGGTCGGGCTCTACTATGCCTATCAATTTATGCACCTTTGTGGGATCCTGTTTTCCTCCCTTTCAGTAACAGACAAATTGTTCAACTTGCAAAGCTGTCACTAAGCAGATTCATCAAGAATATACATGTTAAACTGTTCTTTTTATAATGGGGCAATCAAGTAATTGCGACAGGCCTGCTTGACTGTGACACTGCAGATGCACTGAAAAATGAAACGCATGAATGATGCCACGAGTTAAATAAAGGCTGGGACCACTCCAGTTGCCAGTACATGTACAGCTCCACCATACTTCATGTCCAAGTGTAACGAGTCTACAGAGTTCATCCTGTGATAAGTGAAACCGATTCGAAGTCAACGTCATTGCAAATGCCCGGACAGATCTTCAAGTGAGAAATGCTTCCTAATGACTCAGCTTGCACCGCTGAGCTTCGCATAGAGAATACATGCACTGCAGTGGTTTAGGCTTTCAGTGTGTGTGTGTTCATCAATGAGGTAGGGGTGTGTGAGTGTGAGTGTGTGTGTGTGTTTGTCGATGAGGCCATTTGCTTCCTAGCAGCAGTCAGCGTCACTCAGTGGTTGCACACGTCTGGAAGCTCTGATGGCTGACTTGCTGCTGACACACAGTTCTGAAAATAATGAATATTCCACCATGGCACATACACAGTATCCTAAAATAGGATAATAATACATGTGATGGGCTCAACTACGATACTCAAATAAAATCCACCATGTTCTAACTGGCCGTTATAAACATGACTACATTACTCAGCAATTACTATGATAATAATGCAGAAGTTATTTTTGCAGCATGGATCAACATAGCTTTTTAAAAATGATGGCTTATGCAGATTTGACTCTAATGGTGACTCAATTAATACTGATACACAGGAAAATTTGGAAAAGGGTTTGCTATTACTCAATATTCCAAGCAACCCACTGTATCCTGGCCAGGATTCTCAGAAATCCACATCGTAGTGCGTGTATTTTTAGCCACAGCCATTGCAACTCAAACTCGGACCGCTGCCCTTCTCACCTGCCCCTGGAAAACTAACACTGCTGCTATTTTAGGGAGGCAAATGGTCGCAGTTTTAGCAGAGACGTGCAGGGAGACGAAGCAAAAGGCTGCCGCTTACCTGGACTGCGAGAACACAAACCGATTAACTGTTCTAATGAACCACTGATAAAGAAGCGCAAAACTCGCTTGTCCTTAAAGGGGTCGGTCCAGTATGCTATTATGGCTAAAAATAAATGGAAGCCAAAGGGCACCAAACAACACTTACAGGTGGCTGTTCACTGAGTTAATATATAAAAAAGAAAATACTCCTTTAAGACAAGTTACCTGCATTATACTGTGCTTATGGGTGCAAAAATACATCAACATTTATTGTTTCGAGAATAGAGTTCAGACATACTAGTGTGCGTTATCCTTTTGTACGCATCATACTGTACTGTATGGGGGTTATTGTGTTAGTTGAGTGCTAGCTGGTTGGTTCAGGTCGTTAGAAAGCACAAATTACACTACTTGTTCACCAAGGCCCATTTTCATGCACTTATTTTTGCTGAATACTGAATGACGAGACCAAATCTGTGAAACTAAATTTTGTGAACTGTTACACCATTACAGTTGCTCTGGGTGCTGCTCCACTGTGTCAGGTACTACCCCTTATTTGGAGCCTAATTAACAGTTACATAAGCAGGAGCTCAGTTCGTGTCCTCAAATGTGTGTGTATGATAACAGAGTACTCGTCTGGGTACTCGGTTCAGCCACTGAACAATCAATCCCGCTGTAGTATTTGGAGAGGTTCTCTCTCACCCGTGTGCTCTCTTAGACAGGCAGGGGTAGATTTGTGAATCGGATGCCCTTGTGGACTTATTTGGCCATTGGCTGAGCTCCAGCACCCGTGATCCTCTCTCTGTGTCTCTGCGAGTGCTTAATCTTGCCTGGCTGTAAGCTAAGCCTTCTCGTCATTCATTTGAACACCCACCACCCCCAACACCCCCCCATCGAAACCATAGCTACAGTTATTGGGTTCCAGCGCCAAGAAAACACAGGCTCTCCAGGGAGTTACAGGGAAGGGGCCTGACCGCCTCAAGAAGATGGCAGAGCAATCTGGAGACAGCCTTTGATTATAGAGCAGTATTCCACGAATTTACTCCTGGACGTCTGCGCCACTGACCAAGTCAGATACAAATAATGAAGGGTCTTATAATTAGTTATAAATAAATAGTTAAAAAGGGTATATTTAAGTAAAAATGGGGTCTATGACATGCATCAAAACCTCACAACCTGGTATTATTAACACGTTACCAATTTTGATAAGCAGTCTATAGCTGCCTTTTACACTGTCTGACCGCTTCATGACGAATAGACCAATGAGAATTGAACATTCTCATTACACAACACTAATGCGTTTATTCCACTTCTTATCATTTCAAAGATACAATGGCAACAATAACGAATCACCAGTTATTAAATGTGTTTGCAGGAGCTTGTCTAACTTTGCAGTAATTTGAGACATTTACAGCATTTATCGGACAAACTGATTAAACAAGCAAAATCAGATGAGATTTCTCGATTCTAGTGAAAACCTACAGCCATGCCAGGCCTGGGCGGATAAGATCGGTGACCCCTGCACTAATTTGCAAGGTATTTAAGGTTCCAGGGCTTAACCTTGTGTCATTTGCCTTCTAATACTGTATTAGCCATCATGTAAGCCCTTCATAGATTTTAATTGCAGAATAAAATACCACAATGTTAAAAACTCGAGACTTTCATTATGATGGACACCAAAGTGCAGCTGTTTATTGGTCCTAATTTTGGCAAGCAAACACCACACAACTACACTACAGGATCAATGAGAGCCTCCAGGGGCCAGAAACCTTTTTCGCACACATAGAACGGGGATAGGTCTCTAGAGGTCAAACAACGGCTGGACGTCGCACTCTACCATTCAGGCCACAAGGAGGAGATTATGCTCCATGAAGTAAAATGTGCCTATCACATGGCACCCTGCTCCATGTAGAGCCCTGCACATTTAGACTTCTTGACCACCCTTAGACTTGTTTTCAATTTCACCAAGTGCTTGTTAATGAATCAACAACAACTCTGGCACCGAGACAGAGCTTCGAAAGATCCAGATTTAAGAGACTTAATTAGCCCAACAAAAATATTGACTTCTGGCTCTTTTTGAAGAGAAGTGTAGGCCTATAGCTCAACATTCAGCAACAAAATTAACCACAATACATTATCTAAGTTCTGTATTTGACTCGTGTATGCTGAAACACACTTCTATTTGACAGCCTTTAAGCAGCCCTGTGTGATCTCAATCATGACAAGTGATAACTTTTTATTCCATCAACTGGAACGTTTCTCAGACATGCAAGGAGTAGATCCATGGACATGAAAGGTCTAATGTGTGTATTGAGGGGTGGCCAAGTATCAAAATGAAGCACAATATTCTATATAAGATTGACTAATGTGTCCCAAAACACATTTATTTACAAGTCTCAATAGTCCTGACTGATCCCAAGCACAACAAGTCATGAACTCACTTCTTTATAGCCATCAAGTGGAACATTTCTCAGACATGCATGGAGAATATGCATGGGGCATTAGAGGTCTAATGTGTGTCTTAGGGGTGGTCAGGAAACTAGATCGCAAGATCTGGACCTCACACTTGTCTGGGGGCCACTGTCAGTCATTTGGAGATCTACGTGAGGAGCTGGGCCGGAGCCAGGCTGCTGCAGGTGCCGTAAATCCTGCATGACAGTCTGGCCCTGCCGCAGTCTGCCTTCATGTGCACACTCCGGCTCTGTTTTGCATTTAGATTCCTTTGGCTGTAGTTTAGGGCGGTCTCTTATTTTATTAGGTGTGATGGCTTGCTTAAGATTAAAAACAAGTCAAACACGACCCTTATTCCTGAGACCAGCCTGAGGCAGGGCGCCTCCACATGCTCGGCCCACGTTTTTCGAGACAGACAAGGGGGAAAAAAAGAATTAGGGAGTAATTACCGACTTAATAGCATTCAAAACGCCCTATAAAGACCATGTAAACCCTAGAGGGATAGAGAAGGCTAAATGTCACTGTTATCACAGAATTTATGAGGAAACGTCACTTTAAACCGGACTCTTCTGCTAAACGCGCCACACCACGTTAGCTTACAGGCTAACCCACTCATTTTCCTTTTCCCCCCTTTTTGCCTCAGAAGACCAACTAAAGCTACGTCTCCAGAGAATTAATAATCTATTTTTAACATTACTGAACTCGAATATTCTTTTAGACAATGCCAAAATTAAATACCCCCCACCCCCCAAAATGCTATCAACGATTCAATTTCACCGTTTTTAGCATTGTAATATAAATAGTCCATAACCACAGATAAAACGCAGGCAGGGGACTTTGGTTTCACCACATTTACCTAAATAATTAGCCTAACACAGCTGGTGGATAGGGTTAAAACAAGGAAAGGTGCTGCGTTTAGTTCACTGCAGCACTAATGAATGAGTGACTGGTCTGGAGAGAGGGGGAGGGACACGGAGCCCCATGCCAGAGACCAGTCATTCACTTACCCAGCAAAAAGAACAGTTTCACGCGAATTAATACATGAACTAGGATTTATCTATATTTTTTTCTGGCTCCTGGCACCTATGAGCAGGGCGAGACCCATTTAAAAACACCATATCCCCACAAAAATCAGCCTCCAAACCTCGGGATGGTGCGGAGGTCCCCGGTTCCTTTGGTCTCGTCCTGTCGGGAGAACCACACCTCCAGCAGCTTCTCGGTCCCCTCGAAGAAGTGTGCACCGTTGTCCTCCATCGTGAGACAAACAAGACACCAACAACAGAAAAAAAGGGAAAAAAACGTAGCTCGGGTTTCAGCTTATTAAAGTCCTTTTTGTTGCTGGATAGATAACTTATTGATCTTGGTACAGTCTTTGAGCAGATGTTGATGTCTTGGTTTGCTTTTTAATGTTGTTTACCGTCTTCCCCTTTTACAGAGAACACCGTGAGCGAGTGCTAGCTAATATCGCCGGCCATACTGTGTAAGCGAGGAGCACTGCGCGAGCCCGGGGTTTTATAACCTGCACGCTTACGTCATCCGCAAGATTACCCAATCACGACGGAAAAACCGCCCTCCTTTTGCATTCTATTGGTCTCCACTGCTGTCACTTAAAGCACAGCTAGGCAACTAGACGAGGTCGGGTTGTGTTACTGATTCAGATTGATTCAGTTCAATAAACCGATTCAATCGATTTGAAAGAAAAGATTTGCATTATGATACATTTCTATGATTAAATCGAATACAGTACTACTCCAAGGTTTATTATAATCAGTCTGCCTACATATAATAAGGACGTAAACATTGCGTGATTGCTACAATGCCTGATTCGTGTTAACACTATCTTCCAAGACTCGGTTGATTCAAAAGAACCAGTTCAAAAAACGATTCGTTCACGAATCATCGTGTATATACCCCCTGCAGACGCATAAAAGATAAACACTGTTGATAACGGCAAATGACTGCTTAAGCACAAACAAAACTATTCTTTCATTCTACGATTTGACTGGACTAAAGAAACAATTTTCGTCGTTCTACTGAAGTGATAATAAATTATTTTTTCCCAGCAGACAACGAGAGTAATTTTCTCCCGATGTGCACATAATTGTTTATTTAGAATGTCATAATACTTTAGAATGTCAAAATGTTTTCTATAAGTCACCTTACTGAAAAGTTGGTCGTATTTAACTGTCATTGAGCTGCACGTTTTTCCTTTATGTCTCAATTTAACAGCTTGATACGCGTAGAAAAATAAACAAAGAATAAGGGCAATACTACTTATATCTCTGCATTATTATTATTATTATTTTATTATTTATTTCTTTATTTTGAGAGCGAACATGACTACGCAAGTGCGTGCAGTAGATGCGGGTTGTAGTTTCAGAGGTGTGCGGCTCTCGTTACATTCAATCGGCCTCTCGCGGCAAGAGGACTACATTTCCCAGAGGGCATTTGGCACCAATCAAAAAAACAATCCCCCTTCAACGAACCAGTGAACATTAAGCGGAGCAGACCAAAATCCCAAACAAGGAAATGGTGGGGGAATAAAGCGATCAGATTATTTAATTAATGCACGTAATAATTAATATTTTATTTTTGTCGTAAATTTAAGGAATATTTATGGGTCGCGATGGACTACGACTTCAAAACGAAGCTGGCGGCCGAGAGGGAGAGGGTGGAAGATCTGTTCGAATATGAAGGTTGCAAAGTGGGTCGCGGCACCTACGGGCATGTTTATAAAGCCAAGCGCAAAGACGGGTAAGGCAGAGGGCGAAAATGGCCCCGTTTCTCCCCTTTACGAGGTTCCCGCAGCACTTTCTCCTGCGCTACGCGTGCAGGAGGCGCCCGGAGGAGAGAGGGGGGGAGAGAAACCGAGCTCGAGACTGGGACTGGTTTTGTTTTTATACACTCGCGCCCGCCCGCGCGCGCGCTCGCGCGCACACACACACACACACACACACACACACACACACACACACACACACACACACACACACACACACGCTTAGATCCACACACATGCACACTCTTACACTTACACGTACTCATACATATACACATATTTACACACACGTACAGTTACACATACAAACTCTCACACACTAATATGCATACGTGCACACGTGTACACACACACACACACACACCCCTTATATACACTTACACACACAGGTCCTCCCTCAGAAACAACACCGAGCTGATGCTTATTTTGCAAGGTTAAAGTGAAGAAACAAGCCATGCAACACAGAGGAGGTCGCTTGATTGCTACACATGACGCTTGAAGGAGGTGTGGGGGGTCTCCTATTTCTCAAAGTGGGATAAATCATGCCTTAGAAGCCTGTCCAATAGGAGGGCTCCTTCCGTCTCCTCTTACTGGACAGGCTTGAGTTTCTGCTCAAGTTATAAATTTAACTGAATTTAACTGCTTCATTCACTCATGACTTTTAGAATTAAATGGAAATTCCACCAAGTTTACAAAAGTGCTGCATGGTTAAAGCGCTGTCTTGCAAACAAAGCCATTTACATGGCTTTGATGTGAACTGCTGCATTCTCTAGAAATGGCCAGAAACCTCTAAAAAGGTGGTGATGGGAACCAGACGTCCAAAATGTTCAACTTGGCACAAAATGGTAATGCATGCATTGCCCAGTGCCAGAGACACTCCTTTATAATAGGTTTGAGATGTTTGGGCTGTGTTATACTTTTAACATTCATTAATAGTGGAGGGATACATGTCGGGCATTGAAGATAGTACCCCCTCCCCATTTGCCAGTGCATATGAAACTTGTGCTCTGTTTGTGCTGTCACTGTGACCATTCACCACCCCTGTAAAATAATTCTGCGTAACAGCTCAATTATGCAAAACTACTGGGGAATCAGTGGAATTGCCTTTAAATTGATGTGTCTGCTTGCTGAGAGGCCCCCTGCTCGTATTTGCATTGTTTTGTTGTCAGAATGTGGGTCAGAGTGTGGTGAAAGAGAGGAGCAAAGTAGCCTTAAATGACCTCAGAAGAACAGAAAAGCACATCGTTTTTAGATTTCTGTTAAGGTGTCTGTTAAAGTGTTTTCAATGTTCTGCTGCAATGCTGAGGCTGGAGTCATATTGAATGGCCGTAATACTGTCCAATATGACCCTGACTTTTTACAGTGTCTCCTAAAAATAAAGGTCACCTTTGTGGCATTTTTAAAGAGCCCACATCCACCCGCTGTACTGTTACATTACATTTCTTAGATTCTAGTCTTCTCTTTTTGATGCAGTCTTGGCCTAAAACAACACACTCAAGCCCCACAGTCAAACATGGAACCAATCACAAACCAGTACAGACAATATCATTAATACACCAATGGAATTAAAGGAGTCATTTGGCAAACATCAATGTACTACTAGTTGTAGTCACTCATCTAAGACATGTAGGGGGTCCTGATATTGTTTTTTAGCTAAATTCTGGAGCTGTCACAAGTAAAGTAGCCCCTTATAGTTATGCGTGAACACACAACACCACTAGGCCACAAGACCCAAGTCTTTTCAGCAGATCCCACCCCAAAACTTCTCCCAACCTCCTCAAGCATCCAGTTCTCCTGAAGTTTGTAGGTGATTCAGCCCAAAGCATTGGTTGTTATATATCAATATTAGGCCGTATTGATATCTTAATATATTTAATAGTAGACTGTGTTTCATGCTTTGTGTCCATGCAGTAAGCAGAGACTTCAGAACCTGCCTGTAAAGCGCTTGGTTCATGGTTGTGAAAGGATTGATGATAAAGGGATGATGTTGTGATAAAGATGGAGCAAGAGAGTGTGTGACACACCAGTGGTGGAGAAAAGTCTCCTATAAGACTTCCTCAGTGACTCAGTGACAGTGTGTGATAGTAATGGGTCTTGCTGTGGGTGCTGCTGTCAGTGAGCGGAGGTCAGAGTCTCTGTGTTATATGCATTTGAAGATCTTCTGCTCTATAGACCCACAGCAGTCAAACCTGAGTGTTCTCAGAGTTTTATCACAATCAAATAAAGGCCTTCATTTCTATCCATTACTGGAGAGAGAGAAAACTCAAGAGTGGCGGTCCTCTTTCAATCTCTCTCTCTCTCTCTCTTTCTCTCTCTCTTACAAACACACACACATTCTGTTTTTCTTTCTTTCTCTCTCTTTATTTCTTTCTCCTCTTACCCTCTAGCTCTTACATAATTTCTTTCTTTCTTTCTTTCTTTCTTTTGTTCTTTTTATTTCTTTTTTCTTTTCTACACACAATTATTCTCTTTCGCTCTCCCTCTGTCAACACTCTCCCTCACACTTTCTTTCTTTTGCACAATATTTCTCTCTCTCTCTCTCTGACTCAGCGCACTTTCTCTTGCTTTGTTATCAGTGCCGTCAGTTCCCACCCACTCCGTACTGTAAAAAAGCAGAAGTCATTTGTAAACTCGTGTTGATCTAGTGCTGGTTCATGACTGTCGCATCCTATAATGCACTGTTGACAGACACCTGCTGATCCCTCTACTGAAATCAGTAATGGGATTTCAGTAACAGCCACTGTTCTTCTGGCTAAATACTGGAACATTGCTGTAAGGATTTGGTTGTATTCAGCCGTGAGAGCATTAGTGCAGTCACAATGAGTTCTGGATCTCAAACTCCGCTCCGGTTCATCCTAAAGGGGTTAGATGGAGCTCCATCACTCCAGAGAAGGCCGCTCCTCTGCTCCTCAGCCCAGTGTTGGTAGGCTTTGCCCGTCTACCCAGTGTTTGACATTGGACATAGTGACCTCTTGCTCCTGTGAAGCAGATCCAGATCGTCCCATTCTATTGGTCCAGGCTTTTCTATGGAGAACCCGCAAATCCAGTAAACACCTGATCCGGCCTTACTGGTCTCGCTGCTTTAGTCAGCTCGTTCAGCTGGATGCAATACGAAGCTGTGAAGGTCTCATGCTGTATTTTGCAGACACACCTCTAGGCTCAGTATAACAAAGATTATTTATTTCCCATGTTTGCACTGAGGCCTCAGGCTAGTAGACCCAGACCTGCGTCCTTGTGATAGAAGAACATATCCTTGTGTAGATAACTAGCATCTACAGTGTTTACCAAGATTAAAGGGGCACTCAGACCAAAATAAAAAACTCTCACAATTATTACATCTGTTGTAAATGTGTCTGCTTGCCTCCTACAGTGGTGCCAGGGTTGTTTCTTGAGAGAGAGTCGAGGAAAACACCCTCTGATGATGTATCTTGAGGGTGCTGGTGGGAAATGTTTTTCGACTAGTGTGGAAAAATGCCATATAGCTAACATTCCGTCCAGACAACACAATACCATGCATGATAATTGGCCTCTGTGTCAGTGGAGGTGATTCCCAGTGGTTTGTTACATTTGCGTAACACATTCTGGTTACTGTAGTGAGGCATCTTTCAGATGTCTACTGCACTAAATGTCCTGTTGTATCGTTGCTTTTGTGTTTTTCTTGCACTTTCTTTCTTGCTCCCTTTGCAGTAGAGCCCGACCGATAAAGGATTTTGAAGGCCAATACCGATACAAATAGTTGTTGGTTTTAAAATCCGATATTCCGATGTCTCGGCCGATATATACACACACACATATATATATATATCTTTGTTTTTTTT
>JBBPCW010000154.1:14918913-14932435 GCA_037974425.1 Phenacogrammus interruptus
GAGTTTTGGTGTAGAGATGTTGTTGTGTGCGTGTGTGTGTGTGTGTGTGTGTGTGTGTGTGTGTGTGTGTGTGTGTGTGTGTGATGGAGAAGAGCAGTGTGTGTGAGTCAGACGCAGAAGAGCAAATGCCACGCATCCACCCAGTCCACCCAGGAGTGAGTGTTTGGTGGTTTTACAAAGGCTGCCACTATCTCTTGCCTCAGATTCCGTGAAATTCTGCCACACTTCTGCTGCTCTCCCTAAAATTACAAGGCGCACAGCGAGGGTTTCAGCGTGGGACTGCAGCCGGAGGAAATCCTCAAAACAAAACAACTCAATTTAGGTCACGGAAGGTCAAATTATTATAGCTTTTGAAATAATGGCCTCTGATGCTGTAGACATTCACACAGTCCATATGTGAAAACTGAATAGTCTGTTTTAAATGTGTTGTTTTTGTGTCACAAAATTGCAGCACACCCACACGTCTGGCCTAAAGTGGTTTAGCACTGCTCATTCATGTTGAAGATGGTAGGAATGCTTTTTGAATGTTGCACAGTACAAGGCAGCCAATGAGAAGCAAGCTAATTTACATCGGTCTGTTGTCCTTCGTGGGATGTGTTAGCTGTGGGCTTTCTGAACAGGGTCACAGTTTTTCTCACATAAACATATCCGTGCTAAATGTTTACTTGTAATCTGTAGTGTTTTGTTTCTGACAAACTAAATAGTAGGAATTATATATGCATGTATTTCCTTTGGGCCTTTGATTGGCATGTCAGCCTTACTTTTTACTGCTTTACTGTTTATTTGCAGTGAAGATAGCAGAAAGACAAATTATCACACGCTGAAAAAATGTCTTTTAACAATTTGCAAAGGTGACTTTTACACAGTAATGTATGCATATATACATATCTATAGTGAAAGTGATCATTCGGTCATACGTGAACACACCACAGCACGAAATTCACCCTCTGTATTTAACCCATTCACCAGGTGAAGCAAGGGGCAGCAGGAACATGGCACCCGGGGAGCAGTGTGTGGGACGGTACCTTGCTCAGGGTACCTCAGCTGTGTCTATGTCTAGCGGTCTTAGGAATCGAACCTGGACTTTCTAATCGCAGGGTGAATGCCCTAACCACTAGGCAACAGTAATGACGCAGTATGATGTCCGCACAATCTCTTAAAACAACAAAATTCTACGTTATAGAAGAGAGAAAATTATGTAACCACCTGTAAATTATGTCACTGCTAGAATGTGCCATTATTTTACAGGGTTTTTGTGTCAGTAACAGGGTTGACTTGAAATCAGGGGACACTGATCAAATGATTTAAATTTTATAGAGATGACATGTGTTCATGCTGAAAACAATATACAAATGTGAAAAATGATTCATTTTCCCAATTATTTATTATTAAGTAGACCTGCTAAAAATAACTTTTATGGTGAGGGACAGGCCAAAATCACTGCCTTATCAACATAAATGCAAATTTAACCATGGGCAATAATATTTAATTTACTTAATTTTGAGGTAGTATTGGTGATAGGGTGGAGGTAGCTCAGTGTGTAGGATACTTGCCTCTGGACCAAGAGGTCATGGGTTAAAATCCTACCTTCAGCATACCACCACTGGGTCCCTGAGCAAGACCCTAAGCCCCAAGTTGCTCCAGGGAGACTGTCCCTGTAGTTAGGGAATGGAAGTCGCTTTGGATAAAAGCATCTGATAAATAATGTAAATATGTTTTTAAATTATGCATGTATCTGGTATTTTATGACAGATTATTTCTCTGGGACACAAAATGTACCAATTCCACCAAATGACCCATTAAAGCATTGATATTTGATATGTTGTATTGATATGGAGGAGAGAGAGATAGAGAGAGAGAGAGAGCAAGAGAGACAAATAAAGAATCTGTGAGTGGTCACAGAGGGTCTAGGGGTTCCCTACACATGTACCACATAAATTTAGACTATGTGGTTTCCCATCGGCATCAACTGTTGCCGAGTATAAAACCTACATTTTCACCATCATAACCACCAAGAAATGTAAAAATTCAAACATATTGTGTGTTAGGAACGTCTCGGGAGTAAAATGCATGCACTTATTTTAGAAAAAATTTAGGATTAAACAGGTTAATATTGTGTCGATATGGAAGAGAGAGAGATAGAGGGTGAGAGAGATTATAGTATTAAAGTATCGGTATTAATATCGTATCGATATGTTGGAGTCGGATTGTTTAGCCCTCCTCTACTCTGCTCTGTTCTGTTCTCGCGCTCTCCTCCTCGCGGTTAAATAAAAAAGTCTCGCGATCGGAGCGCTCCTGTCCGGCCGCCATATTGTGTGGCAGTATTTTGGTTGGTATCCGCTGTAAGAGAGAAACGGGGGGACAGAACAGGGGGACAGAAAGAAAGCGACAGAAACACGGGAGGGGAGTCGGAGGTGGGGGCGGATAAAGGAGGCGAAGCCTGCTATCAGAGAGAGGAGCCAGTCCCGAGCGGGTGAGCTGGGCTGCTGGGCGCGTCGGGCAGCGACAGGAGCGGCCTGGCTGCGGCTCCACGAGCCTCGAGTTCTCCTCCCCCGCGCTTCGGCGGCGCGGCCCGGGGAGCGGCGGACACACGGTAAGAGCCGGGCCTCGGGACGCTTATGGAGGGGCTCCGACTGGCTTTATTTTTACTGTGTGCTCGCTGACATCAGACTGAGCGGGGGGGAAAGGCTCAGGCTGAAGTTTTTCTCCTGTAACTTTCAGGAGTGAGTTAAGGCTGCAGTTTTTTTTCCTTCTCTAACTTTCCGGCGAGAGCTCAAGCTGTAGTTTTTCCTCCTCTAACTTTCAGGAGAGAGCTCAGGCTGAAGTTTTTCTCTTCTGACTTTCAGAAGAGACCTCAGGCTGAAGTTTTTTTTTCTCCTCTAACTTTCAGGAGAGAGCTCAGGCTGAAGTTTTTTTTTCTACTCTAACTTTCAGGAGAGAGCTCAGGCTGAAGGTTTTTTTTCTCCTCTAACTTTCAGGAGAGAGCTTAGGCTGAAGGTTTTTTTTCTCCTCCAACTTTCAGGAGAGAGCTCAGGCTGAAGTTTTTCTACCCCTACTTTAAGGCAAGAGCTCAGTTTTTCTGCTCCTACTTTCAGGAGTGAACTCAGTTGTTCACCAACTTCCAGGAGCGAGCTCATCTTTTCTCCTCCAGCTTTTGCAGTTTGTCTGGATTTACTAACAGCTGCCAGTCGTGAAAGTGAGTGAATTAGTAACCTGTTATCAGCACATGCTGTCGAAGCTATGACTCTTACTTTTTACTCATTTAGGTTAGTTTCCATATTGCTGAGCTTTTCTGATCGAAGAGAGAGGGTCTGCTTCTCTAAAGCTTGGTTTGGCATGGGGTGTTTTTGTTGTTTTTTTTTTACACCTTCATTGTTTCACAATGTTTGTGGGCTTCTTTTTCGCTGACCTGTTTTTGTGTTTTTCTTAAAACGCAGTTAGCAATTGACTTCTCTCCCTTTTGGCACTGGGGAACTGGTGAAGTTACTTGTCAGTCCCCCCTCCCCCTCTGCTGTCTCAAACTAGACACACGCACTGCACCCCAAACCCTGCACACCAGAGAGGCACAGCAGCCTCACACTCCACTAAATAACATCACTAACGTGGAAGGGAAAAGTCAGCAGGCTTTAAAAAAATATTACAGCATCCCACCATGAACCTGGAGAAGATACATTTGCACCATGCCTGCTCTGCAGATCCTGCAGTGATCAGGTAGTTCGGTGTCCCGTATCGACTTGGTTATGTTTGAACTTTGCATAAGCCTGCAGAGATTTGTGTATAACTTATCCAAGACTTTCAATTATATCTCTGTACAATGGATTCAGGTCCATAGATTTATGCATTCATTTTTCGATCCTGAATGTCCTCACTGATGCATAGCTAAATTATTGATGTTACTGATTGGTCATTTAGTGTCATGCAAAATTCAGCATGGAAGCGTGGAGTGGGAGGTGTAATGTTTTTAATTGCTTAAAGGTGGTTATCTGAGATTTTTCTCCCATAAAGGGCTTATTTTTAGTCCTGGCAAATCTAAGGTGGATGCTGTGTATTTAAGCCTGACTAATTCAGGTTTTGTTGTAATTGCTTGCTGACCAGGGTAGATATGTCATCAAATGGGAATGGCCCTTCATGACAAAAACTGCTGGTAACCGCTGAAGAAATCTAACTTACAAGTTTTATTTTATGTTAGAGGAGTCGTGTGATTTTGGGCAATCCTTCATTAGGACTTACCAGTGCAATATGAGCTTGAATTATCAAAGGCTCGAGCAGGCGCTGTGTTCCTGTTTTTGAACTAGCAGATCTGGGGTCACGATCAGATGGTTGAAAGCACAGCCAATCACAAGCCTGCTTCCTTCTTGTTTCATGCCCCGATTGCCCGAGTGGTCAGACCTGGCTGATGGGACAGTTCCTAACTTTCCCAGTTACACTGTGTAGACAGGGGAGTTTTACTGGTGTTGACTGGTGAATGCGTGTCCCCACTCTCAGACTGTGGTACACTCCCTTGAGCAGAGCTGCTCTCCACAGCAGTGTTTATAGGTGCACAGCGGTAACTCACTCCAGCTGTGGCTGCAGCGGGCTGTGCAGTGCTGGGCCAGAATGCATCTGCACTGCACCTCAACCTGCTGCAGCGCTGCCACTCTGGTACTATGAGATCGCAATGCAGATCGATTTTGCTCGGATGAATTAAAACTTTAAGTGGAACCTTTTTAATGCCTCCCTGTTCCAGGCATGTAACACAATAAGCCCCCAAAATTGCACCCCCTACAACTTAGAAGACTTCAGAGAAGAGAACTTATTTGAGTGTGGTCACTTGCATAAGCTCTGTCTCCTCCCCACTTTTTTTACTCTGAGATGACTCTGAAGGCCTAGTGTTAATCACAGAATGGTTCAATGAAACATATTTGTGAATTTGATCATTTTTGAAGCATTATTACTGTTTTTTCCACATTTTGTAGTGAAATTGTCACCCTTAGCTTTCCTATTCGTAGTGTTTTGTAGTTTGGGCCATTGTTTTGTGCAGAAGCAGATGAGTCTGATTTGAGATTACTTGCATTTTGCAGAAAGGAGGAAAGCTTTGCATTGCAGAATAACATGCATTTTAAATAAAATGCATCATTTAGTCCTTCTGCCAGCCTTTGTTTTTGAAGTCAGTGTAGGTAAGTACTGAAAGAATGTCTTTAACGTTTAGCTTCATGTGCTCATACAGCTCCTTTACAGGTTTTGATTTATAAGTGAAGTTGTCTCGCTCAAATGCAAAACAAAGCTGACCTTGTGAACAGCTTACTGTGTGCTTTAGAGTCTCTAGATAAGCATGCATTTAAAACATCCTAGATAAGCATGCTTTTAAAAATCTTGTGTTTGCCATATGTCTGTGTGGATAAGTGCATTAAGAGCCAGCAGTTACTTTATAAGTGGAGTGTTGCAGTTCCTTTTCGGATGTCCGTTTACAAATGCGGCTCCATGCAACACTTTGGAAAAGGGCTGCTTTTCTTTTGCATTAGCAGGTTCCATTAGCAGCCCCCTCCTCGTTCTGCCACAGTTCAGCGGGACTGAAATGTGCCAAGTTTGCCAACCAGTACAAACGGAGAAGGTGAAGCCTTGTTGGCTTTGGGAGTGTGAGCTGTGCGACCGTGTGAGGGTACATTGTATTCAGTTACACATGGAGTCCTTTTCCTCCTCCCATGTCTTTAAGCAGTCGAGAAGGAGTCTCAAAATATTATGATTAATTACTGCCAAGCCTGCGATCCTCAGGCCCTTGAAAAACCAGTTTTGAGGTTTATCGTTTTCAGAGTGGGCAGCTTGGGGAAGGGAAAGTGACGGCCTGTTGCGTGAAGCTGCTAGGTCATTAAGTCCATCAGGTGTTTGCTCTTGTTTTTTTTTGTTTTTTTACTTTTGTTACATGAGCATTTGTTTTTCCGTTTTGTGTTTGTGGCATTTCTGACACCCCTGCCAGAGCCTCTTTCGCACTCTTTCACACTCTGGCTTGTGCTTTCTTTGCTAGGTCTTAAGCTATCTGTGTCTACACAGATACTGCCGTAGGAGTGCGGATGAAAGACACTCACATTTGTGAGTTGTGTAGATAAGTAGCACATTGTTGAAATACCACTGCAGTCTCTCCCATGGAGTGGCACCAGTCAAGAAGTTGGAATGAACATACAAGCACACCAGTAAATTGGTAATGTGACTGACCTGTTGTTTTTTTTAGGGGGGGGCGGGGTCATTGCCATCATTATCATCATTATCATCATTATCTATCTTTTCTCACTCCAGACGTACTATTTTGTGTCAAGTCTTCTACTTGGTTGAATCCTTTTGCTGGTATCAAGCATTTTTGATGGACTGTTTGGGGGTAAGCAACGTTTTCATCGTAGTTTTTGGTCTTCTCAGAAGAACTGTTTATTCTACATGAGTCTGCTTTGTACAGGTACTTCCCTAAGTGCCGATTATCCACCCAGAGGAAAACTATAATGAATCATTAAGTCTTAAAGGAGTCATGAGTCTTGTCTGTGTTACGTGCAGATGTTGAAAGATATGCTAGTATAGAGCATAATTGCTTCTGTAATATTTACTTCACATAAGGCTGCTTCAAAAAACCTTGATGAAGTTTTATAGACAGGAGCATGTGGAACTGAGGGGTGTCACTTGGTTGCCAGGTATCACCATTCAGAATACTGGAGTTGTCTTGGACTTGTCAGTGAAGTATCAAAGCAGGCGGGCATCCACCTGATGACGGTCCAGCCCTCCCCGTTGCCCACTCCAGCTGAGATTTAGCTTAATCTCAGGTTACTTGTACTCTCTAAAAGCTAGTAATATTTTAAGCAAAAGTATAACAACAAATAATGTTCAATAAGTCAGGATGTTTTATTTATACTTTTGGAACATATGTGCAAATATTATTTTTTTTTCAGCAAAGTTCCACACTTAACGGCACTAAAAACATTTATAATGAGATATTGCTAAATATGTATGCTATATTGCTATGTTGAATACATTTTAAGATATTGCTGACTGTAGGTCTAGCTTCATACCACCTGTGTTTAAAATTGCAGGTACTGGTGGTCCTTTCAGCTGATTGGCTGCATGGTTTAGATTCATGAAGACATTAACAGAAATGCAGTGATCTCTTTCTCCAGATATGCTGGTCATATTTTCATCCGTTTTATATAATGACCTGTTTCTTCCTTTTTTTTATAACCCTAATTTAGGTGCTTTTTAAGCCGGACTTAAACAGTGGACTCTTTGGCTTGGCGTCTAACTTTTTTTTTTAACTAATTCAGGACTAGTTAGCCTGTGTGGGGAAGAAACAGGGTCTGGGTTTACCACACAAATACAGTTTTTCTGCTGAATCAATAGGCATGAAGGCAATTTGATGTGGGGTTGGGGGCTTATAGGGACATTTTTTGGCTTGTTGACACAGGGTGGAGTGCGTCTTATTTTGTTGTGGGCGTTTTTGTTTTGTTGATTAGTCTTGGGTTTGTTTTGTTGAGGGGACGGGCTGGGGATTTTTCTCTTAATTGCTAGAAATATTTATTTTGGTGTGGCATGCCACCATTGGGAAACGTCAGCGGAAATACTTAATATGATGTGAAATTCAACTCAAAGACCACCTCAGTGGTCTGGCTTTGAGGAGCGTAGCCAGGGTCTACTGTAAGATGTGAAGCCCTCTAGCCTGTGAACCAAAGGCTTGGACCTTTTATCAGCTAAGTGGTCTCTGTTCAGCAGTGTTTGAAGTCAAAGTGGTTGAGGATTGAGTTCCTTTTTGTTGATGTGAGTCTTTTGCCCAAATGTGGTTCAGCTCTCTTTGCCAACAAAGGTGTCATTATACTTGTGTGTGTCGTTTTTGCCCCGAGGAAAGAGAGCGAGTGGATAAAAAGGAACAAAGTGGTCGTTGCTGAGAGAGCGAAAGATTGAGGGAGGTGGGGGGCAGGGTGGAGGGGTCACACTTGTGCGTGTGCTTCTGCTTTGTTCCTTTGCCTTCACCTTTTATAATTGACATACTACAAGTGAACCAACAAGTACAAAGTTTGGCTCCGGTTTTGGGATGAGTAAATAATGAGGGTTCACCTGGTGAAGGTACTGCTTAGTGGTGTGGGGGTGTGTGCTGCAGCTGGGCTTTAGCTTCAGGTCCCAGCTGTGCTGTTTTGTACTGTTTGTGATTATATAGCTCGCTAGCACCATCGCTGCAGGACTGCAGACTAAATTACTTCCATTGGCTTCTGACGGGGAAGAAACTTCATAGGGTGCTAAACAGATACATAGTGGATATAATTTTGGGATATGTCTTCCCTCTCATGTAGTATCAGACAAATGAAAAAATAACACGTCAACATTTTTTGCTAACCGTGTTAGCAGTCCGCAGCCCTGCCAGTTATTGTCTTCACCGCAGTTTAATCTGAGGGACACATGGAGAGTTCACTGTGTGCCTTTTTCTTTTTTTTTTCTTCTGTTTTTTCCTTTGGGAGCGGTATTTAGAACCTAATGAAAGAATCTGGAGCTAAACGATAGCCCTGGGCTTCATTCAGTGTGTGTGTGTGTGTGTGTGCTGAAAAACATTCCACACCCATTTGAAGCTGTGCCTCTTGATTCAAATCCATTCTTTTGACATCTGTAACTCCTAGATCTATAAATCTCCTACATATCTCAGAAATTGGTTTAAATGTAGTTAACAATCTGAGCGAATTCCATTTTCCGAAATGGCCATTTAATAACAGTAGCAATAAATTTTTATTGTAAAAAAATATATATTTTTGACTGTAAGGATGGTAGCAGAACCACCTGTTTATATAGGAGACTCCTGATTGTATTAGGATGCTGCATTTCAGATAATTAAAAGCATCCAGGTTTACAAAAGCATACAAAGCTGATTTGGGCAGAAAGCATATAAATGCATGTTAAAGGTTTTAAAAATAAACTGTAACTTTTGTCTCATATTTAGTGTCCCAAGAGTCAAAAAGGGCATAATCAAGTTCTCTCCAGTCACACCGCAAGTGTTTGGTGAATCTGAACTATATTCAATACACTATCGTTGTGTACCTGCTGCTGACAGATTTTCAGTATTGAATTTTCCACAAGTCGTATAGCCGAGTTAATGATGAACGCTGTGAGCGTTCACTTTCAGGAAGTTCTTTAGGTGGAAAGAGGTGGAGAGAAGCAGAGGGTCAATACTTGTGCAGTATCATCCCAAATTAAATATATTGTAGGTCGAAGCATTGTATCTTCTGGTGCTGATTTTGAATCTCAGATCATCATTCAGAACTTTCAATGCAGATTTTTTAAACTTCCCAAACATTACTTTTGAAAAAAGTATATGTAATGTGAAATATGTAAAAACACAACGTAACTTGCTGTTTGGTAACTTAAGCACAGGTCAGTAAAGTTCTGTTTAACTGAGCCAAACTGACATTGAGGTAATTAAACTGTAACCAAGCTAAAAAAAATCACAGTTAGGGTGCGTAGTCGGCATCTGTTATGTATTATGGCTTTATGACCTACACAATGAAAGCCAGCTAAGTACTTGAATACCACATTTATTTATTTATTTATTTTTTACTGATCACAATTTGTCTTAAGATGGTTTTTGAATTAGGGGTGGAATTTGGACTTTTTAAATGTTTTGACTTTTCTATGAGAAACTGTTATCATTACTGCCTCAGTATTTCAGTAAGCTTTATATTCTGTTTTCTTTAGAACCACAAACAAATGTACTCATTCTGCATTTAACATTGTTGGGGCATTTTTGAATTTGCAGCTTGTAAGGTATAAATTAATCAGCCATGACATAAAATCACCTGCCTAAAATTGTGTTGGTCCCCCTTGTGCCACAAGAACAGCTCTGACAAGCCATAGACTCCACAAGACCCTGAAGGTATGCTGTGGCATCTGCCCCAAGGCATTACTTGAGATCCTTTAAGTCCTGTAAGTCAGAGGTCCTCAAACATTTGGCTGCACAGAAAGACAGAATAAAAATTAGGGATGCACCGATCGATCGGCCAGTGATCGGAAACGGCCGATTTTTGGCCTGATCGGCCGATCACTCGCACATATTGCCGATTTCAAACTGATCTTTTTTTGGGGGGGTTTATTTATTTATTTATGTATTACATTTTATTTATTTAAATTTGTAAAGAAAATTTATGAAAAAAAGCTTTATATTAAAGAAAATAAAAGTGTGTATTTGCTGTAGAGCTGCCACCATCATATGTCACTATTATAAAAGTAAACAGGGAAAGTAACTCTCACATTACATTAAAAAAGCTGAAACCAATTTATTTGTGTCGCGGCGTCGCCTACATGCAGCAGCTCTAATTTTCTGTTATCTGGGGAAAAAATCGGTATCAGCAGATCACACTTAAAAAAATTGGTAATCGGAATCGGCCAAGAAAATTGCAATCGGTGCATCCCTAATAAAAATATTTAGTTGATATTTGTTGATAAGTGAAAACACATCATTGGGGAGCTTCTTATTTGTATGCATTATGTTTTTAGTTGTATCTGTACTAATCAGTGAAAATACAGTTTTACATGAAACTGGTCTGTGTCGCAAGAAAGGTTGGGGAGCGCTGCTGTAAGTTGTGATGTGGGGCTTTTGTGGCTTGGACTGGTTTGCCCAGCACAACCCACTGATAATTTATCTTATTGAAATTTGGAGGTCAACACCTCGACCGTGTAGCAGGTTTATTATCCTGCTGAAAGGCCACTGCCATTAGGGAACACTGGCGACGTGTGAGTGTACTTGGCCTGCAACAGTATTTAGGTAGGTAGTGTCGTGTTAAATATAGCTTACATTCAAATATTTTCTGCTTTTGAATGCTTATGCTTATTCAAAAGCTCAAGAAAGGTGCTGAGAAGTATGTCCGATATTGCTAAAGGCTCTCAGAACTGTGCTAGAAGGACACATGGTCTGTGAAAATATTCTATATTGAATGCTTTGTTTGTCTGTATACAGTATGTAAGGACTGTGTGTTTCAAATCTGTGTATTGATTTAAAATGTTCCAGATAGAGTATATGCAGTTTTGTTTATGTTGGAAAAAAAACCAATTTTAATAAAAAAAACCCCTAATATTTTAGACTTTTTAAGTACAGTGATGTAGTTTTACTTTGCTTTTACTTTCCCTATTTCCATTTAAAGAATCAGTGATGTTCTCCGCTGTTTAAGCTTTGTTTCTTGATAATAGCACAAGAAAAGTCATACGTAAGGAATGAAACTGACGATTTAAACCTTAAACAGCTCTTTTGAGTTTCTTTGCAAGGACACTTGGAGGTGGTCAGTGATGCCCGCAATATGCTCAGAGGGGCATTTTGTGATGTAATTTGTCATGTTAATGGTTTTTTCTCCTGCTGCCCCGTGTCTCTGGAGTTTTTGGTGGTGCGTAGGGTTGTTTGGCTGCAGAGTTGGAGGCCCGCTCATGCCAAGCTTCAGTTCCAGCGATATGATGTTCCAGCGTGTGCTGACTCAGCGGATTTCAGCCGCTGCTGTGTGTGGATTGACCCGCTGCCTGCGCCACGCAGACCGCCGCTGGGGGAGAGCGGGCCGCGCTTGTAATTTACTAATATTTGCCTCTGTCTGACTTGGCGTCGGAAGCCGTCCAAAAGGCCTGGGAAAAATGCTCTGCTGTTGCGGGGAGGAAGAGAAACAAGAACACTAAGTGGAAAAGAACAGAAATGGAACGAGTGCTTTTCCCCCTCCCTTCCCTCTGCCTGTATGTGCTGAAGTGGTTTGGGGCTTGGTAATTCAATTAAAACATTAGATTTCAGTGATTGAAGTATCATTAAAAACACTTTAAATTAATTCTCTAATTGGTCACTCTTACAGTAAGAGCCAGTCTGACATGCATTTTTTGCCACAGTTTTATGTAGAAGTCTTTTTAAAGGCTTCCTGGTTTATCATTTTCCAAATCGTTTATTGATTCTTTGAAAGGCTGTGCATTAGTGATGCACTAATGCTGATGTTGCATTGGAACAGTAGGGCAATGCATTGTTTGAGCAACACATTTTTTGCGAAAGAAAGCCTCAAATCAACCCTCCACTCCAACACCTGTATGTCATGCACAAAATTCCACCTGTCTTCCAACTCTTATTTACAGATGTAGTCGTCATTTTACATTATAATTAAAAATATTGTCAGAATCTCATATTCAGAATTGAGAATCGATAATTGGACCCATAGTATGCAATTTATACTTTGGCCTTTCATTAAAGCTCTAATTTAGATGATTTATAATATAATATGGTAATATGATAATCAGATTATTCTTTCATTGCGTTCAGTGCATTATTTATGGGAGATTCTTGGGCATGTCACAGTTTATAACCACACTCACTGTCTGACTCCCTTTTACACTTGAGTTTAGTGAGTTTTAGATTTGATGTGAGTCTGGTTGTGTGTTCAAGTTGCGTTGAGTGTCTGTTGTCTAAATGCACTGTTGAGTTTCTGTGCCAGCAGCTCTGTTGATTCGGAGGAGTTTAACAGCCCAGTGTTCCACCCAACACACACACACACACACACACACACACACACACACACACACACACACTCACACTCACACTCAGCAGCAACCCTGTCATCCATTTCTCTCTCCCTCTCTCGTTTTCTGTAAGTTCTTTGTGTGGGTGTGGTGGAGACAGTGCCGAGGTTCGTGTAGAGGCATTGGTTTTGTTGTGGTGTGGCCAAGGCATTGCCGGGGGCAACGGGCTGGCCAGCTCTTATTCTCATGAAGTGTTCTTGCAGCAACAGTCAGGACAGTCGCGCTAGTGTGTGTGTGTGTGTGTTGCAGCTCAAGCGGCATCAAGAACACAACCTCCCGAGCCTCGGGGTAGAAAACAAGCTATATTTCCCATCGAACAGGGGGTGGGCCAACTTGACACGACTTCTCCCTCTTCTTTTATCCCTCCCTTCCCTGCCTCAGTCTTTTTCCAAAACAGATTGCACAACAGTGCTGCAAACGTATACAATGGTTAAGCCAGCGGAAAGCTCCTCCAGCACTCCTAGCTTAAGAACTGAAACCAGATCAGCCTTTAACAGTTTGTAAGAGCGCTCCTTAATCTTGCTGCCTTTTTTTAAAGTGCTGGAGAAAATAGAGCAGGCCCTTTACAGCGCAGCTGAGACTCTGTTTGAGCTCGAGCGGGTTTGTCGATTGCTTTTAAGTAGGGATGCACTGATTGCAATTTTTTGGCCGATTCCGATTACCGATTTTTGGGTAAGTGTGATCGGCCGATACCGATTTTTCCAATACCGATTCCCTCCCCCAGATAAGAGGAAATTAGAGCTGCTGCGACATCGACACAAAAAAATGGGTTTCAATGGGTTCAGTGGGTTTCTTTTTTTAATGTAACGTTAATTTCCCTGTTTACTAGTTACTTTTATAATAGTGGCAGCTCTAGAGCAAATGCAAACAAAAATCTAATTTTCTTTAATATAAAGCTTTATTTTCATAATTATTTTACTAATTTAAATAAATAAAATGTAATAAATACACCCCCAAATAAAGCTCAATATAATGCAAATACAACTAAAGTTTAACA
>JBBPCW010000154.1:14961098-14974570 GCA_037974425.1 Phenacogrammus interruptus
ATTTTACATAGTGAGATGAGAGTCCCCAAACTGATCAAAAGTACTTATTCTCTCTCTCTCTCTCTCTCTCTCTCTCTCTCTCTCTCTCTCTCTCTCACTCTCACTCTCACTCTCTCAGAGCCGATCAATAAGAGTATTAAGCCTGAAGTTGAGGAGGACGATGGTGTTCAGTGGGGTTGTACCGCCTGCACCTTCCTCAACCATCCCGCCCTCAACCGCTGTGAACAGTGTGAATTCCCACGACACTTCTGAGCCCCACATACATACACACGCTCATGCACGTACACATGCAGCACTCAGCAGCTCAGACATTGGTTCAAAAATATGGACAAGAACGTGGAGTTTGTGTGTGTGTTTCTTCAGTGTTCTCTTTCCTCGTCTGTCTGTGTGGTGTGTGTCCTTCTGCCCATTGAAGACTGGATGATGTTTACAGGTTTTTCTCTGTTTCAGTCTGTCAGGGCAAGCTGAGCTCTCCACAGTGCGAGTGTGTGTGTGTGTGCGCGTGTGTGTGTTGAGTGACTGTATGTATGAGGTTTTCCCTGCTGGCTCCAAAATGAATCTCAGTGCTGCCTGAAACAGTATTACGAAAGTGTGTTGTGTGTGTGTGTGTACGAACATACACCAAAAACTCCATGCATGTATACACACGTACACAGACACACATACACACGCGCGCACACACACACACACACACGTGGCAGTGTGCCTTACGGATAGGAACCGCCTTTGAGAGCCACCTCGTCTCCTTACCTGAAGGGAATACCTAATGGATTGCTTCCTGGACTCGACTTTTTCACTCTTACCAAAGGGTGACAGGAAGACTCTGTGGAATTTTTTTGCCAAATTGGAGTTTCCATTTTATCAAGTGTGCCTTTGATACGAAACCGAAACGGAACTCAACTGCATGCCTTAGATGTACAGTTTACAACGGAGGCCCTCCTCACTCAAGCTTTTTACTGTACATAGTTGTAGAACGAGCTTTTAAATGCTGTTTCTTTCTCTCTATCTCTCTCGCTCTCTCTCTCTCTCTCTCTCTCTCTCTCTCTCTCTCTCTCTTCATCTGTCGCGTGTATTTCCTGTAAGTATAGCTTCATAGACTTCATTTACTTCTACTTGTTTTGATGTTTGTTTTTCTCTTAGACAAATGAGTACGGTTTCCCTCTTTAAGTTCAGTGAAAAGCGCAGCTTGGTGTGAAAGTGGAAAGACCAGTGACTTGTCTCCACGGCTTCACCCGAGCCGTCCTTATCCAGCGTACGGCCTGCAGACGCAGCAAAGGTCAAAAAGATGGACTTTACGGGAGCATGACTTCCTTCAACAGGTCAGAGGTCCCCCCAGGGTCTCTGTAGCAAACGAAGTACAGCCCTGAAGAGGACAATAACCTGCCATCTTAGCTGACAACTGGAATGTAGGTGTCCCAATTGGGGATTCTATTGTACACCTTTGCACCAAGCAAGGAACACGACGTTCCTCCGTCAAAAGCATGTCCGTCGTTTTGTCAGATTATGCACGCCGAGAGCAAAGACTTCTGGGACATGTAGTTTTGCCATCTGTGTGCCTTCCTACAAGCTGTCGAGTACTCAGGGGGGGCTTATGGATCATGTGTTTGAAAATTGCCAAAGTTTGGGAATTGTGCCTTCAGTCGTTCTTTCACAGCAGTCGCTCTGCGATCTAAAATGAACAGTGCCTGTTCTTTTCTTGGTAGAATTGATCATACGAATTCCACGAGGCCTTTGTGATGTTTTAAATGTTTATTAGCTTATTAATTTTACCTGAATTTTGGAAGAAATAGATGAGATGTGAAGAAGTGTCATTTGCTGCCTCGCTATTCGGCCTTTACTAAAGATTGAATACGGAACGAATAACCTATGCAGTGGTGAGGTCAGTTCGCTCACGGCGAACAGCCTACATTTTTAGCGTCTAGAACCCATTTTGCCTCAAGTCTTGGATTAAAAACTGTTGATATAGAGGTTAGCATATAGTGTTACGCCGTAGTGCCAGCTGTGTGTATCCTCCCAGTGTTCTATCTGGTGAGAAATTAAACCCAAAACAAATTCATTCATCAGTGTTTGCACATGCTTGCTTTTTAATCCAAGACATGGCCTAATCTGGGTTTGAAATTTGGAGCATTAGCTCTCAAAGCCGTTTGGTATGGGTGTCTGAAGCACTTCTGTTTTAGGAACCCAAAAAAACTCTGTCACACCCTTCTGTAGCTCTGTGTCAGAGCCACCAGTTACATTAATGAATTTTAAAATATGGGGAAAAGAGAATGATTTGGATATCTAAAGTGGTTTTTAAGTTTAGTGGGGGAAAACTGTCTTTGTAACAGATAAGTTATTTGTAAAAATAAAAAAAATATTCTGAAATGTGCTTGTTTTTCTCGTTTGTGGAAGTTTGTGTGAGTATTTCTAACCACTAGGTGCCAGCGTTGCGCTTTACAGGAACATTGCACTGCCTGTGCATTTTAAAACCCTTTTTAATGCTGCAGGGGTCATTTCTACTCGGAGAGCCAGTGTGGAACAGCACACAGCTTTTCCCTACGCCATTGTGTGGAAGATCTAAATTACCTGTAGGCCGGCATAGACTTTCTGTTCCCATTAAAGATATTACCAAAACAGTTGCAGAAGTGCTGCGTATACCAACTGGCCCCACCCCCATTGTCTTTGGGCATCTGTATTAGATATCTTGGATGCTTTTTTCGGAAGGAGACCTAATTTAAAGGGGAATTCTGAGTTCAGTAAAAGCAGCTGAAGTGTATGGAAATGAAATTCATTGTAGAGAAACTTTACTCCAATTTCATTACAGTGGTGGTCATAAACAGTCTTCTTGAGTTTTCATGTTACGTTGATAAAGTTTAAATGCAGTTCCTTCCCATAAAAACAAAAACCCTGTATGTATGTGAAAAAGACTGTTTAGTGTCTTTATATTTATATTGGTGAATAGTCTCAATGCTGTAAATGTGAATAATATGATGATTTTATAGTTGATCATCAGTAGTAGATATCTTGGATGCTTACAGCAGTATAAAACTGCTGTTCTTGAGTCAACATGAATCAAATTCCTTGTATGGGATCGCTTGGCCAGTTGACACGATTCTGATTCTGATGTTAGCACCTGTTCAGAGGTGGAATATGTTAGGCTGCAGATTAACAGTAGTGTTGGAAGCAGGAAAAACTGGCGAATTACATCTTTTTTTTTTCTTCTTTTCCACACCAAGGACCACACTGTGGTGGCTAGACAGTCGGATGTTTCCAAAAGGCCAGGTCTTATGGAGTGGTCAGTACCTACAAAAAGTGGTCAATGGAAGGGAAACCACAGATGTAGTCATGGGTGTCCAAAGTCACTTTCTTTAAAAAAGGGCTGATGATGTTCCCTGCCTCAGTGGTAGTAGTGTGTAAAACACAGTAGTGTGTCTTTGTACCCAACGTCCAGTGTCGAGCCAACTGTGTCCTTGAGCAAGACACTTAAAACCAGGGCTCTCAAGTCTCACGCAATGAGCGTGAGACACGCGCATCTGACTGTCTTCACATGCTCACACGCCACACCTTCGATTTCTCACGCAGAATGTAGGCTGCCTACCACCATCAACGTTGGGTGCTTCTGTTATCCTGTTGCCTCGCAACAACCCCCCAAACCCAACCCCCCAATCCTGCTCAGCGTTCGGCAAACCGAACCACACTCCCCTCACCCTCCGCTCAGTGTTCGGCAAACCGAACCACACCCCCCCCCCCCCCCCCCACCCTCCGCTCGGCCGCACATCCCGAATATCTCACGCGCAGGTTTTGGGTCAACTTGAGAGCCCTGCTTAAAACTCTGTGTCTCCAGGAGGACTGTCCCTGTAACTAATGACTGTAAGTGGCTCTGGAAAAGACCCTTTACCAAAAATGATTCAGGAACAGTTTGAGGAACATAAGTGTATAAATCAGTGCATAAACTGTGGTTTAATTTTTTTTTAATTAGATGTAAAATTACATTTTTCATGTAAGAAATCACAGACTGAAAGCATATGTGCACAGTACAAGCAGAAAGGTTTTTGCTAGCTTTACCAGCTTGGCTAGCAGTAACACAAGGCCTCATTTTGAGGTTACAGAATAAAACACACTGTTGTGATAATCATATTTCAGTCACTGTTGACTTACCTCCCCGCATACACAAGTATGTGGAGACAAGTTACCTTTGTGCCAAGGCGGCAAAACCCAAAGTTATTCTCAGATTTGGAGCCTGCACTTGACCCTTAACACAAACTTTTAAGCTTAAATGCCTTACTTGTTTCTCAGCCTGAACCTCAAGTCAGTCAAAATTCATTTACTCTCCGTGGAGTCTGGCCTCCTTGCAGTTACATTCACTTACAGAAAGCAGGTCATACTAACATTGCTAACTTTGAAGACTAGTACTGAGCGGTTAGCATTATGCAAACTTCTCCCCAACGATTGACCCTCGTTATTCTTTTCCATGGAGGCAATTATGGAGTGATAATCACCCCAGCAGAAAAATTCAGCAAGTCGTTATAAAGCACATGGCAGTATCACATTAATAAAAAACCTGTAATCAGCCACAGGATAAGACTGGACACCCCTGGATTAGACGTGCGTTTCCTTTTTCTACAATTCGGTAACATAAAAATGTATATACTACTGCGCAGTAGTGCAGTGTAATGCTAACTCGCTGAATGAACCTTGACTGTTATTATACATTATTATACATACATTTACAGTCAAGACAGTCAAGTCCTGGGTTCTTTACTAATACATGATTTCTGTCTTAAACCTTGCATCATTTTTTCCACACCTTATAAAAAGTAGCAACAATCTTTAATATAGATGATCCAAAATAACATTTGGACCATCATTTACATTGAAGAACCTTTGTTTTACTGAAGTGTAGCATTTGTAAGGCTTCATGATTCCCGCATAAGCTTCTCATGAAAAATATACAACTCTCATAAAGGCTGCATTGGAGCATTTAGACATTATTTCACCTCAGGAGCTGATGCTTGATGGAGCTCAAGTGATTTAGGTCATGAAGGTGTGTTGTAGCCTTATAACACTTCTCCCATGAAGCTGCCCTTTCAGAGACACAGATTATGTGGTGTATAGTTACTGACTTTGTGTGTGTATTTGAACATTTCACAGCAAATGACTGTTTCTGTACTTCTGTATTAGCGCGACCAGCTCTGTCGTGTCCAGTGTGTGTGGAAACAAGCTCATAACTTGGTCCACTATGCTCTGAGGGAAGATTGTACTGAGCTGAGACCTCACGTCCTTCCTTCTGTCTGCTTTGCTGGAGTCCTCGACTTGCCCCTGCCCCCAACTGACCTCTGCAGACCTGGGGTAGGGTTGCCTAGCCGTGGAATGAGGGTAGGGCAAGGGTTCATTTAAAAAGGGCATTTGCGCATTGTTGTAGGAGCTGCGTGGTCGGTAGTCCTGCAGTGGGTAAGGCGTGTGGGCGTAGTTAATGCCCAGATCTGAGTGGGCATGCTGGCAACTGGAAAGAGTGCGCCGGCCAGGGCAATAGGCGTGAGAGTATATATCAGGACTGTGTGCTCGCTTTTGCTCCCTACAGGAGCTGCTGGATAGAATGTAATCACTGTCACTCCCTGCGATACACCCGCTGCTGTAGGCCAGAGAAGTTGGGAGGGCGGAGTCACTGAGGTAGAGACGGGACGTGGAGTTCTCCATTGAACCATAAGCTTGGTCACTCTTGGCACTTTTGGACAAGACTGGAAACAGCCTCTGGAGGTACAGGGGACTTGCTGTTTCTCGGGGCTCGTTGTAGAGGTCGAGTCCAGATAAAGCTTGAGACAATTCATCCTGGTATGCTGAAGGCAACGCCGCCTTGCACTGTGTTTGCCTGGAGGGCGCACTGGTGGTGTTGGCAGTGCTGGGGATGTTATGTGGAAAGTACTGGTGCGTGAGGTGTGCAGAAGGAGGAAAGTCCTCTGTTTTGCAGCCTGGCTGACTCTTCGCTCTCAGCTCATCAGCCACGGACAGCTGCGGTTGGCTGGAGCGCTCGGGGTGGTAGTATTTGCATTTGACGCCATAAGTGCACTTTTTTCCTGTAAACAAGGAAAGAGAGGCCGATTTTACAATTAACATATTCACAGCAGGTGCAGGTGCAGACGTGCATTCAGGGACTGATAGATGCACATTTGTTAAAGAAATGAATACATTTAAAGCAGTGCCTAACCCAAAAATCAGGGCACAATTAAAATGTTTTAACATATTAAACATGTTTATATACTCTTGGTGCTTTATGAAATGAACAGATTCTCTGGGAACGACTTTGAATACATTTGATTGATGAGAAGGGTTTTATCTGTGACATTCTGGCTTTAGGAAAGTGACTGACTTACCGTAAGGGCAGTGCAGTTGCTTGTTCTCTGGTGCTGTGGGCTTCTTCCTGAGGAAGTTTTCAATCGTTGGACCATTTCTGCCAAGTGGGTCGTCAGGTGGCATGAACCTTAATTTGAGAGAGAAAGTTTTAGATCACCAGGAACTGGCAGCAGCTTGAGTATAATACTGTCGACTGAACTGTTAGTATGATTCTGTCAATCAAAATGCATTGTGTTCCTCATTGCAGCAGTGTTTACTGCCTAGATTTACGTTCTTGTAATGCAGGACTTGTTCCTCAAAGAGTGGCCTGAGGGTGAACAACTCATCTCAACTTCTGCTCTCATTAAAAAGTTCCTTGCAAGTCCCAGCCTCCCACAAGTGCATATTTGTGGTTGTGCCACTTACATGTCATTGGCAAATGTGTACATCAGCAGCCTGTCCTCGATGAACTTCTTCCACTGGGGCTTCTCCACCTGCAGGTCGCGGTAGTTGTCATTGGACACGATGATGCCGTCTGAGTCGTAAGCCAGCTTCACTATGTAGCGGTCGTCGTAGCACACGACCCTTTTGCCATTAACACAGCGCGAAGGCGTGTACACCAGGATGTTCCTTTGCTCCAGCTCCCTGAGGATGTGCTGGTCTGAAGGTCCAAGAACAGAAGATACATGCACTTAATGTACAGTAACACACTGCAATCAAATCGCCATTAATGACCTAGAAATTGAGAACCTTATTACCTACAAAAGAATGCCTTTATAAAGCACTTTAAATGTGGTTTAACATAAGCTTGAGATCTTGGCATAATGACTATTCTTCTCCGCGTGTGATCTAATAGGTCCTAACTCCTCCTCTGGTAGACTCTTAGGGCCGGTTTCCCAGACAGGGGTTAAACCTAGTCTTGGACTACCCTTTCCTTTTCAATGGAAAATGTCTATTCCTAGCACTACATAATCTAGGACTAGGCTTAATCCCTGTCTGGGAAACCGGCCCATAATCTATTAGCAACTCTTAGTTTACTAGTGTGGGGGATGTATTTTCTTGGGGACTATAAAGCACAGATAAGCTCTGGATAAGAATGTGTGCCAAATTCTGTAAATGTAAAAGTAATGTAAATGTTAAGACATGCTACTGACATAAGCATCTGTCATGGAAGATGTAATATAACGTCATGGGTTGTCATTACATCTTATTTCCATTAATTTTGCATTGTCTTATTACCATTACCAGTGCTTTGGAGCTTAAATGTCATGACATTAACTTAACATGACATAAACTTGCCATTTCTGTTAAGACAGTTAGTGGTAATGCTAACATTTACATGTTTAAAATCAATGTCCTCCTTCCTACCTGTAATCGGAGCCTCAGGGCGCGACTGCTCTTTCCTCCACAGAGGCACAAACACAGTGATGTCACGAATCCCCCTGTCCCAAAACCACTGCACCGCCAGCTGGATCCCCCGACACGAAAACACCTGCTTATTGCCATGGCTGGAAAAAAAAAAGACATTTGCTTATTAACAGAGGAGAATAAAAGAAGCAAGTAGAAAGTTTGACTGTTTTTAACAAGTTGCACACGGTTCACTGTTTCCCGTGGGACTTTTTCCACAGTCATAAACCTGCTGTATCTTTTGACATGAATTCCGTGCTGGGTCCGTGCACTGGGTCCCTGAGCAAGACCCTTAACCCCAAGTTGCTCCAGGGAGACTGTCCCCTGTAGTTAGGGAATGGAAGTCGTTTTGGATAAAAGCGTCTTCTAAATGCCGTATATGTAAATGTAAAGCGAGGTCATGACCTCTTGGGTAAAGAGTGTCTGTTGTATTCATGCATGGAAGGCAGGATCCAGAGCACTAACCATTCACCAATTGTGGTGGAGAAAAACCCTAGAATTTGGCCTAAAATAAGCACCAATCATTGCAATTGCTCAGAATTTGTCCTAATGTTCCAAAACTGATGCAGGTGAACCTTCGCCTTCAGAGCATATATTGTATTAGTGTGCCCTTAATAAGTAAGAAACAAGCTGATGAATGTTAAAGGTGGTTTTGTGTAGTGCATGAAAAAGTCCTCCTGTGCGCGTCAGAGTGTTAGGGACTGGCCCTTCTCAAACCTGAGGACGACGTTCTCATTGATCTCTGACATACAGGAAGAGTAAGAAATAGCACATGACGACAATGCTAGGCCACAAGCACAAAATTACACAATGCTTTCTGCATCTTTAACTAAGACTGTGCAACTCTGTGGAGATGTCTTTGCCCTGAAAACAACAGTAGAGTGAATGATGCCTGGGCTAAAAGCAATGGGCCTAGTATTGAACCAGGAGGATCCTCAACCATTTTTACCAGATCGTGTTACATTTTAGTTTGGCCAATACTGAGATATTCAGAAATGCTGAGCCATGAAACAGAGATACACAAATGTACACAAGTCATGTAGAGCAGTCCAAAAATATTTGGACCCTGTAAATACAATGCATGTTTAAATAACCGAATCCAGGATGGTTCGTCCACTATTTTTATAAGCATGACCTCCTAGAACAGCATTCATTTATAAATATGACATTGTTCTTTATCTAGTATGCAGTCAGTAGCTATTGTGACCTTAAAATATTAGTTTTAAGATAAGAAAAATGAAATATAGGCCAAAGTTTACGAGTCTAGAATCACCTGAAAGGATGCTAGACTCCTAATCCAAAGTGTTGTTGATCAGACCCCAAACAAACACGCATATTCACCGACCAACAAACTGCACCTTATGTACATGTCTGTGCTTGCTCTTGCATTTGCCTGTTCACTACTGTAACCTAACTCTGGGCCTTCCCCTCCTAACCAGTGTCAGGAAACTGGAGGGTGCTTTGCATACAGCATGCACCCGAAATTAAAAAAAAAAGAAAAATACTGCAGGGCTGAAAACGTCAAGCTCCATAAAGAACCTGATCATTGTTAAGGAAGTCGTTCTGTGTATGCCGTTGTCCAGGAAGTGCTTTGCAAACAGCCCGAACCGCCACCACTGAGATTTTTTGCTATTGTGGTTGAAAAACGTCCTGCTTTGGAAACAAAAACACCCCATGCATGTTGCACAACTGCCTGCATGGGTGGGCGTCGGTGTACCGATAACTCATCTGTGTAAATTTTACATTTACCAGCTTGTATAACAAGGGCTGTCCGAAGTCTGTCGTTTAATTCGTAACCGGAGTGCGAACGGAGCCGAAATTTAGTGTGAAACTATGACGGCCTTTGAGAAGCTTTGCATCTCACCTGACTGTGCGTCACCCTCTAGGCATGACTCCAAGGTTCAGTGCACAAAAGGAGAAGTTTTTTTTTTGTATGCTAGCACTTCTCTATTTGGTTTCAGAGGAATTGATACCAAGCTGAGGAGAGCTTCATAATGTTTGGCCTGGGTCTGGTTTTCACCAGTTGTTTATAGCCCCTGTTCCCTTTATCTCTCATGGAATAAACGTTTCTTCTATGAAAGTAATCTAAAGGGCAGGGGTGTTCAAACTTCTATCAAAGGGAACTCAGAAAGACCAGCTCTTGCTTTTTACTGTAGGGGGAAAAAAGAGCAGAACCCGAAGGTCGGGCCTTCTATATTAGATTTTAAGAAAGAAGCTGCTGGCCAATTAAAATGCTATTATAGCCTCCCTTTGGAGACCCCATACATCCCCACTGGGCAGTTTTGGTCTAGCACTGGGAATTAGTGCTTAGGCCTCATAGTCCTAATAAGAAACTCTGGTTTATCTGACTTTTGATTGGGTCAGTTTAAAGCCAGTTACAATTAAAGCACATATACATTACTTTGCATTCGTCAGACACTTTTATCCAAAGTCACTTACAAGTTGAGGAAACTCTTGGACAAATCCTGACAAGCCCTTGTCTGGGAACTTTCATTTAACATGTTAGTGGACTCACCTTATAGCCACATTGCTTCCATCGATGACTATGGGCCTGAATGGACTGGACGTCTGCGTGTCGGAGGGTGCGTGCCATTGGCCTTGCGTGTCTACCTGAGAGTGTGTCTGAGGGGAGCTGCAGCCTCGTGGGATAAGTTTAGGACTGCTGTTGGGACAAGAGAGTACACACAGGTTCCTTTTTACCGATAAGGGAAGTACAGTTTGAATGCATTTTTACCATTTAATTATTTTGTTTTACATGAAACCTCATATAACATTATGGGATTACATTATGAACTAATCATGCAATGAGGCCTAAGTGGTAAATAAAAATATTTGTAATAAAATGATTTTTAAATAAGTAATGGTGACTGAATGCATAATCCTGAAAGTTTCCAGTAACATTACTGAATAGGTTTTTTAATTTTTGTTATGGATATTTTTTGTTATGGATTTTGATAAAAATGCAGCTGTTTTCATTTTACTGGTATATAGCCTGGGAGAAAAAACAAAAGACAAACATTTCAGGCTACTGATTGCCTTCTAACCCCTGACCAGGGCTACCAGCCACCCCGAAGTGGGACACCTTTTGGCTTTCGGAGACATGGCTCATAGGAGACATGCACACCATCTGTACTCATGTCTCTTGTAGTGAGTTGTCATGACCTACTCAGGGAAGTTCAGTGTTATGAGGTGAAGTGGAACCGTGGTTTAGGTTTATAGGAAACACATTTGCAATACAGTAAATTCCTGTGTAGTGCAACAAACCACTTCTTCAGATTCAGCTGGATGAGTGACACTCATGATCTAATCTGCCTTGGGCAATCATGAACTGGATTGGCTTTTTTAAATAAGCACATTTGGGTGGATGTCAGGATTTCCTCACTCACCCATGTCACGTTTTTTTCTCCACTGATTGAGCAATGGCCAATAAAAAGCATTGTTTCTTTTATTTATTGCTTTACAGGCCCATATGCTATGTTTTTCATGCATTCGAATTTCCTGATATGACATTTGAGCCATTGCATTTGCCAGTAACAGTAATTCATATTTACATAACCATTTTCCAACCTCCTATTATTCCTTAGAATTAAACAGGTTGGTGCTGTGGCTTTAAGAATGAACTTGGGTGGGTTCCTTCCCTTTTATACTTACAGGTAAGCTCCTGGGCCACCTTCCTGTTACTCACACCTTTCACATTCCAGCTTTAACTTTTAGGATCCCAAACAGAAGAATACAGCCTAATACATTCACCTCCCATGTTGATCTAGATGCTGGATGTACTAATTTCACTGCAGTCCTATCTCTAACACTCAAAAGCACTTGTTACATACCTCTGACTGTTTGTCGCACTCTCTGCGCCAGGCTGTGTGATTGTGGGGGTCCGGCAGGTCTTGATGAGCTCCTCCAGGATGTCATTGGTCTGGGCATCATGCTGAAGGCTCTGCAGGACCCTCAGGATGTCTGAGTGGGAGTAGCCCAGCTTGAGGAAGCGATTCACCTTGCTTTGTTGGCGGTCCATTATACTACACAGCAAAGACGTGGGAGTGTATATGTCCTCCAGAGCAGCCTTTAACCCTGGGTGGCCTCTCTTGTCATATGTGAGCTCTGTTTCACCCCGAACTGCAGGTCTATTTTTCAATAAATATGAAACTAGTACAAGTGACTTTTGATAAAAGAACTGTAAATAGAGTCAAAACTGTGCTGTAGACTAATCCAACAGTCCGGTGTGGAGGCTGGTTGCCTAGCAGGCCCTTGACATTGCTTCAGATGTTCAGCTGTAAGCCTCCGTTCTTGCGGCTGCTTTTTTGCACTTGTTCTCCGTGGTCTTGTAGGTTCAAGTGTCTCGTCTCGTCTGTTAGATCCACGCAGTGGCTTCCTCTCTTTTGTCTTGTTGTCTCGATGGGGAATCCTCTGCCTCCTCCCACTCCTCAGGCTTCTGGTTTCCACGGTAGTGCCCACTGCTTGTGGAAGGGCTGAGTGTGTGTTTGAGGAGGCGGGTTCTCTCTGGGTATACACACAAAGGTCGGCGTAGAGTTAGGGGCTTTTACACTCAACAAACTCTCACATCTACATCCACTGCACCCATTCTTACACAACCCTGCCTTTGCACATATGCATCAGCACGACGTCACGAAGCAACCACAGAAGCTGAGACTGTGGAGCTCTGCTCTAGCCGAGCTGCTGATATTGACACAGTTGGTGCATGTGTCTTACAGACTGGTTGCTTGCGTCAATCGGGGAAATTCAGATGCAAAATAGTCCTTTAGCACAACCCAAGCTTGTTCATGTGTTGGATAGGTAGATATGCCTTTATTGTCATTGTACTGAAGCAAGATCCTACTCATACAATGAAATTGCAGGGGCTACTTAACAGTGCAAACAAGTACAGACAGGTTTTTAATTTAAAGATTAGTTATTTAGGGCGTTTTTTTAGATGGTGAGTGATTAACCTGCATAGACTTAATCTCTTATTATTCAGGTAATAACCCATGTATTTGCTATGTTTAGCACTTTTGGGCCAGTTTTGTGGCACTTTTAGGCCAGTTTTGGGTCCCTTTTAGGCCATCTTTGTATAATAATGAATGGTTAGGGCTAATGGGCCATGGGATAATTAAGGGGTATGTTTTCGTTTTGTTGAGCCCCTAAATTGCATGAATAATCTACATGTATGCTTTATTTGGCTATTTAGGCCAGTTTTGAGTTGGTTGTAGACTGACTTTGGTTAATGGTGAGTGGTTAGGGCTAACTGGCCATTGGATAATTGGGGAGTATGCTTTAGCTGTGTTAATCCCTTAAGCTAGAGGCTTTTTATTAAGTTAATAAACTGCATATTCACTATGTTTGGCAATATGGCCCAGTTCTGTTTTGCTTTTTGGCCATCTTTGAATTATAATGAGCAGGATGAGGACAAGTTCACAATTATTCAGTTATTAAGGCATATTAAATAGTAACTTCTGTACAAAAAAAAAACTAATTATGTGATATTGAAATATGCAGGACGCTTAGTTGTTTTAAACCAGTGTCTGCAAGACAGTAACCACTGGAGTGTTATTATAGCAGCATGAGTAAGTGTGTGCGCAAAATAGGTTTATTGGAAAGCCCCTGGCTTTCTCCCCATCTTACATAGTGAAAGCTTTTATGAGGGTAATATGAAAAGCAGAAATAGCTAGTTCACCTTTCCACCTCCACACACACACACACACACACACACACACACACACACACACACACACACACACACACACACACACACACAC
>JBBPCW010000154.1:15325066-15340058 GCA_037974425.1 Phenacogrammus interruptus
AAACAAAGGCAACTATTCATTTTTGAGTGATAAACATTGAAAGGGGTCAAATTGACCCCAAGGAGAATAGGAGGGTTCAAAAGTTGTGATCAGAGCATCCCCACTTAAAATAAAATATTTAAAAATTTGTACCTCTACTGATTACACGAAGAAGCCAGGCTGGATCAAGGCTCTTGTTTTATTATTATTTTATATTATTTAGTATTTTTATATGTTGTGTTTTGCGTATGGTTTATAGAGTACTTGATATTCGGTTTGATTCTAGTCTTCAGTTTTGTAGCTTGGCCTTGTCAGTGAAACACATTCTACTGTAATTCTGCTCTGAGTAACACGAGGTCCTGATCTTACTGCCAAAGTAATCAAAAATGTTTTAATAAGCTACCACCACAAAGTTTGAACAAATATTGATTTAAAGAATCTTGAGTTATGTTTATTTATTTTACCTTTCAGCCGTGACAGCCGATGTTGCTGATACGGCATTAATTATACTTTAGTCTAATGGATTTGGGGCCTGCGGTAATATTTGTCTGGTTTCAGTTAAGCTCTTCATTTCTAAAACATTGACTGCTTTGGCATGTTTGGTACAGACTGTGCTGTAATGTGCAGTAGACTGTAACCTCCCAGTGCAGTTTGTATTTTTGTATTTATTGACCAGTGTACTTTGTATAGAGTTCAACGTACTATTACTCTTTGTTCTATGCGACTCTATGCCTACACTAAACTTCGTTACTCCCTGAAAAGGTGATCTTCCCCAGAGACCATTTAACTCATTAACTGTATGTTTTCCCGGTTCTCCTGCAGTCCATGAGTTCTTCAGCCGAGAAGGCCCAGAGCTGCAGCACATGCGGGTGAAGTACCTGATTAAAGAGAACAGCATGGATAAAGCAGCACTGCTGGCTAAAGCCTGTGCGGAGTTCCTGGATATAGAAGAGCGGAGGATGCAGTTCAAGCAGATTTACCTGGTGTGTCTGTGCACAGTCGCCTCACAGCAGACTCTGATGGACGAGGTGAGCAGGGTCTTCTCAGACGAGAGTGGTGGTGAGGTCTGCAGGCGGTGTTTGATTGCACCAATAACTGATTTTAATTACATGAAGGGGTAGGAAACCTGACAATCATAGCTTGGATCACTGCTGAAATTGCATACCGCTCCCATGCATACAAGGCAACTCAATACGCTTGGCAGCAGAGACCATTTTGCTGAGGAGGAGTGAGTTAGTGGGTCACAGGTAGATGGGTCAGTTTAGAGGGTTCTTCACTGACTGGTACCGGTTCGGTTGTACTGGTTTCGGACCTACAGTTTTCCACCACAACTGGTTGCTATAGCGACCAAACGTTCTGAGCAGCAGCCCGAGGAGCGCTCTAAGCTGAGGTTCATCATTACAATCGCCAGCATGAAATCAGAGGTGTGTCTGCCCCAAAACTGAGACAATTGGCACCAGACAAGGCTTAAAGAAGCAGCATTAGGCTAACGCTAATGTTCAGTCAACAACACTGGCGTAACTATAGCGACCATCAATCAGTAACCAACATGTACACGTCATCATTTAGTATCGGTTCAGCACGCTTGGAACCTCGGCCAAGGTGGTACCAAGAATGGAACCATGTACCAGGGACCAGATTTTAGTTCTGGAAAATTTGGGTCCGATTGCCTGGTTCAGTGTGGCGGGCCGCTGGGGTGTCTCATAAAGGTTTTGTGTTGAGGTGATATTTTAGACCTGATGTTCTTGTCACTCTTGGCTTGCTCATCAGAGGTATTTCATTCTTTCACACACATTCATTTCGTTTTGTGAAGCTGCTTTGTGACAATGTCCATTGTTAAAAGCGCTAAATAAATAAAATTGATTTGAATTGAAATGTTCTCAGATGGTACAAAAATGTATTATTGAATGTGTTGCGGATAACGATACAACCGTTCCCTCTGTCTATTTTTTTAACCGAAAATTTTCTGTTCACTGGGCCAAGCATCGCGTTCCCGTTTCCTTCATTTTATGGAGAACTTGCCCAGTACCGAACCCGGTTGACACCATGCGATTACGCACTCTTTTTTTTTTCTTTTTTTTCTTTCTGTGATTTCTGTGTTTAGAATTAATGCGTTAATTCCAATCAAACACAAGAGGAATGTGAAACAGAACAGAAGAGTATTCTCTGTGATGTGAAGAGCGGTTTAGATAGTTATCATGTAAGATTGCCAGTCAGCTAGTATGTTGGTCTTAAACAAAGAGAACATCAGTAATTGCAGTTATTTCCTTGGAAAACAATGATTTGTTAAGTTTATCATCATCAGATCATGACCAGCTTAGTCATTAAAATCACTAAGAAGTGGCCGTTCTGTCTGTGAGGGTGGTGTTGAAGAGGGTGATCCACGGCAGCAAATGAGGCGTAAACTCAGTAAACTCGAGACTCGAGGCGTGTAATATCCATACAAATCAAAATGTCAAAGACAGTAGTAACTGTTTAATCCTCCTTCACTCTAGCTGTCAAAGGTGGACTGCCGCGATGCTCTGGAGATGATTTGTAACCTGGAGGCGGATGGAGATGAGAAAGGAGCGTTCACGCTGTGCTCTGGCTTCCTGAGCCGGCAGCTCCTCCAGGAGGACACCTACTGCGCTTGGTGAGTCATGCATGGATAGATGGAGGGCTTTGTCTTATTTTTAAAAGAAAATGTATTCTGGAGGAGAAATGCAAAATCATCGGTGCTAAACGAACTCCTACAGACTGAAATGTAGACCCTCAGAGACAATTGAACGCTGCATTACTATTGGAAGCTCTGCAAGGTGATGGGTGGTGGTGATTTAACGGCTATTGTTGATCAGAATCTTGTGATTACTCACACTCTCCCTCCCCCTCTCTCTCTCTCTCTCTCTCTCTCTCTCTGTGTCTCTCAGGGAACTAACACTTTTCTGGAGCAAACTTCTGAAGCGATTAGAGACTACAGAGCAAGGGTTTCTGGAGAGGTGCCGGCAGATGTCTCGCCTGGCAAAAACTGTGTTCCATCTTCTGTTTTTCATAAAAGTGATTCAGTCAGAGGTGAGCAACTACGGCCTCACCTTTTTGCCTGTGTTTGGATAGAAATATTATTAACTCCATTAAAAATGTTTCATTCGTTTCTCTGCAGATGGACAAGACTGGATTGCCAGCCTGCATTGAGATGTGTATACGTGCTCTCCGAATGGAGTCCTGCGATGCAGCTAGCAAGGCCAACATCTGCAAAACCATCTCCTGCCTGCTGCCTTCTGATCTGGAGGTGAAACGGGCTTGCCAATTGACGGAGTTTCTTCTTGAACCAACAGTGGACTCGTACTACGCCGTGGAAACACTTTACAACGAGCCGGATCAAAAGGTTGAGGAGGAGAACCCTCCAGTACCCAATTCTCTACGTTGTGAACTCCTCTTGGTTTTTAAAACTCAGTGGCGTTTTGACCCCGAATTCTGGGATTGGAAAGCACTAAAGCGCCACTGCTTAGGTCTAATGGGTGAGGAGGCATCTATAGTGTCCTCCATTGATGAGCTAAATGACGATCATCCTGAAGAACGCGATGAGTCTGGCTTGCCTCTGGAGTTCAAGGACGTTTCTGAATGCTGTTTAGATGCTACTAATGAACTTAACGAAATAGCAGACCAGAAACAGAAAAACAGAGAAATTAAAAAGTTGAGGGAGAAAGGGTTTGTATCAGCTCGCTTTAGGAACTGGCAAGCTTACATGCAGTATTGTGTTTTGTGCGATAAGGAGTTCCTTGGCCACAGAATAGTTCGTCATGCTCAGACGCACTTCAAAGACGGATGTTACAGCTGTCCGATATGCACAGAGACATTTGAAACAAGAGAGACCTTGGACCCACATGTGGCCTCACATGTGAAGTCATCCTGCAAAGAGCGCTTGGCTGCGATGAAAACCACTAAGAAACTAGCAACTGAGAAAGCTCCTGCCCCCACAATTTCAATGGTGAAGACCAAAATGAAAAACAACTGCGATAGAGACATTAGCAGTTTGTACAATGGAGATGCGGTGGGCCCTAAGGCTAAAGTTTCTGGGGTCAAAGCAGATGGAGGAGAAGGTAACATTTGCCCTGTTCCAAACTGCAGAAAGGGTTTTAAGTACTTCCGGAATCTTATTGCCCACGTGAAAGATCATGGAGAAGTTGAAGAAGCAAAACGCTTCCTCGAAATGCAGAGCTCCAAGATAGTTTGTCAGTATTGCCGGCGTCAATTTGTTAATGTCAGTCACCTCAATGACCATCTCCAGGTACATTGTGGCACCAAGCCTTATATTTGCATTCATTTAAATTGCAAAGCTAGTTTTGACTCCAACGCAGAGCTTCTCGTACACAGGAAAGAGCATCCGGTCTTTAAGGCAAGGTGCATGTTTCCTGGCTGTGGAAAGATTTTCAATGAGGCTTATAAACTGTATGACCACGAGGCGCAACATTACAAAATGTTCACATGTAAGGATCCTGGCTGTGGTAAAGTATTTCATACTCAGTCTCAGTTAGATCTGCATGAGGAGAGCCATAACGCTAAGAAAGAAGAGCCACAAAGTACACATGCTGTAGATTTACCAGATCAGCCTAGTCATTCTTTCAAGGAGGACGTTCAGCAGGACATCCCTGAAGAACCCCTATTAAACTCTAGTTGTGCATTGAGTCCATCAAATCAATCAACGAGTTCAGTTAAAGTGAAGCACTCCATCGAAAGCATGCTTAATTCTGCCGGACCGGGTCCCACACAAGCATTTGACCCCGGAACGCATAAAGCTGAACCGCCTGATCCAGAGCCTATTCAGCCTCCGATCCCGCACATGGACAACCAACTTATCCAACCTCCCGCCAACCCTCCTTTACCTCCCTTGAATGAGCCCCGAACAGAGGATTCCTTGCTAGATGAGCTGATGAATGACCCAATGCTTGCTCAGTCATGCCCAATTCCCCAAGCATCTTATGATAACCTTCTAGAGGACTTTCAGCAAGCCCCTTCAAGAGGTGTGTTGCAGGGACAAATGGAGAATACTGTTTCACAAACTCACAGCCTGCCTCTATACAACAATGGCAATTCTGAGTACGGACAATATAGTCCTAATGCCATTACTCCGATTCAAGCACAGTATCAAGTCCCATATGGGAATAACATGAGATCTTTAACACAGACTATTAATAATAGCAGTTGTAGTAGTAGTAGTAATAGTAATAATGTTTCAATAATGCCAGTGTCTCAGAGGCTTCCTCCTCAAGTGACCCCATTTCCCACAAACATGCAGGTTTCAGAGTGCAGACCACCTCTGCCACTGCCCAATAACAGCCTTGGCCCAGCAGCCGAGGAGAAAGAAAAATACAAATGTGCGTATGAAAATTGTTCTCGGGAATATTTGTCCTATAGAAGTCTAACGAAGCATATGAAAGCTACTCATCCTGAGTTTTATACTCGGTGGAAACTAGCAAGAAAGAACAATAGAATACATCAAACCTCGAGTGCATCTATAGCCATGAATAGGAACACAAATTCACTTGCACCTGTACAAAACCAGCTGTGTCAAAGGATTCCTGCTGCAACAGCACAAATTTCAAACCCTATAAGTCGCCCGACCTACCCAGCAAGCTGCCCAAGCTCCAGTTATCCCTCTGTCTCTTCCCATATACCGGCTCCCACTGTCCAACCTTTCCCTAATCAAATGGAGAGTATTTTAGACCCCATTGTGCTCTCGCAGTTGGGAAACACTACAAATCAGTCTCATGTAGCACATGAACCTTCATGGAATTCTGTCCCAGCGAACAGTCTGCTTCAACAACAGACCTGCCATTCGCAAGCAGTGACTTCGGATGTCGATGTCCTTTCGAGCAGCCGCTTCTCTTCTCACATGGGAGCCGTATCTCAGAGCCATGGGAGAGATGCACAGCGTCAAGGAATGGTCTACCCTTCTTTGCAACCTCAAAGTAATCCCACATGTAATTTCATACCTTCCCAAACAGACAGTACCCCGAGGATTATTCAGCCAGTTATAACTGGCAACCCCAACGTTTTGTCCACATCTTCCTACACCCAGCAACCCAAGAGCAGTGATGTATCTTTCTCAAAACAAACGGAGTGTGTGGTAAAATTAGAGCGAAACCCAAATTTGGGTTTACCACCCCCGGACAGTTCCCAACAAAACACTACTCCGGCGGTGGAGACCTCGCAATGCTCTATAGATGATGGCATTTCGGCAAATGGTGACATGAAAAAAGCAAAAAGAAGCAGAAGAACAAAGTGGCCTGCGATCATCAGAGATGGGAAATTCATTTGCTGTAGGTGCTTTAGAGAGTTCCAGAGTCCCAAGTCTCTTGGGGGACATTTGTCTAAGCGTGCTCACTGCAAAGCCTTTGACGAAGCAGACCTAACTGCAGACCTGCCTGCCTCCTTTCTTGAGCTTCTAAACTCCCCCGTGAACACTCCCCAGCCCTCGTCATCTGTACATATGAATTCCACCCTGCCATTTCATATAGTGAATAAAGGTCCCCTTGACCCCAAATTATTCCCCAATGTCACGTTTCTACATGGTAAAGATTCCCACTATTCTAGCAATAGTAAGCAGACCACTGAGGTAATCAAACAAACTACGGCTAATCTATGCGAGTCTGTTGCCATGGGACAGCAGACATTTACCAGTACATCAGCATCTTATCATCAAGATGGCCAAAGCAGTGTGATTCAGCACACTGGGAATATCAAAGAAACCAGCAGTCAGCATCAAATGAGTTACACACAGTCCTGCAATCCAGTGTACACGGACAGTGGTCCTTCCGATCCACTACTGTCTCGTTTGCTTGAAGATAACTCTTCTGCGTCCTTCCCCAGGGTTCCCACTGATAATATTGACAAAATTCTTCAAACTGAAACATTAAATAAAATGAAGGAGATCAAAGAGAAATCTGCCGGTGTAAACCCAAGCGGTATATCCAATGATGGCCTTCTGGCTGCTATGGCCACTCTTGCTCAGAATCTGGTCTCGGAAAAGAGTGTCAAAGAAAAACTTCGCGAGCAAATATTAGCTGGAGACTTCCACAAAAAAAGTAGTTCATGTCAAGGGCAAGGCTTGTTTACAGACAATGCAAATTTACAGAACTCTGTTCTGTCAGGTCCTGCCGTGGCTGTTCCTCAACAAGTTTCCCATGTAATTCAGAAGGTTCCCCAAAGCCATCCACATCGTTTTACGAATGAAGCTACATTCTCCTCTGAGAATCCTATCCAAACTGCAGGTGTTGCACCTTATGATGTCTCTTCACAAATTTCAGTGGTATCTGTTTCTATGGATAGTGTCAAAAATGAGGTGTGCACTAATTCACCTGTACACCAAGACAATGAAATGGTAGAAATTCTGAAAGCACTGGAAAGACTGGATTTGGATAGAGAAATGAGTGAACACATCCAGGCCACCTCAGAACTTCCAGATGGTGACGGTTCGGCTAAATCTTCAGACGTTGTGACTGCTACTGTCGAGATACCTGGATATTCATGCGACAGCAGTGGTTGTGGTTATAGAGCCATGACTAAGGATGCCCTTTTCAAACATCTAACCAAACTGCACAACTACACGGACAATATGCTCAATCAGTACAGGAAAGACCAGATTAAGCTGGCCCCTTTCACCTGTCAAGTATGCTCCAAAAATTTCACACGAAACTCAAACCTCAAAGTCCATTATCAAAGTGTTCACAATTATTCACAAGAGCAGATAGCAGAGCTCAGGAAGCAAACCTACAGGCGAAAATCTGTGGAAGGTAATGGAAGTCCTTGTCCCACTCCAAACGTCTCTGATGTACGCAATCCGAATGATGGGAAGGTACAAAAGACGATCTGTGATGGTGGGCAACAGCAAAGTATTCACGGCACTGGCATGAAATGTCTTTTGACTTCTGATGGAAGAACTAAATCAGAATGCAGTGTTCAGCCTTTTGTATCGCAACCCCGTGTCAGCCCTTTGGCCACTAGTCTCCCAGGGACTATGCAAAAAACTCCCTTTCAGAGTCATCAAAGTCGAGCAGTCATTCATTCATCAGTGATTAGGTCTGGTCCTTCGTTGGTAGCACCCTCAAATGTGGAGCGACAGTTAAATGGACAGGTTGCCTCAAGTTCCTTTGCACCCAATGAGCACATCCATGCTATGCCACCTGGAGGATTGTTGCCTGCAGGGCCACCCCTTGTCCCAGTCAGTGCACCAACTGGGAATCCGTCTTTAGACAAGAAGTCTAAATTGGGAAGACCCAAATTGCAGAAACCAAGAGAAGTACCCAAAAAGCCTAAAGAGAAGAAAGTGGACATGGATGATGTTTTCAGCCCCTACAGGCCTTATCGTTGTGTCCATCAAGGCTGTGTGGCTGCGTTCACAATCCAGCAAAATTTGATTCTCCATTACAGAGCCGTACATCAGTCTGAACTCCCCAAATTTGAAGTTAATTATGATGATGAGGAACAGGAAGAGGAAGAAGAACATGAGGAGGATGATGATGATGATGATGAGCAGGATGACATACCAGATAGTGAAGGCATGGAAGTAAAAGAGTTTCGGTGTCAAATTAAAGACTGCTCTCGGATATTCCAGGTGGTTACAGACCTGCTACAGCATTACCTTCAGCTCCACAAGCTAAGCCTTAACAAAGCAGGTGCCATGATGTCTGGCATGAAGTTGGGCAGGTTTCAGTGTGACCAGCCAAATTGTGTTGTCAACTTTACAGCATTCTGGAAGTATGTTAGCCACATTGAAAAAGAACATAAGGATACAGTGATCTCCAAAAGTGAGCCAGTGGAGGGACTGTATCGGTGCGAAGTCGAAGGGTGTGACTGCACTTACTCGACACGTTCAAATCTGCTGCGGCACACCATGAAGAAGCATCAGGATTTGTACAAACTCCAACTCATGAGGTCTAAAGGTGTCAAGCTAGGTCGTCCTCGGAAGAACCCCTTTGTCTGCTTAGAGAAGGAAAATAGGGAAGTTAACAAGAAACCTGAAAAGAAGGTGGGTGAAAAGAAGCGAAGGGAGGAAAGGAACAATCACTGGACGAAATATGGGAAGCCCATTTTGAAAACCAAGGAGGAGGCCTCTGCTATGTGCACCAAGAGGTTGCCTTTGCAGTACCCTTGCATGATCAAAGGCTGCGAGACCGTGGCCAGCTCTGAACGGCATATAATAAAACATTACGTCCAGCACGGCCTACCAAAACAGTACTTGGAGGAGCAGAGGAGCAACTACATACACTGCAAGAAATTGCCGCGCTCAAGGTACAAGCGTATCATGTCGAGGAGCGATGATACAGAAAAGTCCGGCGAAAGCTCTGTCGAGATGTCTGAGAACGAAGAGGCTGCAGGCGCTGCGCAGAGCGAGTCCGAGTTTTCAAAGCCGGCGTCTGAAAAGGAGAGCACAGAGGACGCCAAACCATCCACGGACACCAGCTCTGACGTCTCTGTGGTGGTCAAGCGGAGGAGAGGGCGTCCACGCAAGGTGGCCTGTAGTAGGAATAAACCTTTTACTCACAAAAGAGTGACGAGGTTAAGAACAGCTCACAGCTACGCCGTCAACTACGCAGATATCAACTCCGACTCCACCTCGTCCAGCATTACACTGACGCAAGAGGAAGTCCCTGAGCAGAAGTCGACATTGAGCTCTTTCAAGCCAATGGGCTTTGAGGTGTCCTTCCTTCAGTTCCTGGAGCAGACCAGGCAGTCCGCAGGAAAGAGGAAAGCCTCGGTGATGTTGGAACATCTTCCACGCAAGAAAACCACTACCGTTCAACTGAAGACCGCCTCGGTGGTGTGCAGCAGGTCGGACGTGCTGAAACTGGTTGAGTTTAAAAACCCCCAGAAGCTAACCTCTCTTAGTAATGTAACGTTTGAGGTGCACAGAGGTTTTTCCAATGTGTTCGAACTCCTTCTCAAACAGCTACATGAAATGCGCCCAGCCGTTGTGATCCAAAAGGAGGGCGTGTCCGACCGTCTCTAGTGTTCAAAGGGCAGCCTAGCGCTTCTAATGGATTTTACTGCCCGTGGCCCCTGTTCGGACGGTAACCTTGCTGATTAAGTGGTGTTTGTTCGATGAACTGTCGGAATGTTTTTGTATGTGAAAAATGCCCTTGACGTTAATAGACACCTGCTAATCTCTCGACAGGTTCGTGTATTAAAACTCTTTTTTTTTTTTTTTTTGTTGAAAACTAAAAGCAGATAATTATATACCTCTAAAGCATGCCCGTATAAAGCTATTCGACACATTTTGTTGCCTTTGGAAATGTACCTTTATAGGATTAATGGGAGATTTTACCTTTTGCATATTCCGCAGGACATTATTTACTTTCGAAGTAAAACAGCCCCTCCTCCAGTTGGATTGGGAGTTGTGTAGTGCGGTGTGTAGATGATTACTGTATTGGTCTCGTTTATCTTGCATTGTAAATTTGTCTATAATGTTGTCTGTGTGCACATAACGGTTCTCTGGATAATTACTGCCACCAGCAGTCTGTACCTAAACCAACTGAGACCAATTTATTACAGCTTGCATTTTGTACCACGGTGTCGTTGTCTTCATTGTGCTGTTCAACAAGAACCCGTTCTTTCTCCGGTGTGTGTGTATCCTTGTTGGGACGAACTGTTTCTTGATGGTCAGATGCGCTTTCATGCATTATTTTTGATCGACTCTTTTTCACGAAGCACCAGTTTTGGTCTTTTGCATAAAATCAGTTTTGCCCCAAATGCACCACGAATATGAGGCAACAGGTTTCATTGGTTTGGTCAGTTGGGAGAAGGTGTTTATGGGGTTTATTGTATGTATTTCAGTTTGGTCACACAGTGATTCACTGGATATATTACATTTATTATAAAATGTTCAAAGGTGAAGTGTCTGTGCACTGTTTTTGTAAAAAAATACAATGGAAAAAACGAACACAAAAATGAGGAAAAATGGTAGAGAGGTAGAGATGTTTAAAACCAGATACTTCATGTAGATCTGCCACATTAGAATACTAATGACATCTTTAAAGTAAAAGTTTTCAAAAACGTCAGGATAGCTCCAGGGTTAGGAAGCATCAGACCCCAAGCAGGTCTAAGGTCAGTTTTATTTTTTATCCCTCTGGCCCTCCTCATTTTTACTGTCCATTCAGCTGCTTCTGGGCCACTTTTGGCCAATTATAACCCGTGAAAAATACCATTTTAATTCCTTGTTGCTGACACTGTTAAATCATACAATTAAGGTTCAAATGCTTTCATTTTAAACTTGAAAAATGTCATTTTTATTGTTTTCCTCCAGATTGTCATTTACCCATTTTTGGCCAAGCAAGCAATTTTATATAATTTAAATAATGGTTATATCTTAGATATATTTTTTATATATTATGTACTGTTTTGCTATTTTTACTTCTTAAAGTTTTTAAGTTCTTGTCATAAGTATCAAATATTTATTCCTTCCTTTTTTAAAATCCTATAAACAAGTGCACAAAGTTAGTAAACAACCTCAAAAATCTCCATTTTCTATATATTCTCAAAGCTACAGGGGCCAAAAATGGAGCAAATCTGTAAAAACACTGATTAACAACAAAACTGGATTTTAATTTCATGCGCAAACACAAAACCAGTATCTGACGTCCTGAAGGTCCCACCTGAGTCAGAACTGTGGGATTTGCTTCATTGGGGGGCAGTGAGCCATCAGATCCACCCCCCCGACTGGGGACTGAGATTATTATATAAAATTACATAATCTGGAAGAATACACTAAAACTCCATTTCTCAAGTGCTGAGTTTAGAATGAAAGAATTTGAGCCTAAATGGTATGATTTCACTGTAAATAATGTAGTTTTCATGGACTTCAACTGGCCAAGAGTGGCCAGGAGGGAGTCGAGTGGATGTTATGGAGCATATTATTGATATTGTGGAGTATATTACTGACTTAATGAACTACAGTAACCCCCCAGTTTTACGCGGATCGGGACTCGCTGATCCAGTCGCGCTGTTTTGATTTAGAACGAAACTGATCGTTTTACGCTAAATATTCAAAACAACGCGAAACCTGCTAATATTCTCCTTGTTTTATTTTTTCGTGACGATATGGTTTTTTTTTTTACTCATTTGAGTTCTGGCTGCCCATGCATGACTGTAGGGCTCTCTCTCACACACTCTCTCTCTTACTCTCTCGCGAACACGCTCTCTATCGATCTCTCGGTCTAGTTCGTGACTTTTCCGGAGCACATGTCTCTTGCTCTCTCTCATTCACTCTCTGTATCTCTCTCTCTCTCTCTCTCTCTCTCTCTCTCTCTCTCTCTGTCTCTCTCTCTGTATCTCTCTGTTTCTCTCTCTCTCTGTCTCTCTCTCTCTGTATCTCTCTGTCTCTCTCTCTGTATCTCTCTCTGTCTCTCTCTCTCTCTCTCTATCTCTCTCTCGCACGCGCTCTCTCTCTCTGTCTCTCTCGTTCGTGCCTTTTCCGGAGCGTGCGTCTCTCTCATTCACACTCTCTCTCTCTCTCTGTCTCTCTCTCCCTTGTTCCTGACTGTTCCGTATTTAAAGCTCGGGTTTATATTTACATGTTCTTTAAGGGTAATGTATTAAACTGAGTTCAGAAAGAAATTAAAGTGATCTGGGAGAACAGCTGGGGCGTATTTAGGGTTTACACTATAAAAACAGGCATTTTAGGGCATTTTCTGACTTAAACGCGGTTTATCAGTACACATGGGTGCGCGTGTAACGTAACCCACGCGAATAACGAGGGCTTACTGTATATTACTGACAATAAGGAGTATAGTACTGATACTGTGCAGTATATTATTGATATTATTGAGTATATTATTGTTATAAGTTCTGAAAAAGGTCTGAAAAACCTCCAGACCCTTGAGAACTTTCATTCCATTCGCATCAACACAGATACGGTGGTCAAAACTGTCCCACAGGAGGGTCAGAGGTGTTCGTGCGCTGTGTACTGTGGGCTCCTGGGAACTTTGTGAGTAAAGGTGAACAGTCTCAGGCGTTGTCCACATGTATACGGCTGCCGTTAAAAGCGTCTTCTGTAGGGTTTGGGCTTTCGTCCGCATGCGAACAGCGTTCTAGTTCACTGAACAGGGACCTTCTGCGAAACCCCTTCCAGGGTGGAGGTTTTCGGTGCTCTACAGAGCTGACTGTCCCAAACAGCGCCTACTTGACTTGTGCTGCACCCCAATAGTGTAATAAACCTTCCTTTCTGATCCTGTCTGCCCTGATTTCTTCTGATCTGAAGCCCAAGGTTTACAAAATGTATCAGATCTGACCAACAGACTGGACCACCAGGACAGAATCAGGGGAAACCTACAGGAGAGGACATGTTCTTAACCGCTCAGACACGTTTCTGTAGACCTCGGCCCCCAGGGGACTGTTAAACTATAAACTGATTGGTTTCTGATTGGCCAGCATGGCTTTATGGTAGGTTATATCGCCCCCTGTTGCTCAGGCATGCTGTTGCGGGTTGTTTTTGTTGTTTCTTTAAAACACTGTGTGTGGGCAGGATTTGGTTTGGTGGTGGAGGCCTAGAGGGTAGCATACTTCTCTCTGGACCAAGAGGTCATGGGTTCGAATCCTACCTTCAGGCAGAGACTGCCCCCTGTTGTTAGAGAATGGAAGTTGCTTTGGATAAAAGCGTCTGATAATTGAATGAAGGATGAAGGTAAGAGTTGTTGTGGACAAGGCCTGGTTGCGACGGCAGGTCAGTTTGGCCCCAATACAAAACCTGGACTTTCCGGATCACTTTAATGACCGTTATGTTGGGTAAATACACGGGGACGGGGGGTGGACACCATGCAGATCTCAGGACATGCAGAAAGTCACCCTCGGACCAACCACTCGTCTCCGTTTTCGGGCGTAATCTGGGAAGGCCAGCTGTCCTTTACAAGAAAAGTTCCTGAGTTCCGTCCAAGAGTCTAAGAGTCCTGATACACTTCAGTGTTCACCGCTCAGGTCCGCTCATCCACCTTCTGCGGCGCCAGAACCTTAACCTCGTCCTCTTTAACCACAGACACAGGCTTCGGTCCAGAAGAGCCAAGAGTGGACGGAGGGGGACAATGACACGTCCCATTCTGGTCCACAGGGACATATCTAAAACAAAAAACAGGTAATAACATGAAACGTCAAGAAGGAAGTTCTAGTAAAATCAATTTCCAGATTTAAATTCTATTAAGTTTTAAGAGAATGAAGTTTTAATAAAGCAAATGAAAACTGAAGGTCTGAGAGAAGGAATGTCCAGGATATCTGATCAGTGCTGAGGTCGGGGAGCCTCTGAAGGCGTTTCTGTAAACAGGTCTAATAACATTTAGAATTGCAGAACCACAGCATCCTGAACGGAACCTGCTGCACCGCTGGAGAGTCTCGGGGTGAAAGGCCGCTGACCTCTTGCTGAAGGACCTCCAGCACTGCTTGGACAGGATGTAGAGCGTCTCCGTGACGTTCAGCGCGATGCAGAGGATGGAGGTGCAGCCCATGATGTGCAGGAAGATCGTCTTCTCGGTGGCCTTGGAGACGTAGCAGGGCACGGTGTTGGGGCAGGGGCTCTCGGCGCACAGCAGCAGCCGCGGCACGGCGAAGCCCCCGTACAGCAGGTAGAAGGTCACCAGGGTCCCCACCTCGAAGGCGGTCTTCAGCGCGAGGCTCAGCAGGTAGGTGCACAGCAGACCGCCGTCGATCCGCCGCTTGTCCTCGTAAAGCCGCCGCCCGTAGCGGCTCTCCCGGTGCTCCCGGTACGCCACGTGCAGCGCCACCAGCAGGGACGGAGTGGACACCATGATCAGCTGCAGGGCCCACAGACGCACCTGACAACACACACACAGACACACATATACTGTACACACACTCGCAGGATCAGAGTGATAGTGTTTGTGAAGCTGGTGTGTCTGTTTGGGGGGAAGGACGTTTATAGCAGGTGTTAATACCTGAGAGACGAGGGAGAAGGGGTTGAAGCAGGTGGTGTGTGTGTGTGTGTGTGTGTGTGTGTGTGTGTGTGTGTGTGTTTACCTGAGTAATGGGGGAGAAT
>JBBPCW010000157.1:30362-42686 GCA_037974425.1 Phenacogrammus interruptus
GGGAGCAGTGTGTGGGACGGTACCTCGCTCAGGGTACCTCAGCGGTGCCTAGCGGTCTTGGGGATCGAACCCGGACTTTCTGGTCGCAGGGCGAATGCCCTTAACCACTAGGCTACCAGCTGACAAATACATGTTTTATTTGTATAATTATGTATGTGACAAATAAAGAATCTGAAAGACTAAATGGCTGTACAGTGTTCAAGGCCAATGTGCAATATTTAATAAACACCTTTGACTTCTTCTACAACTGAATTATATTTATGTTAATTCAAATATTAATGCACTAGCTACCCCAGTGCTGGGCTGTTAAACAGAAGGGCTTATTTTCTTGGGTAGAACTAAACCGGTCTAGACTGAAAGAGGGGTAGTTACCAGGTTTAATGACTGGTGTTGCAGTCAATCACTATGTATGGAGTTGGGCGTAGCATGAGATTGAAAACCAATGTGGGCAATAGGGCCTTGCAGTTTGGTGACAGTGTTGTCTTCGCGGTGGTAATCTGAACAACTACTTGGTGAATATTTATGCATTAAGTGCAAGTGTAAAGTGAGAACTGTGTGAAATTCTTCTCTCTTTTTAACCCATTCACCAAGTGAAGCAGCGGGCAGCCAGGAACACAGCGCCCAGGTAGTAGTGTGTGGGGACAGTACCTTATTGGTGCCACTAGCAGTCCTGTGTTTCAAACCCACAACCTTCTGATCACAAGGGCAACTCCCTAACCACCAGCTGCCCTTAATCACAATATAGTGATTTAACATCACTATATTGTGATTTGTTCATTATTATACGACAAAACAGTTGAATAGCAGAGGTGTAAAGAGTACCTGAAAACCATACTTGAGTAAAAGTACAGATACATTACTGTAGAAATGACTCCATTACAAGTTACATGTCACCAGTTCAAATTAGACTTGAGTAAAAGTCGTAAAGTATCCGATTTTAAAAGAACTTAAGTATTTTACTCGTACTGAATGTAGGCTCAAAGAACACCAAGAAACTGTTTATTTATGAGGTTTTATTTCTTAATATAGAAATGGAATTGAACACCTCAATATTTCAAAATAGCACATTTAGGTAAATAGCATCCAGTACCTTCAGCACCCTGCAGATGGCGATATCGCCTCTTCCGCCCAAGAAATTAGCCATGGCAGATAAAGATGCCGACTTGTTGAGCACAATCACGATGTAATTTGTAACGGTAAGAGTCCGTTCAGGTGTAGTGGAGTAAAGAGTACATATACTCAATCAGAAATGGAGTTGAGTAGAGAGTAAAAGTTGCTTGTATTTTTGATACTCAGTACAAGTACAAAGTAGCCAAAAAATACTTTACAGTAACAAAGTCCATTTACTCAAATGCTTTACACCACTGTTGAATAGTTTGTGAAATGACTGCTTTTTGTCCTCCTTTAGTTCAGACATGCTTACTCTTAAAACCTGTGGCTCATTGCACAGATTGGTCAAAGTGATAAACTATGCACTATTTTGGCCAAAGTGCATTGATTCCCTTTTATTTCAGATAAAATAATCACAAAAGCTTAGTGTATTGTTTTGGTAATGTTAAAAACATTCTTCAGCCTGCTATGGTGGGATCATTAAAATGATGTGGGCAATTAAAATTATTTGCGTATTCTGAAACAAAATCCAAATTTAAAAAAAGGCTAAGCACATTGTTTTGTTGTTTCTACTACACACACAAAATACCTAATCTGTGTAAACCGATTTTTGCAAGTCACATTTGTGTGTTAAGCTTAATTTTTAAAAACCCTTCATACCAAAGAAATCACACTGATGACTGTCAAGATCTCAGGATTAAAGCGTTTAATTATTGTATACAACTATAATAACTGTTGTAGTTATTGTTAAATATTAACACACATTCCCTGTTCTGTGGCTACTCTGCTTTTATGGTTCTACTTGGGGCTTTTGCCTCAGACATTACAGGTCTGTTTGTTGTTTGGAGGATGCGTCTCTGTCTCAGTGCCCAAAAGTCTTGCCAGTAGATGGCACTCTCTTCAAAGCCCTTTATGGTTCACATTCTGAGACACAACCCATCCTGGAGACCTAGAGGTGTTTACATTAGAATCTAGTTTTATTCGTCCGTTCGTTCATTGAAGCCGAATAAGCTGAGCTTCTGGAAGTGTGTTGTGCTAAACAGAAACGTTTATCATTTGTGATTTTAATTACATTCGTGTGGATTGTCTTCTCGATTGCCCACCCCAGACAGCCTCCACACCAGTGGGGGCTTGTCCTCATCAGCCTGTCCTCAACACTGTGGCTGAGAAACGTGTTACCAAAATAAGCAGACAGGAGATTCATGAATAGGGTGGTCACAGGGTCGTGTGTGTACCGTGTTGTCACGGTACCAAAATTTCAGTATATGGCACCAATACCAGTGAAAATCCACGGTTCTCTCGGTACCAAAGCAAAAGACAAAAACATGAATTGAACAACAAGCTATTTTTATTAATAACAAACAATAATTAAACACATGACTGAATAACACACTCTTCTTATTTATAAACTTAGATAACACAGGAAGTCGTGTAAATGAATGGCATCTTATTGTAAAGCCTTAGCAAACTATACAGGACTGTATTTGACTGGATTTTTATTCAATCAAACTTCGCAAACCATATTTCATAACCTAGAACCGCTTTTCTGAGGGACTGACTTCAAAGATACAAACACTAACCAGACATTTGTTCTCTAACACACATATTTTGGCTACACAGGTGATTTAAAAGTCTCTGGTGTGTAAAATAGTACGCTGTTGTGTCCTGTTTAAAATGCTACAGGAGCATTAAATAGTTAAACAAGTTAAATAGTTAATAAAGAAACTTTATTCTGATACTCGCGTCAGCATTAGCCGCGCTTATGCTAATGATTAACTAAGCAAATGGCAATGTTTATTTTAGTCCGACATTCAAATCACTAAAGGGTTTATTTTTTATTTTAAAAGCTCTAAATATAAAATAAAATTAAAACTTATCTGCTTGAATTCTCTCATTAATTCTGGGTGACGGTCTTTGAGGTGTTTTAAAGGTTCAGTGTATTTCCTCCTTTTGACATAAAGCTTCGATGACACGCTTGCAAATGGGTTTCTGGTGATCAGTGATGTTGCCCTTGTCATCAGCCGCGAAAATAAAATACTTCCACACGCGGCTCTTTCCTCCTTTCTTTACAACGAGCAGGTTCGGAGCCGCCTCATGTATCACCAGAAACCCATTTGCAAGCGTCATCGCCCAGCGCAGGTGTCATCGAAGCTTTATGTAAAATACTTACAGTATTCATTTATCATTTATTCAAAGTATGCCACATTTTTATATCATCTATAGATGCAATGAATTTTATTGCATCTATAGATGATATAAAGCATGGTACTAAATCCTATAAAACAACACTAATTTAGCTCTCTTTATTATAATGCACTTTCTCAGTACTGACACCAGCACATGTTCAAAAAAGCATATTGTGATCTATTGTATCATAAATGAGTGGTTCTCAACCTTTTCTACATTAAGGCCCACCTATCTCCATGCTATCAGAGCATGTTGCTAAGGCCCACTTGGCCACATTAGCTGATATTAAATAGCTAATTGCGGACCAATAGGCTGTCTCGATTTTACATTCGCGGCCCAATCAAAAGCCCTAGGTTTAGGCCCAATCAAAAGCCTTCACGGCCCATCAGTGGTCCACAGCCTGGTGTTTGAGAAACCCTGCACAAAATAACACCCTGAGGTTTTCTACATTTGCATGTTACTCTGTCAAAATACTGAATATTCTTTACAAACAAATACTTTTACAGTATGTTCACCATTTCAATTCCTTTTTAGCCAGAAAATGCCATTTGTATATCACTACTGTCCTATAAAAAGCCACATAATATTAATAGAATTATAATGTGGATCACTTATAGGACAGTCTAGAATTTGACTTTGCATCATCTCACAACCAGTTACAGTCAGACATGCACTGTTACAGATTCTTTCATCTTATAAAGGAAAGTTTTTTCATTCATAGTTGTTCACTCAGCAACTTTCCAGTGTTCAACAGGAATAGAAATATGCAGTTTATGAAATAAACGCACAAGTTGTAAAAATCTGTTGAATGCAAAAACGTTTGACTAGTTGAATATTACACAAATGGGACACGTGTGACCCCAAAGAAACCTGAGTGTGTGACCGAGTGCACAGTGTAACCTGCAGTCTGAAGGAATGTCGCTTCTGCAGTCTGAAGGGATGTCGCTTCTGGAATGCACTGGAACTCCATTAACATTCTTGTGGTGCTCAGTAAGGCCACAACTCGGGCAAAACGATGCTGACCTCACTCCAAAACAAGGCCTTTTCTCCTCCACACACACACATTTTCTTTTACTGTACCGTTCTCTCATGTAAACACACACTGGGACAGGTTTTCTCAGTGCTTCTCTCTGGTCATTCCCACGTTTGTTCATTAGTTCCAGTCATTTGCTGCCCTGTCAGCATCCACAGCCAGGCTGGGTTCAGAACCAGAACCACAAACCTTTATTGATCCCAGAGGAAATTTCTTATGCTACAACTGCACAGATATGATCCATGCGCTACTCCTACATGAAGATTTTAGCTCTTCTGATTCTAACACTGTCCTAAACCGGGGTGTTTACTCGAATTGTAAGTTGCTTTGGATAAAAGCAGCGTCTGCCAGATGAATGTAATGAATAGAATGCACAAAAAACTTCAGCATTTGTGTAGATTGAATAATGTAATTTATGTAGAGTATGTTTTGTAGAGTTTTACTAAATTTATTTAGACTTCATATTTTATATTTTTCTTGTTTCTCTGTCAGTGCAATTGAAACATAAGCAATTTGCTCATGGATCAATAAAGTATTCTGATTTTCATTCAGAGACACAAAGATGAGAACAATTTAATATATAGTATAAGTTAAAATTAACAACAGGATAGCAGGCACTCCGGAACAGAGCCTGGATGTTACATTGACCTTGCAGGCTTAGGCTGCACAAGATATCATGTTACACATTGTGAGGCTGGCCTACAGTGCTAATATCACAGATATGTATGTAAATTAGCCCTTCTAATCAATCAAGGCCTGTTAACAAGACTCAGAAAATGCATTGATGAGCCTTGCTGGTGTGTGTGTGGTTGGAGATCAACATGAACAGGAAACATCTTCAAACTTTAAACCTTGTAACTGAAAACTACAGGCCGTTTTTCATAGAAAGAAGTGAAAAAAGACCACAAAACCAGTTGCAGTCTTGCTGTATCTTCAGATTTCGATCTGAAGCTCTCCATCTGAGTTCACTAGGTTAGCTTCTCGTGACTGATTTAAGCCCCGCCCACATCCTTTCCAATTGGCTGACGTTTGGTACACGCCATCAAAAGACAAACTTTTAAACTTCGATGCTTCATTTTTATTCAGCACATTGTTTTCATTAAAATCATTGACAAAAAATGTAATATAGATGGATGCTAAAAATGTGCGCAATTAATATCCTGACCAATCACAGATCCTGATGAGTTTCTATAAATCAGTGTTCATGTAAATCAAGAAAAGGGAATTATTTATCGTTGCTTTTTTAATGTAAAGGTCTCAGTATGATCTCAGTGCCAGGATTTCTGTCCATATTGCGCCCCAGTGTTACCTGTTCTTTTAGCACTTGTATTCTTTGTATTTGGACATTAAACCTACTTGTAGCTTTTGGGATGATTAAAAAAATTCTCTACATTCAGTATAATACTGGCTTTTCCTAAATATTCAAAAATTACTTATACACTTTTCTAACATACAAAACTAGTTCACCTTTTACACGTTTTTAACCGTTGGTGTTTCCATTGAACAGAAAACAGCGTTTCAAAACCAACGATCGGGTTACCAAACACACCTTGAATGCCGCACCTCCTTTCTTGTGCTGGCTTGTGCTTTCAGGGTATCAGTAGCAGAGCTAGTTTCCTCCACTATCAATTTCTAAAACATGGTAAACATACACATTTCATTCCATCACATCTCTAATCATCATCCCTTCTCAAAGTCTGTTGAATGTAAAGTGTCTGAATTTGATTCCAGGCTTGAAAACATCTCAGTTCTGGTGAAGGGTTGTGTGTGGAGCAGATCTACTGTCAGGTTCTCCATTCAGAGTGGGCTGCTCTACCAGTTCTGTAGTTATGGAGCAGCAGACAGTGTTGTAGCTGTTATCTGACGCGCGCACACAGGACTGACAACAATAGCTCCAATACAAACCTGTTCATTCCAGTCCTGCTAAATTACTCACTTGAGCTTGTAACTGTTTATCGCGCTGGGGCTGGACCTTAAAATCATGTTTTTTGTATGCAAATGTTTTGTTGATTTACTAAGTACACATTTCCTTCTGCATTTTTTTTATACAGCTACTATTAAATGACTGAAATGAAAAGTGGCCGATACAATCAATATGACACTTTTTATTGTATGCTTTCTTTTAACTCAACCAACAAATAGAAATCATGTACTTAAAAAGTTCAGAAAAAAAGTCACATTTCAGTTTATTTACTACGGAGAACAAAACGTTTGTGCATTAACAAGGATGTTTCTGTTACGTTGGCAGAGCGGCCACGGGAGGCCGCACTCAGTTTTGTTCGCGCCCTGTCAGCTGTCGTGTGTTTTAGTTTAAGGGATTGGGGTTTGTAATTGGTTCTTGTCTGAGTCTGTTTGGATTTTTATGTGTTGTGCTGTTATGTTCTAGTTGCTGGTTGTCCCACACTCTGTGTCTTACTTTCCCTGCTCCTAGTGTGTCTTCGTTATAGCTTTGTTTCTGTTAGCCTCTTGTGGCTCTTTGTCTTGTGTAGTGTAGGGTCTGTGTCCCTTTAATAAATACCATCTTACGGAACCTGGTTTGTGCCTCGGCTCGCACTTCTTGAGCACAACCCACCGTGACAGTTTCAGTACAAATATGTTACATACGTGTCCTTTTTTCTGAATTAAAATCAATAAAATAGATACCTGTAAGTCATATGTTAAAAGCACTTTTCTTGAGGGGTGCTGCTACAGTTTTATGCCTAATTTAGTTATATCCAGTTCCACCCATTATTTGGGACTCACATTTGGGACCCACCACCTGGGGAAGAGTGAAGTGTCCAAACCTTAGACTGTAGGCCTTTGTGATTCATAGTTAAAGCCTTGTATTACCTTTAACACAGCAGTGATACCAGGCACATCCACAAGGAGAGGAAAACTGAAGAAATCCTTACTCCGGTCACATCACCCACACGGTTATTTTCTGCCTCTCCTGGCCGTTTATTAGTGAAGGGTAACATCGTTTTGCTCTTCCCACACATTTCATAGAGGTCACAAACTCATGCTGCATAAAATTAAAAATGTTAATGAATAAATGTAGTCAAGAAATGCACACTTTCCCAGGACTGTCAACAGATTTACACACTGTGAACTCTTTAACAATGTAAATACATACTCAAATAGACACACAAGGAACATATGTTTAATAATTTAGAAACACAACCATTTGTTCAGGAAATAAACATTAACATAAATATAAACATAAATAATGTTAATACAGTAAGTCGTGATTTTATGATTGTCAGTGTGTTGGCTTAACCAAACCTTAAACCCAATATTAACTCGTGTCATCATCCAGTAACTGGTTTGACTAATTACTAAAACAGATATGCACTACAGTTTATAGAAAACACAAAAAAATGTTAGATTTTTTTGTGTGTATATAATTGTTTTAGAAGTAGAAGTATAGCACTTACTGCTGAGAAACTGATTTAAGAAAAAATAAGGTGAAATATTTAAATGGAATAAATGGCTGCAGTAATATTTAATAAAGAATGTTTTTAATCATTATTATTGTAAGATACTAGTGTGGTTAATGAAGTGATCAGTCACTTCCAATACATGTCGTTACTCAGGCTTGCTGCAATTAATCTGAGCGCTGCAGAATCAAAAGGACTCATCCCAAAGCTTCCTGCAGGAAAAGTCTGTGCCGTTTAGAAGATTAATCCGAGGGCTTTGTCTCCTTTATAGAGCCATGAGTCACTCAGACACGTCCCTTTAAAGACTTAAAGGCAAGAGGGGTGAGCACTGAGCAGACAGATGAGAGAGACACAGAGAGAGAGCTAGAGAGAGAGAGAGGCTATGGCTGGAGTCACAGTCTGAACTGTACATAAGTGCTAGAATGTAAAAGACTGATCTTACCCCTATATATTCTGTACCGTAATTCATGCACAGGGTAAATAGTCATAATTACAGTAATAAAAATAAAGTAAAATGTATGGGTAACCAGCAGTAATGAATGATACTGATTGAAGACGGCGACTGAGCTTCACATCTTATTAAAATTTTTCTATAACAGTTGAGTTGCTGTATAGCTCATGCCGCTAAACCTGGAACCAAACTGCTCACCTCTCTCACTCTCTCATCGGCCTTGCCCACACTTAACACCATGCATGCGTGCACTCAAACTTTTTCTGGCGCTTAGGTTCATTGCCAGAAATCTTAGAAGCTGCAGATTTGGCGGCATCTTAGAGCTTTAAGAAGAACAAAACGAAAAAAGCGAGAACATGAGGGCAGCAGCCAGTATACAGCTGCTTTGTGTTCTCGACGCCGCAGACCCGTTCCTTCGCCAGTGATTTAACTCGAATTCGAGTGGGAGTGAGCGCCGTGAACTTGAAACGTCGTATGTTTGCCTGCTGTAATTTGAAGACTATGTAACTTGAAGAAATTGTTATATTTTATATGTAAATTTAGCTGAATTTACATAAATATTTACATTACATTTTCAAAATTAGTATATTTTTCTTTATAATTTAACACTAAAATTGCCACAAAAAAAAAGCAGGCTGTTTGCAGTTCCCGCCAATTTGTGGGAAATTATAGTTCAGTTCAAAGAAAAAATCTGTGAACAACTGAAGTCGCAAACTCTGAACCGCGGATTCGCGGTTTACTGTCAGTTAGGTTAAGAAAAGAACTTTATGCATTAGAATGCTCAGTGCAACAAGAAGACATAATGGACAATAAAAATTCATGATAAAAAATATACAGTATACAATAGTGCAACACAATTACAAGAACTTTATTGTAACAGAGTAACTGTAACAGTGATGTTGCTGTGTGTAAGATTTAGTGTGCTGTACCAGCAGATCAGTGGTGCAGAAGAGTTTATGAAAGTGACTTAAAAAAATTTTGCAATAAGAATAAAAATAAATGCTATTAAATAGCAGCAGATAATGAGGGGATGAGTGACATTCTGTAACAGTCAATTCATCTGTGCAGTTAAAAAGCCTGCATTTTGTCATTATACCATATCACAGGAGACACTGTTTGATTGACAGGCAAAATGGCCAATGAGAGACGTTTATATGTCAACAAGTGTCAAAACGATGTGTACTACAAAAACAGGCATTCGATGGGTGCTAAGCTTACATTACTTTGTCTGTTGCTTAGTTAAATGTGTAGCATTTTGGCACACAATTAACACATTAAGTATTAAGTATGTTAAATGTATTTCAAAGCTTTATTCATTGTGTACAAGTCACTTGGTGGTTTAGGGTCCTAAATTGTGGTGTGTCTCTCGGATCTGCAGGAGCTACTCAGCTAGTGGTGAGAAGATCTGGAACTAAACCTGGTGAAATGGCGTTTAGTCACTATGCAGCTCATAGCTGGAACAAACTGCCCATCAGTATCAGATCTGCACCAACTGTAGCGTTCTCCTCCTCCTTCATTTAAACATCAGCACTTCTATTACACACCAAGTTTTCTTTTATGGGTTCTTTCTTTTCTTTGATCTCTTCCAATATTTTATTCTATTTTATTTTGTTATATTCTGTTTCTTTTGATGATGTGCTATATTAACGAACTTAAGTTATTAGCTTGTGGCTAGCATGTTAGATCATGCCTGCATTAAGAACTGCACATGTTTATATGTGGTTTTTGCTAAGAAACCAGTTAGAACAGACCATGGAAAACTACCAGTAAAAACTTCTGTAATACTTCTGTAATGCTACTTCTATAAATAGTCTGATGAACAAAACTTCGAGAACACTTTTGGGGTTTTTTTTGAAGGAACTAGTTACTACTCCTCTATAACCATATAAAAGCCACCTTGCATCCATCTGGACTGTTTTTATTTTCCTGTTCCCAAGTGGTTTTGACAGAGAATTTGCAAACACACTTACGCTAGCCCAAACGTATGCAGGAAAAAAAGCCTTTACAAAGAGGCCCTGTACTGAGCCTTAATGTAATAATGGATCGCTCCACTGCTCATGGAGTCGCTCAGTAACACTGTCAACAAGAGAAGTAAAACTCTCTCTCTCTATCTTTCTCTATCGCCACCCAGCTCTTTCTCCTCTTCCCTTTCTCTATTCCTCTCTGTCTTTAAGCCTGAAGTCGATGTCATTCTCCCCCATGTGACCCAGGAACTCACCAGCTCTACCCTCTTCACAGTGTGGGTGAAGTGTTAGTGCTCAAACAAGCTAAAAATAGCCACAGGCTACCGCAGCCCCGGGGTTTAGTGCCATCTCCGTCCGAGTTCTGAACTGCAGCTGTTCAAATGCTCCGGCCTGGGCACGTGGCCTGCTGAGAGAGAGAGAGAGAGAGAGAGAGAGAAAAAGTGAGAGAAAGATAGAGAGAGATAGAGAGAGAATAAGGAAATGAGTTGGGCATTGGTTTGTTCTACAGAGAGGAAATACTGAGCAAGGCTGCTGCCTTCCTGTCTCACAGATGGCCTCCACAGTAGGGGTGTATGTGTGTAAGTGTGTGTGTGTGTGTGTGTGTGTGTGGGCATGCACAGATCCTGTTACAGCAGCAGCAGATTCTTAAGTCTGTGGTGTGTGGGGGTGTGTTTGCATAATTGTGTGTGCGTGCACATATAAACGTGGCCAGATCCTGTTACAGAAGAAACGACAGCTATCTGTGGGAGCTATCTGCTATTATATATAAAATTTACTACACCTTTCTGTAAAATATTGTAACTAATTTGTAGTTCGTTGTAACTATATAAGTGTAGTCCAAAACAGGTCATTTAAAATTCATGCTATCACAATCTTTAACATTTGCACACCCACTCACTCAGTGAAAAGCCACCAATGTGTTGAAGTGATGTGGAGTGTTGTTCCTGCAGACAGGCTGCAGTTATTAGAGCAAACGGTGTGGATGAAGGAAAATGTTATGCTGTTCCTGGCTGTCAGAAAGAAAATGGATTTTTCAGGAAGGGTCCACACATTCAGAAAGAAGGTGTTTTTGTTTATTTCCCTCCCACCCTCCTGAGGAATCCAGTCCTAAACAATGGTCATAAACAACGGATTACGACTGTATGTGGTACATAAAACCAGGCTAATGTTACTCCCGGGAACAACAAAAGGGCCCTTTGAAGCTGTGTATATATCTGAAGGTGGGTCTTGTTGAGATGTAGTTGTTCTGTCTAACAGCTGCTGTGTGTTCTGTGCTCAGGTGTAAATATTGGCACTATGATGAGAACTTGCTGACATCCAGCGTGATCATCGTCTTTCATAACGAGGGCTGGTCCACCCTAATGAGGACCGTTCACAGCGTTATTAAGAGGACGCCCCGCAAATACCTGGCAGAGATCGTCATGATCGACGACTTCAGCAATAAAGGTATCACACGGACACTACAGTGCTTTCTGCTTTTTAGCAGGGGCTTCTTTAGCGGTGTGTCTCTCATGGGGGTGGGCAGTATGGTGACATGATCATTCACCTCACAAAAAGCTCTTAAATATATTGGATATCTTCAGGACTTAAAGGGCTCTTTAAATAATACATGGATTTAGAACGTACTCGCTGTTTCCTCTTACAGACTGGAGTTGCATGTTTAGTTACATGTTTGAGTGATGTTCAATCTGACACATGAAGCTTTTTGCCAAGACTCAGCCCTTGTCTGTTTACTTTATTGTTCATTTTTATATAGACTATTATTGTTGTAGAGTATGGCTGTCACAATTAGTTAAAATTGAATCAGTGAAGTTTCATGTTCTTAATCAACCGGCCCAGTGATTTGTTGGTATTCCTAAAGTCATGTTCAGGTACGCAGCTTATCAGATCTGATAACTCGTCTGACAGGTCTGCTTACGTAGACAACAATGTAGTGCTGCCACTAACGACTCATTTTCTAACGATTAATCTTTCGACTAATTTTTCGATTAGTCAGTTAATCTAAGCGACTAATTTAAAAAAAAATCAAGCGGTTGCAATTCTCATGTGTTCATTTTATTTTGAACAAAATTCAAGGGCCAAAACCTAAAATATCACCTCTATCGTGACAAAGTAGCCTAAACATAAATATATTACTAAATAAATAAAATAAAGTGCAATTGC
>JBBPCW010000186.1:0-10141 GCA_037974425.1 Phenacogrammus interruptus
ACACACACACACACACACACACACACACACACACACACACACACACACACACACACACACACACTCACGCACACACAACGCAACAGTAAATGTCAACTGCATAAAAATGCCTCTCGGAAAGACTGGAAGCTGACAAGTTACTGACTTGTAAAGATGACTGTCTTATTAGATTCTAGTAATTTTTGGACATGATTTGCACGCATATGTGCAAAGAAGGCAATTCTGAGGACATCGCAAACATTTATTGGTTAAAATAGGCTATGATGGTCAAACTTTTTATAATAATGAGTGTCATGCCCTGGAGCTGTATGAGTGAAGGAGCATGATTAGAGCTCTTGTTTAAAAGTAAAGAAAATAAATACAGAGAAAACACAAGAGAACATTCTTACTATAATGCATTGAGCTCAAACACATAACAACACAGCCAGAGAAAGCCAGACTGCACCAAACAGCTGCTCAAAGGGAATACCATACAAGACTTCTGTTAAACAGCTAACAAAAAATCACCAATTACATAAATAAATTTACATTTACATTTACGGTATTTAGCTGATGCTCTTATCCAGAGCGACGTACATCAGAGCTTAAGAATTCCACAACTATTTCTTACCTGAAAAACAGCATAAATCTGAGTCAACTATTTAACCAAGATACTGCAGTCAGAGCAACTATACAACTGTCCAAATAATAACTAGCCAACACCTAACCCAAGAATACATGAGCCCTAGAGAAGAATGTAAGTGTCAGGGGGGCGTTAGGGAGAGGGGAGAGGACGCAAGATTATGCGGTGACGAAACAAGTTTAATTGGAACTATTTACAGACAAAATAAACAGCTCGTGGACAGAACAGAAAAACAAAGGACCAAACTCAAACAGAAGCAGGACTCGTGCTCCGGACAGGTAAACGAAAAACAGGGCCAGGACTGCACACAGGCAGGCGGGGGTTTCAGGTCAGGATCCTCCTCGGGGAGAGGCTTAGAGTTGGGGAGCACGAGTCTGCAAAAGGAAACAGGACATGAGCACACAGAAAAGCAATCCGGGAGAAAATGGGCCACACACACACAATGTAGAACAAATACGAGCATACTAGACCCGAGGCCAGACTGGGTTTAAATAAGGACGGAGGAGGGAAGACAGGTGCGGCAGAGTGAGGGGAAATGAGACGCAGGTGGGTCTATTTCAGATGGGAGGAATACAAATGGAGCGGGAAACTATAAGGGAACAGGGATGAAGGGAGGAATGGAGGGGAAATTGGGACACAAGCAGACAAGACCGGGTAGCAGAATTACAGGAGGACTAATACTCAGGAGAAAGGGGGCGGTGTCTAGGGGGAGGAGGCGAAGCAACCGTGACAGTAAGTCAAGGAAATTATTATTCTTTTTAAATAAGAATTAAGTAAGCAGTAGGAAAGAGACTTAGTTAGTCGCCAAAGTGCTCCTTGAAAAGATGGGTCTTCAGGCGACACTTGAAGACCGCGAAGGACTCTGCCGATCAGACCAGAAGAGGGAGTTCATTCCACCAAAGGGGAGCCAGGACTGAGAAGAGTCTTGACGCATGTTTCCCTCTTCTCTTGAGCAGCGGAGGCTCAAGACGAGCTGTGCTTGAAGCCCTGAGAGGACGAGAAGTGACACGTTTTACTTCATTTGTGCCATAAGTCCGTGCTGATCTATAAATCCTTACTTTTGTGTGGGGGTAGGAATGGAGATCATTGTTCGTCACTTTCGATGTAACTGTTGTTTCTGATGTTTTTAGGTTGCCATGCACATCTTTTCAAGAGACTCATAGCTTCTGTGTCACCTTCCTTATCATTATTTGAAAGTGTCCCCCCTCCCAGGTTTTGTTTAATAATGCCTTAATTACTCCCTTCATGGTGTATCTATCCTTTATGGTCCCAAAACATTCATTGCTGTCAGGACAGGCATTAGGATATGGGGATAATGATCCAGTACAAGCAGATAGTCTGTTAGATTCAAAGAGGATAATAATCAGAGAGGAATAATCAGAGAGGAACTGTGCATCACCATGCTCAGTTGGGCTGCAACGAAAGTGTGATAGAAAGCACAACTAAGGCTTGAATAGCCTTGTCGCCAAAGCCTTAGCTGCACATTAAAAACTCATTTTTCTAAGCTTTGTGGCATTGAAGAACAATCAGTTGCTGCTTCAGGATTGCATTCTAGGGCTTAATTAACTGTGGCAACACTCAATCTACATTTATTCCCAATTGTTTCCTGATGTGCAATTAGAGCAACCTGGATTTTTGTCTAATGGCATTGTTATAGTCAAGTCAAGTCAAGTACCATATACACATAGTCAAACAAAACAACATGCCTCCAGGACCATGGTGCAACACAAGAGCAGAACAGAACATGACACAAGACTACAGGGGCAGACAGGACAAAGAGCTAGAAAAAAAATATAAGAGCAACAATACAACTTGATGAGACAAGACAACATTCAGTGCAACTGACCACAGATACAGTGAGGATTTGACGGGTCCTGTATTATAGCAGCAGAGAGTTGTGTGCAAAGATGCAGAAGTTACATGTGCAGAAAATGAATAACTATAATTGTGCGATTTTAGCCACAATACAAAACAGCAATAAATATGAGTGTGCAGTTGCACAATTGTAGCAGCAACATGGCAGAGAATGTGCAGTATAAAAAATCAAAGAGTATTCTAACAGATAACTAAAGTCTTAGTTTAAGGTCCACAGGGTGAGGGAGGGGGTGTTGGTGGTGTGTGTGGGGGTCCTGTGTGTGTAGGATATTGTTTTTATGCTTCAGTTCCGGTTGAGGAGTCTGATGGCCTGAGGGAAGAAACTATTCCCCATTCTGGCAGTTGAGGCCCATATGCTACAGAACCTTTTACCAGATGGGAGAAAAGAGAGAGTGTGAGGGTTGAATGGTGTAATCCACAATGCCGGTGGCTTTGCAGATGCATTGTGTGATGTAAATATCTGTGACAGAGGTGAGGGAGACCCCAATGACCTTTTTGGCTGTCCTCACAAACCTTTGTAGGGTTTTTACTATCCAAAATCTTGCAATTCTAATACCAGGCTGCGAAGCAGCTACAGAGAATGCTCTCTCTGGTCCCTCTGTAGAACATGATGAGGATTGTGGGTGGAAGCTGCGCTCTCCTCAGGCTCTGTAGGAAATGGAGATGCTGCTGGGCCTTCTTGGTGCTCTGAATGAGCTCCACTGCGCTGATGCTGATGCTCAGTGGGGAGTGATCATGTTGAGCCCTCCTGAAATCAACAACCAGCTCTTTTGTTTTATATACAGTACATTCAAGTAAAGGTTGTTGGCCCACTACTGTTGTGTCATCAACAAATTTGATCATGTGTTCGTGGGTCAGCAGCGTGAACAGTAGAGGGATGAGCACACAGCCCTGGCGGGCCCCTGTGTTTAGCAGGGTGGTGCTGGAGATGTTGCTTCCAATCCTGACAGACTGAGGTCTCCCAGTCAGGAAGTCCAGGACCCAGTTGCAGAGGAAGGTGTTTAGGTCCAGCGGTCTCGGGGTAGCTGTGATCTCATGTGCCTCATGACAAGTCTCTTGAAACACTTAATGATGATGGGTACAACAGCCATTGAGGCAGGACACTGACAACTTCTTTTTGCAGGGATGGTAGTGGTGGCTTTGAAGTGTATTGGAACGATGTTGATGAGAAACTGAAGCTTGTAAGTCACACTTATCCAGACTTACAATCATTAGTTACAGGGACAGTCCCCTTGGAGCAACTGAGGATTAAGTGTCTTGCTCAAGGACACAATGGTAGAAAGTGGGGTTTTGAACCTGCACCTTTGTTGGTTATTGGGTTCACAGGCAAGAGTTTTACCCAACAAGGCTACTACCACAGAAGATGTCTGTGAGAATCCGCCAGCTGCACGTACTCTGAGCACACAGAATTCAGAAATTTCCCCTCATTAACAAGGGCAAGACAGAGTACCTGGTCATTGGGGGTGGGTGGTCTTCATCATTGGCAAGTCGCTTGGTGCTAAAAACCATGCATAGAAGTGATTCATCAAATATGTAAGGCATTCTTCACCATGTGAAGATGTCTTGCAGTTGGTGATACCCTGGATATCCTGCCACATGCACTGTACATACTCAGTTTCCTGGAAGTGACTTTGGATTTCCTGAGCATGTGCCCACAGTGCTACTCCGATGGCCTGGGACAGGTTGGCCCTCGCAGTTTTCAGGGCAGCTATATCAGCTGATTCACTGGTGGTGGGATTGGCATGAGAGAATGAGACGGCTCAGTAGCTGAGCAGGACTGGGGCTCACAGTCCAAGATGACAGTGTACTAAGTCACAATGGCCTCTCTGGGTCCAACAATTTGGAGTCGACTTCGCACCAAAACAAAGTGCTAACAGCTGGTAAACATGGCTAGGACTGCCAGATCCTGCTTCAGAAAAGACACAAACAAGATACTTACCTTGAGGAAGAACTGTTACTGAAGCTCCATGACCTTGGCCAGCCCCTCAGATCATGGCCCTCAGAGGCTGCTGGCAAGGGAAGGAGACATTTAAAATGGTACATTTGGAAGCGGTATATGGGTCAGCAGCAGTGTTCCAGAAATGGCTATGCAGTTTAGCAACATGCTAACATGACTGTCATGTTGGACTGAGTGATAAGATGAGGTGGGGTGTTTGTTTACATCAACACTGATTGGTCTCTAGGTAATTCTCACAACTGCTGGAGTTTGTTACTACTGGAATTCACCACTGTGCTCATAATCGTGGTGTACAGCCCAACCAGCGCTAACGTTAAAAATACATTGGCCAAAATTTATGGAGCCCTCAGCAAGCAGCAAAACTAACATCCAGACGGCTTGTTTTGTCATCATAGATTTTAAACATACAAATTGTCCATAAATATAACAATGAATAAAAAGCTCTTCGACACCATTTATATTAGGCCACCAATGGTTATTGTCACATTTATTATTACATTTTCCCCAACTCAAACCCAACTCATGGCCCCTCACGGAGCTTGCGATTGTGCTATAGATTTGCTACCTGGAGCACTGCTAGCCAAAGTGCAGCTCTACACCCTCTCCTAATCTGACCAAAAGGTTCTAGGCAACTACACTGCAACTAAGGTATATATGCTCTTCCCCTTCTAATGCAAGGTCAAGCTTCTTCTTCACAAAGAATAAGGATTGAGGACTTCAACTATGTATAGATTATTAAGTGCCCCAGAACCCTGACACAGATCAAAGAAGGAATTCACAAAATGCTCCACCAGCTGAGACTCCACCAGGTAAAATGCACGTTCCAAGGCCTTAATATGTGGCTCCATCCTTCTTGGAAGGAAGTAACTACTAAGAGGAAGTAACTACTAAGAGGATGCACAGTGATTCTGGTGACCTACATTAGTCATTGATCTTAAAGAACAGATTCCGACATGAACTATTTGTGCATGCTCCTAACCCCCAAATGCTCGACCATATGGATTACTACATCCACTTTCCAGACCGAAGAAACAACTGTCCCATACTACTACGGCCTTATCGATCACCCTGCTCCCTTGGATAATACAGTTTTCTTTGTTTAGAAAATAACCATATTTCCTAAAGCCTGTCATCTCATCACACTAATAAACTTAATTTATAGAAGCAGATATCTTATTTATTAAGTTTTTAAGCTTTACAGACTACTCCAAGAGATTGTGTCAGACCGAGGCAGAAGCGTGTTGAGGGCTTTTTGGGAAAATTTCAGTTGTACCCTGAATATGTCATCGGGACACCGTCTACAGATATCCAAATAGAAGAAGTGAACAGAGAGATTGGTCATGCTGTGTTCATATTGCAACATCAATGAGAAGACTTCCTCGTCTAGGTAGAATTTGAGCACAATTCACTATGTCATTCTATTATTGATATGTCCCCTTTTCAGTGAGTATTTGGATGTCAGCCATCATTCCTCCCTGAGGAGGATACCATGACCAAGATCCCAGTGAGAGAGTCTGGCGAAGAACCAGAGAAAGGATTTTGAGAACATCAAGCAGACCACCACTGATGCTGTGATATATACTTTCAACAGTTTGACTATCAATCCGAGATATTAATCAGTGCGTGGGGACGGTACCTTACTCAGGGTATCTCAGCAGTGCCTAGCAGTCTTGGGAATCGAATCCAGACTTTCTGATCACAGGGCGAATGCCCTAACCACTAGGCTACCAGCTGCCCCATACAAGAGCACAACATTTTAACCACAATTAAAATGTTGCAATTAAAGGAATTACTAGTGGGAGCTCACCAACCAAACCTGTGTTGTAAACTGCGTATGCTTGAGCTATTCAGTGGCCACTCATGAGCACTGCAATTTTTTTACATCAGCACACATGTGAGCAAATGTCACATTATGTTTCTAAATGGATACTTATTTTACAGTAATGCAAAATGCAGTAATGCAAAGTTTATCTTCTTATTATTTCTTTCAGCTGGTAGTCTAGTGGTTAGGTCATTTTCCAAGACACAACAGAAAATATTTTAAAAGAAAAAGGCCAGACTACAGGGGAGCATTGCTGGAAACATTGAATTTCAGTTAATAGCCACATCATGGCTAAAAGTCATTTTGGGCACCAGAGGTTAGAACAGAAGGTCCATTAGCAGCTCAGGACGTCCTACTCCCTGCTTGGCCAGATTTCTGCCTCCCTTCGTCCCCCTTGTCTTTTTCATTCACTGTAACTATCCTGTCTTGTGTCCTCCCGAGTGATTTCGGTTCATGTTACGTTTTTGTGCTCGGTTTGATAACTGTTAATACTTCTTTATAAATTCCTGTTCTAGTCACTCTCTCGTTTGCAATTCCTGTCTCTGTCCTGGTCTGTTCTAGTGCTTGTCTAGTCCCCTGTCTAGGCAACTTGGGTTGGTTCATTAAATAGCTCCAAGGTTCAAAGGATCCTGAACAGAAACAGTTCAAAAAAATCATTTCTTTGATGATTTAAAAGGGGTTTATATGATAGAGCTAGTGTGACTGCAGGTATTAATTACCTTTCACACTACCTCCCTCTAAAAGTGAGCAGTTCTTGACAATAATTCTCTCATGCAAGATGTCAAGGTGAAGAACTTCTGTATACTCAAATTAGGCTTCATTGTTTGAAATGACTTTGTTTTACACCCAAGTAAAAAGAACTGTCATGCTGGCAGCTAAAGAAGAAAGACTGCAAGGATCTAATAGTCAAACACAGACATTATTTTGCCCCAGTTTTTATATGTTTATTCTATTCAGCAATGTAGTGTCAAGTTTTTTGAAAGTATATAAAAAAAGAAATGATCTCTTAGAAAGGAGTAACAAAATTCTCTCTGTGTTGTGGGCACTGCCAACTGGTGAGGGTACCAACATCAATGCTGGGAAACAGGAGTGCAATAGAGGTGATTTATTTATAAATGAGTAGAAAGGTACAGCTGTGAAGGAGGACAGCAGGATTTGTGGAGGCTTTGGTGTCTTTGGATGGGCAGAGGGCAGTTAAGCGAGGTAGTGTAAGTCACCATGCTCAGCGACAGGCGGATGACAGCAGGTCTCGAAGCTCAGATGGCAACGGTGATATTTCTAGTAGCACTGGAGGTGATCGGGGTTTTAGTCTGTGGGATAGGGAAGGTAGGGATGACTGCAGAGCAGAGTAGCCAAACCACCTCCCAGTTTTGCAGGGCACAAGTCCTTTTATATTCACCGCTCTCCTCATTGATGGTGAGAGCAGCAACAATCTTACATTCCCTATAGTAGAACCCTTTTAGTTCCATTTATAATCATGTTTTAAAAGTTCTTTAAGAAAACACACACAGCATGCTACCCATCATAGAGGAGAATTCTTTAGTCATTTGACCTTCCAGGCTGTTATTTAAGTTGTTTTGGTTGAAAAACAGCAATTGCTTTTTCTTATGAATCCTTGAAAATCTCCCTTTTAAGGGTGCAGAAATACATTTGTTTAAAAGAACTCAGCAAGCAGAGAAAAAAAATGCATTTTTATTTATAATACCTTTGTAAGCAAACAACAAGATAAATGGACACAAGGACAATGCCAAATTACCTTTCTTCTACCATTCATCGCTTTTTAAATCCACCTCAGTCAATAACCACTTCAGTAATTCATCTCTGCAAGGGGCTGATAAATTTGTTGATCGTTTAAAATCAGCAACTAATCATCATTTCACAAAGCATAGTCCTAGCAAGTAGGGCCGGATCTATAGACTGCCCTGGTGTCATGATGGCCCATCAACACGCATTTGAACACTCTTCATGTCTACACACCGGAATTAAAAGCTACAAAAACTAGATATTTTCCATAGAGCTCTTAAAAATCACACATTTAAAAAGATTACATTTTTAAAACTCAATTAAAGAGACAATTAAAAAGTCTTAAACTTCCCTGATTTCCCTGATTCCCTGGCTGATTTCACATGGCTGCCTCTAGAATCACTGAGAGCAGTACTAAAATATTAGGAATAATCAAATAATCATTTTTAAAGCTAAAAATGAAAACATCTGCTCAATCAATTACTGAAAATGACTCCAGAGATCGCACTGCTCAAGTAGTAAATGACTTGAGGCTCAGTGCTAATGATCTGTTCTTATTTTTCTTGATGCTGGTAAAGCTTTTGACAAGGTCAGTCATAATATTTTGACAGGCAGACTTGAAAACTTAGCTAGATCTCTCAAATAGAGGTAACTTGGAAAATCACACACAAAAGAGAATCGACTTCACTTGTTTAATAGGGATCATTCTAAGGGTCTACATATTTTCCTGTGTTCAATACACTTTGGCAAACCTACTAACCTACAAATAAATTGCCTGCTTGTACATATGATGGGGGTGATAAGGCTTTATCTCTTCATCTGTTAAATGTAACGTTCTGACTATCCCAAGTGATAGTCAGACCCCTTCTATCCCAAGTGACCATATGAGGAAACATTCAAGTGTCAGGACAGTATGAGACCCAGAGGAGAGTACTAAGTGCTAAATCTTTATGTAAGAGTAAGGCAGTAAGTGCATTAGGAAAGGAGATGCTCTTTGAACAGATGAGTCTTCAGGAGGTTTTTGAAGCTAGAGAAAGATTCTCCTGCTCTGGTCATCGTAGGCAGCTCATTCCTCCAGCAGGGAACCACAGAGGAGAAGAGTCTGGACTGGGTTTGCCTTGTGTGTAAGGATGACAGAGCCAGACAATTTTCCATGGAGGAATGGAGGGAGGGAGGGAGGGTTAATGTAACTGTGGTGTGGGCAAGAGTTGGTGATTTTCCCAGTTAAAATTCCAGTGCTTTCTGGCAAATGCTAAGAACTTTTGGCAAAAAACGCAGGAAAGGCTTCATTCTCACATACATTTCAGTATTCTAAATTATGTCTTTTGCTGGATTTGAAGACATGTTGAGACAAACATGCTACCAATCTCTGTAATTCTGAAACTGTGGTCTTTGGATAATAGTGTGGCTGCTGACAATATCTTTACATTGTCGGGGCAGTGGAGAATCAGCAAACAGACAAAGTCTTCGATCAAAACATAGATTTATTACATTTGCGGATGGAAAGAGCTATTCAAAACCCAGGGCAGTCCTGAGTCTTGAAGTTCTCTCTGACTTCGTCCTTCGCAGAGGCCTTCTTATACTTTCAAAATGACCATTATCAAACATGGGCAGAAACCATGGCGCCTTCCCTGCGTCCCCATGGTGACGACCCTGAAGAAGTGCTTTCTGGTCTAAACAAAACACCTAATCTAAATTCTGTAGCTTGAAAACATAGTGCTTACGCAAAATAACAATCCTTGATTTAATCATGTCACTGTGCCCTTCTGCAGCCTTAATCATTAGCCAACAAAATCACCCTTAATATGAGTATAACTAGAAAGAGTTAACTGAATATACTGATATCCTCTTACAATATGTGTTTATAAAGGAATAAATGTAAACAGATTAATTGAGGGGGACCCTGAATAGCAATTTTAATGTGCCTTACAGAGATAAAACTAGTATAAAATGAACATAAGCAGCAAGTACTAAACAAAAATCTGTGCAAAAGAATAACAGAAACATTTTGAATTAGTTCAAACAAGTTAAACAAATGAAAAACCACTTCTTTCCCTCACATAAATGATAGATTGGTTAACCGCTGGTAGTTTATTGTTGACTTTTCCATTTAGAGCCCATT
>JBBPCW010000256.1:0-10139 GCA_037974425.1 Phenacogrammus interruptus
GCCAGACATTAAAAGTGCCAAAATTCCCTCTAAATGATTCAGCCAAAAGGGAATTTCACCATTTCCCCCCCCAAAAAACACTACAAAAACCAAACGCCTTTATTCTACCCCTTAACATTACATTACATTTGACCTTAATTTTGACCCATACATGAAATTAAAGACAATTAAGGCTGATTAAGGGGTAAAACTACTGAATTTTCTCCTTACGTTTTCAAATGTGCCTCTTAAATAATTAATGGCTTAAATGTAATATATAGGAGTTTCACACTCATGCCTTAAATCTAATTTTAAGGTCAAATTAAGAGGTCAGTTTCACAAATTCATTTTAAATATTTTCAAGGGAATATTCCATTTTCAAGGGAAATCAAGGTAGGATTTTAAGTGCATTGTGTTTCGTAGTGACAGAATCATCCAAAGTAGGTTTGGTGTGAAATAGTTCATTGTTTGATGTTAAACGAATTTATTCCTCAAATTCTTCAACTGTACGTTGCTTTGGATAAAAGTGCCTGCCAAATGAAGGCAATGTAATATAATGTGGAGACAAATGCAGCCACTTTCTTTACTGTCCAAACCCGGCATTGAACTTACATGTGTTTTCCAAGTATGTAAGTAATGCTGATTATGGTAAAAAGTAATTAATTTGAAGAAATATGTTTTATTTACTGACTATTTTGTCTCACGTCACCCTGACGTACATCTCTACCCAGAATGGATACACATATTAGGCCAAGACTATCAAAACAATCATAAAACCATGTCTCTGGCATCAGGCAGCCTATTCATAACTGTTTCCATGTAATAACTTTCAGTGAGGGAGCTTTAACAGACATTAAACCTTTTTTTGACGTCTGGTTCCATTCACCCCCACTGTAAACAATTCTGACCCCTTTGTATTGGATCTCACCACAATCCAGCACCGGGAGTTTAACAAGAGGTCAACGAAAAGACACATTCTTGTTATAAGATCATGCCTGAACTTGTTATACTACCTAGAATTCATAATATACAGCAAAATCTGGTTATATGAGCACCGGAAATCATTTTCTCTGCAGCGAATTACTAAACGTGGGCCGCAGACTTGTAAAACTTACAACATATAACAGCAAAAGAGCAAACTTTCCCAAAGTGTGATTCCCAGGCCAGTATCAGACAACACAGCCTCATGTAAGGCTGAGAAAAGAGTGAACAAACACAACTGGGGAATCGTAAGCAGTCCAATAAAAGGCCCAAAACGTTCCAGCTATTACATAAACTGTACCATTGGCCATAAAAGCAATGAACAACACCAGCAAGACATGCATTGTAATGAGTTCGGGGGCTGCATGTTTTCTAATGCAGGACTAAGAAGGACATCGTAATTATAACACAATGCAGCAATCTCAGCCTTAATGAGCTTTTGATGAACAACTGCTACACTGAACCTCGGAGTCAAAGGACTCCAATAAAACCGTCAGGACCACCAAACTGTAGAATATTTGCAGTTTTAAGAATAATGATTTCATTATTTTGGTGCTTGCATGCCAACAGCACTTGTGGGACAGATTATGCAACCCCTTTACCACACTAAGTGCTAGCATACAAATATATGCGAAAACCCAGCATTCACAAATCATGTAGTGAACAAATATGGACTGTAAGGTCATAAAAGGTCATAATTTGCAATATAATGCCAGGTTACTGCATGTTTTATTTTATATAATGGCCATATTATCAGAAACACCTACCATAGAGGTGCATTATCTTGGTTTAGAGTACATCTGTTACTGCACTATTTGGCAGTGTGTGTGTGTGTTTAGCCCCTTTTTCTGTTATTTATTACCTTCATTTTTTTCTGCAAATACAAACACAACTATAAAAACAGTTCATGACTTTTTGGAGCTAGAGATTAGGCCTATCCATATCATAATTTTTACATTATATTTACCTAACTTGAAAACCCCATCGGACCTTTACATTGTGTGGAAATGTCACAACAACAGGGCTAATAGAAACAGCCCAAAAAAAAATATATATATATATATATATATAATTTATGACTCATTTTCCTTCTCCTGTAAAGTGACCACTCTGGAAATCCAAAGCTTTGGTTTTCAGGCACCAGTAATAGGGACAACCAGTTTAATGTATTTTATTTGATAAATGCATGTGTCGTGGGTTTTGTCGTGGGTTTGAATCCCAGGACCGCTAGCGTCTTCAATGAGGTTTCCTTTGAGCAAGGTATTGTGCTCACACACTGCTCCCCATGGCCCTCATTTTTTTAAGGGGCCACATAAAAAAAAAAAGTTCAAATTAACCACAATTTAACGCTCAGAAGACACATGTAGGTTCATTGGTGGGTTTGTAACCAAATCAAATGACTAAGTTACTCACTCATGAATCTGAGCAGCATAGCACTCCATCTCTTTCACCACGGCGCTCAGTTTGGTGAGGAGTTTGTGATAAGCATCCACAGTCAGCAGGTCCTCTTCCCTCAGCAGGAAACGCAGGCCATGTCCCTCCGTCCGGCCCAGGCTGTGACCCGACGGAGCCGCCATACTCCCGATACAGTGCTGGACGTACACCATGGGGTTCAGCTTACCTGATGCAACACACACACACACACACACACACACACACAAACACACAAACTACAATTATCTTGGATCAGCCTTCAGAAAGCAACATCAAGCCGTTGCACATTTCATACACACAACCTGTTTGTGGAAAATGCAGATTCTAAATTCATGCATTAAATTCATGTCCCATTTGTGTTGGTGAGTCAAAGAGAACTTATTTTAAGGACTAAATTAGTTTCATTTGATTCCATTCCATTGAACTCACAGGCTCAAACTGTTGGTTTTGAAAAGACTCAACAGATCTGTCTTTAGTATTTTGTGTTGAGTTCTTCAACATCACATAATTTCTTCTGATTAGATATCACTGGACAAAATGTAATTCTTCAACAGAATAATGATCCCGAGGATGCTTCAAAATAATGCCAACATTATATCCAGTCTAAAGAAAAGTAGAACGTTTAGAGAATGATCTCTTGTCCTCCTCTGTCTTCAGATCTTTCTGCAGATACGAGCTGGACCAACAAGTTCCCAGTTTTAAGGAAGGATTTGTTGGAAATAACATGGCGAATCTGTGCTAATGTTACATCCAGTAGCACAGATTCGCCACGTTATTTCCAACAAATCCTTCCTTAAAACTGGGAACTTGTCACATCCATTCACCTGCACTTACAGTGTTTATTGTTACTTTACACTTCAAAACCACTTAAAACTTTGGTTTAAGGAACACAGGAGACCATGAGTGATCCCGAATCCCTGTGAATCTCACCTTGCTCTGTGCTGCAGTTTCCTTTCTCCAGAGTGGAGTTCTTCCTGTTGTCCAGCTGGACCCCGAAGGCGCTGCCCAGAGACGTGGTGGTCTTTGGGTAGGACACTTCCATCACGTTAATGTGGCAGTTGGTGGGGCAGAAATCGCTGCTGTGGAGCGGAGACACCTTGGTCTTGGCCTGCTTAAACGTGGGCCAGGCTCTGTTCTTCAGCACCCGGGAAAACTGAGGACAGACAATGGGATTTAATATAAATCAGCCGTTCACACTCATGGTCTTAGTACACATCCATAGATTTGAGAGTTTTTCTTGCCTAACCAGACGTTTAAAATGGTTCCATAGTACTGTAGTCAGTCAATCAAGACATGTTTAAAGTCCAAAATGCTTCATTAGTTTAGCCCTTTAGCATCACTTCTACAGTTCACAGTAAGTCACAGAGTGTTATCAAAGTTATCAGAGACTTTGATATTTTAAAGGATGCAAACACACTGAACTGATTACAGACAAGCAGTAAGAGGCTAAAAGACACGACGTAGTCTCATTATTCCAGTTCCAATAACGATACCCTGAGCATTTTCTGCAAACAACAGAATAAATGCAAACAAACCAGAAAGCAGTAAAATATCAAGATTAGTTCAGTTTATAAATTATAGTGTGTGAGCTGGTGAGGAGAAGACAGGTTCGGTTCCAGATTCCTCCTCGGTTCCTCCAGCTGTTGTTTGGATTTGTGAAACTCCATCAGCAGCTCCTGATTTAATTTAATAAGGGACTAATTTCATCAAACCAGGTTTCTGATGAAACTACAGTAATACTGAACTTCCACAAGAACTCACTGATATACTGAACATAACATCACTATTTACTGTAAAATGTTGATTTTTTAAGACAATAAAAAGAAAATATTACAGTGAAAAAACACTCCCTGTTCAGTTTTTAAATATTTTTTTGCAGGTGCACTGTACTGTACATCTGGAGTGAGTATTCTTTTAACAGTTCAATTAATCCTGGACCAGAGAGTGACTTTTTTTATATTTCCATAATATACCAAGCACCAAGGTGGCGTTTGCTTTAGCATTTAGTATTATCTTCTCATCCAACATCAGTGTCTGACTGAATGGACACAAATTCCCACAGAAACTCCAAAAAGAAAGTCTTCCAAGTGAAAGCTGTTAACTCCATATTAAAGTCCATGGATTTGAATGCAATGTCATTAAATTCCCAGTTGGTGTAATGGTCAGGCGTCTTGATACTTTTGTCCATGCTGTCTTTTGTTACAGTGAGTCAAAACGAGTTTTAATTTATGAAAAATGAAGAAAATACACGAGCCCTTTAAATGACATGGGTCATTTAACTGAAAAAACAATAAGAAAAGGTTCAATTAGTACTCACAAGATATGTCCTCAAACAGGAAAACTGTTCCAGGAATGAAAGTGATTTTTTAAAATGCATTTCCATTATGTACCCAGCACCAAGGTGTTGTTTGCTTTAGCGTTTAGCACTATCTCTGTTTTTCCAGTAGACAGCCGGTGCAGATGTAGAGGCAGCACCTGCATGCAATACTGCTGACTCTGGGCAGAGATTACCGTTGATAACACACACTTCATCCATCAGCAACCCTCCAGCTGGTAGACTGCTTGCTCATTTACCCCTACAGCACAATACTCCTGCTGCAACTCAATCACTCCTGCAGCTCCAGTCACAGCCTCTAGACAAACGAGAGCACTCGAGTGTCTGACAGCCACAAAGAATCCAGAGAAAGGAAACAAGTATTCAGCAATCAGCACAGAAGTTTGTTAGCCTGCCACCACCATATTTCTCCACAATAACTGCTTATGGTGCCTTTAGAATAATAATTCAGCCAAAAAAACACATTGTCACAATTTAGAACCTCTTTTGTTCAAATTTAGTGGATTGGTCAAAGCGTTCTTTGTATAGTTTGCTGAAGTTTGTTTTCTAGTTTTGCATGCGAGTTAAAGGCTGCTGGTATTGTTTTTACCTATGTGATGTACAAAAGTCTTGAGCCACCCCTCATTTCTTTTATTTTGCTTCCAAAGATCCAGAAATTCTTGTATTTTAATGTGGCCTTAAAGGACTTTCAAAGACTCTCATTTTCAGTCCAGTTCCTGTTCCCAACCAGTTACAAACATTTTATTGTTTGCTAAACCACACAGAGTTGTTGCCGTTACGTAGTAGATTTTCAGGTCTTACAGTAATTTTTGAAGCTTTCAGTCATGCAGGGTTTTGAGTTTCATCCACAACGCACACTCAAACACAGCTTTTGAGAAAACTATTCTAGCTGATGTTTTCAATTTCAAAAGCTGAGATCCATGCAAACAACAGCAGGTTTTCACTGGGGCTTGAAACATAGTCGGTGCTTTGAACTTTATGAATTGCGCTGCATTACTGAGGCACCAGATGCAGAGTCTTATGAAGCTGCGCAGTGTGACCAGTGGTAAACACTTTGGGGACACCTGCCTTTTCCAAATGTTTTTAATAGAACTGCCTTTTGTGATTTGAAATAACTTGAATAGCATATTAAATAAAAACCTCTAACACAGCAAAACAAATTTTTCTTATAGGCTTCATTCCAAAAGCAAGCATGATTACACTGACTTAATGCTGCAGCAGAGCAAGACATTTTTATAACACCATGCTTTGCTTTTCAGTTTGAGGAAGAACCTTTTCTATTCCAGCATGGCTGTGTCCTAGTGCACAAAGCAAGGTTGCAGCTTAATTTCTGTGTATGGACTGTGTGGATTGGGGTGTTGTGTGGTATGCTAGTTTTAATTTCAGAGAAATGACAAAAGAATTTCATATTCAACTGATATGGGCCCTTAAACTGAAAACAATAAGAAAAGAAGGTTTAAAGGGTCCTCAAAAGACAGCAGGGTGTCCTTAAACTTTTGACCTCAGTGCGTAATCCTCCTCCGTAGAGTTGTAGCATCTTCCGCCTCACCCATGGACATGAGCCCCTCTATGTCATTATTAATCCCACCTGCTCTGAAAGGCTGTGGTTAACTGGTGTTAAAGGCCACCAGTAGATGAGCTACAGCTGTTCTGGACATTAATACTGGCCCTGCCCTGACCTTCCGACACCGGCGGCTGGCCTCGACTCACGGAAAACCCTGCCTCGGGCCGAGTCCCGGAACACCGGGGGAGGGAAGTTACGTAAGGGCACTGGATGTTCGGTGCTATTTATAACCAATGAAGCATCGTCTAATTAATCCAGCGCAGAGGAGGAAGATGTCGAGGCAGATTACATGGAGAAAAGGGAAAAGAAAACAGTCGCAAACACTCACAATATTTCCCAGTTCTGCTTCCAAACAAGCAGCTGGGAGGAATAAGCGAGGGTGTTTCGCACGAGAAGGTTTCCGTAAGCACGAAATCAGCTGGTCTCTGTTGGGGCTCCAGGAGACCAAACAGGGGATTCGAGCAGCATGTTTACGGGACATCACTCTAAAAACGACTTTAGTAAAGGAAACTATTCTATTTAAACATACAGTGACTCATCTGAATGTTTTTTGCTTGATTAAATGGTTCTTCTCTATGATGGAAAACACACCTGAGTGTTACTGAGTAACCACCAACTGATTACAGAGGTGGAATCAGGTGTGCCTCTTGCTTGGTTGGAACAAAAACCTGCACCCACCGCAGCCTATTCTGGACAGGTTTGACACCCTTGTACTATAGCAGGCCTATTCAACTAGCGGCCCGCCGGCCAGATCCGGCCCTTTTGAGTTTTTTTATGGCCGCAAGACTGGCAGTAAATCAGTGTGTGATTGGTGATATAATACAATTATGGCTTTTGGAACATGATTGGCTGTTCGTCCCCTGCCACTTTCGCCAAGATTAGTTATCTGCCATGTTGTATAAAATTAGCCAATCCGAGCACAGAAATAGCATATTATTAGCCAATCGCAGCCAAAAGAGGCGGGATTAGTCAGAAAATGGGTGTGTTAAAAAAAAGCAGAACAGAGCTGGCAGTAACTAAAGAGAATCCAGTCACACACACACACACACACACACACACACACACACACACACACACACACACACACAACGAGGGGAAAACCTCTGTAGTTTTAGCTCGGTGATATATATACTCTAACGACTTTAACGGTCAGAGTTCTTGCTTAGAACCGGACGGCTGGACTGGCCATCGGGCCGATGGTTCATTTGGTTCGTCAGCACGAAATTCTCTGGCCCCCGAACGCGCAGTGAATTTCATATCCGGCCCACTGGCTATTGAAGTTGAATAGCCCTGTACTATAGCATTGAAAGGGGTTCCAGTACTGCCTTGAGTCATTCTGGGTCCTTTTTCAGCAAAAATAGATAAATGAACACACAAAACATGACAAATGCGACCTAAAACATTCCACCTAATACTCCCAGGATCTCCTGTTCTTTCCTAAAATGCTATCTGATAAGGATGAAGGATGACCTTTCATGACCTTTCACTGTCGAACTGCAACCAAAGCACCGAATAGCCCATCAATTCATATATCCATGTCGTCTCAAATATCTTAGGCTCCGCCCTCTTTACAACGGTTGTAATTAGAATGATAGAGTGCATATTGGGGAAAACTACATTTTTCTCGCTTTTATTTTTAAATCAAATCTGTGATGAAGTATGCAAACAGTGTTACTGTCACTCCACAGTCTATCTAGTTCCCTATATGGAAGTTAAGCTTCAGCAACAGTCAGTTTTGAAAGAGCTGATTCTGTGATGTCACAAAAATCAACACATTTTCATATACACTGGCCAGCACATAAGCAGTGTTTCTACCTTTTGTACCTTGTGCTTTTTCAACGAGGCCAATCAGAATCAAGGTCAATTACAGCATGTATAATTCTGAGGGCTAAAAATGTAATATAAATGTAAAAAGAGGTTAAAAGACCTTACGTACAAATGAGTTACAGCTGTTTTTAGTACATGAAACCGCATTGGTATTGAACAAAAGTATTGAGACACACCTGCTTCTTTCAGTGAAGATTTTAATGCTTCAGCAGACCAAGACATTTTGCAAAACGCCATGCTTCCAACTTTGTGCACACTGTTTGAGGAAGAACCATTTCTATTCCAGCATGACTGAGTCCCAGTGCACAAAGCAAGCTCCATAAAGACATGGACATGTGGAAGAACTTGACTAGATGGGAGACTGCTAGCCAGGCCTCACCCAGCATCAGTGCTTGACCTCTACAGAATGAATGGATACAAATTCCAACAGAAACTCCAAAAGGCTTCCAAGAAGACTGGAAGCTGTTAGAGCTGAAAAAGGAGGACCAACTCTATATTAATGTCTATGGATTTGAATACAATGTCATTATAGTCCCAGTTGGTGTAACGTTCAGGTGTCCCAATACTTTTATCTATAGTGTATAGCAGGTGATAAATGAACATTATAGTGAACCAATACTATCTAACTCACTCCATGCTTATAGTCATGGTAGAATTTCAGCGAAGGGTGTGTACCTTCCTGTAGTTGGTGATGCGGCGGTTGATGTGCTCCAGTCTCTCGCTGCACATGGAGCTGAACTTGATCTGCAGGTCCTCAGGGATGAGCTCTGAGCTGGAGTTTATCCGGCTACATGTCTGCACCAAAGCCTCATCGTTCCTCGCCAGGGCCTCCAGAATCTGAGACAACACAGAAAAGAAATGAAGCATAAAGTCGAGCTCCTTTCCACGGCTATTGCAATGTGAAGTCATATTTTTTACTCTCAGCTATTTTAGATTCTGCTGATAAGTAACAATATTAAAAATGAGTAAAAATCAATGATCAATTATTTAGCACTTATGTCATGTAATGAAAGAGTATGAGCGCTCTGTGATTAATGAGTTTCACCAGGCAGCTCCCACCAACCAATCTCATTCCTGCTAGATAACAGCAATGGGTGCTTTACTCAAAGGGGACAATTTCTTTGTCAGAAGAAAACGTCAAAACAATACATTTTTAGCAACGATTTGAAAAAATATATATATATTTTTTTTGCATTACTGCATTATTGTTTTCTTCACTCTATACACTCTGGTCATAAATAAATAAGTAAAAAATACATAACTAAATACATACTCTCAGCACAGCACTTGCTTCAAATAGGGAGGTTTTAGTAATAAAAATATCCATTTTATGATGTAATTGTTCTGTGTTACTTCTCCGACAACATTTTACAACTTTTCTCTCAGGTTGAAAGAGAGGTGAGGTTTTTAGGAGGTTTTTAGGATAATCCAGTCGACAGCAATGGGCGGATTTACACATCATGTAGGGCGAAATTTCTCTGAGGAAAAGTGAGGCTGTCTCAGGCCGATGTCAGCAGTGCGGCAGAAAGAACTGCCAGTTTAGCGACCCGACGCGAACAATTGCTTAATATCCAGAAAATGTAACACATCAGTGTCTTCTAGCACATCAGGAAACGTCTAGGTTCCTCAGCAATTTGGGAAAGAACTGGGGTAGAAAATGACTCATTTCACAATTCTTTTCTCACTCACTTCCTCACCAGGGTCGCGGGGACCCGGAGCCTATCCCGGGACCAATGGCTTCTAGATCAGTGGAGATCTGGAGAGGGTGGAAGCTGAAGAGTTGAAGCTGTTATAGCTGCAAAGGGGTCCAACTCTATTTTAAAGTCTATGAATTTGAATACAATGTCATTTAAGTCCCTGTTGGTGTAATGGAGCCTATCCTGGGACCAATGGCTGTGAGGTAGGGACTCACTCTAGGTGGGCGCCAGCCTACCACAGGGCGCACACACACACACACACACACACACACACACACACATACACACACACACACACACACACACACACACACACACACAC
>JBBPCW010000266.1:0-10139 GCA_037974425.1 Phenacogrammus interruptus
TTATTATTATTATTATTATTATTATTATTATTATTATTATTATTATTATTATTACTGTTTTATTTAAATTTTCTTTATGGTTTGTAGCACTTGTTTTATTGTATGGTGTCCTTGTGTGCCAGAAAGGTACCTTTAAATAAATAAAATGTATTATTATATACAGCATTGGGCAGTTGCATCAGTGGCAGCTTAAAAAACTATTGGCTTCACGTGTCTTGAAGGAAGCACATAACAATGATAGAAAGGCAGAGCCATAACTTCGATTGGCAGACACTTTTAGCCAACGCTGCATGTGGGTGAATATAGAGTTAGAAGTCTCATGCAAAGACTCTAATTGGTGCAGTGTGATGAGCTGGCCAGGATAGAAATCAAACCCCGCTCTTCTGTTTGGAAGGCAATGACATTTTCAAGGCTAAACTGGAAGAATAACTAGGAAAAATCTGACACCTGTTGCTTTTAATTATGCAACCATTTACTAAATCAATAAAAAAATGTAGAAAAAAATTATGCAAAGTACGTGTGCTCTTTTTGTGCTGTAAGACTAGGTGAGTGAGCCGAATGAAGGACATTGTTTCTGAAGTAAAGAAAATAATGTATTAATTCAATTACTGAACTGAATAACTGAAAAGTTAGTGAAAGAGTCCCCAAACTTGTAATGTATGTGTTGTTCTGTAAATGTGTATGTGTTATGTTGGGGTGTGTTGAATGCATGCAGTGCTAATGTAATGTATTTATATTGTGTGGATATGCCTGCATGTGCTCCATGTGCTTTTATAAATGAGTGATTGTCTCTGCATGTTTGTGCACTCGTGTGGACCCAAACACAACAGCAGTTATTTGGCAACTCTGTCAATTTAATCTGGCTGGCAAGCAAGTGAGCAGCGATGCGTTGTTCATTTTTTTTGACAACAAAAGCCTGCTGCCAAAAGACATTCACAGTCCCATAGCTATCTTCCTCCCTCATACACCCCTCCATTTCTGGACTTTGTATGGATCCAGCCCAGCTGAAAACACATAACCTCTTTTGATCTTCTGATTGTGTAAATCGAAACGTCATGCTCCAAAGAAAACAGACATAACTCCATGAGCCTAGAAATTTCCATGACCCTGTGTAATGATGATATTCATCTAAAACCAAAGCATTGAACAGAAAGCCAATGCAGTGTGAAAATGGAATAAAAGCAGGTTGTCTGAATAAATTTCTCAGCTATAGAGAAAAGAAGCAGTGAGTGAAACAGCCAGATGTTTTAAGGCACACATTCACATCTGACCATTTGACACAGCTTTAGACACATACATCAAAGGGGACCAAAATATCAAAAGGAAATTTGTTTAAAACATATGGTAGTGGTAGACAAAATCAAAGAAGAGCTTTTACTGACAAGCAGTGTCTTTGTTGGGGAACCCTATGCAGCATGCAGCTCAGAGAGATCAGGCAGATCTCACAGAGCCATGGCTCATCTGGATCTGCCTGCTGAGTCTGTTGGGGTTAATAGACATCTTAGCAGATTGATGTGTGGCATTGTCAGGATGTATGTACCACTCCCTGCCCACATATACAGAGCACATATGGCACCAGTATCCTGTAATTGCACAATGCAGCTGCGTCATCAGAGCAGCTGACAGAGACACACACACATTAACAGAAGATTATATTAAATGGGAAGGAGTGAACAAAACATCAGAAGTAAAAAACAGGCAGACTGGTGGAATGACAGAGGGACAGTTAGAATCAGTGACAGCGTGGAGGAAATGAAAGTTGTGGGGGACTGTAGCACGACAGATCTGAGAAGAATCAAAAGCAGCAAAAACATCTTCAACAGTGAGGCTGTGGACTCCAATATTGAAGGATTATATTGAGGAACCTTCACTTGCATGCAAAATAACAACCCAACAACTAAATCATTTAATATGAGGCATTTTTACCAAATGTTTTGTTGTCTGCTACAGTTGATTTGACAAAATTAAATATAAAGACTGTCCAGTCTTGCAACAGTTGTTAACTAAAACACATACGTGGTCAAGCATGAATAGGTCTGTTACAATGGGACTCAGCACCGGAAGACAGAATGTCATACTTAGAAACAAGATGTGTATGTGTTGTATGTGTTTTGGGAGGAGGGGTATCGGAGCATACTCTACCTTTAGTCCTCCGCACTCAGCTGCAGATCCTCGGTCCACTCCGGTGATGTAAATCCCCAAAGCATACTCGGCTCCGCCCCGGATCATCAAACCCAGAGAACGCCCATCATCCAGCACCAGATTCACCTGCAACACAACACAACAATGCTGTAGGATATACACATATTTTTTTTCTCTCAATATGCTTGTCATAATCTGTGTCAATACTGCTGTTTAAAGGTTTAAACTAATTTGTCATGTTCATTTAAAAATTTTTTTGCAATGGTCCATTCACAGCTATTTCTTGTCAAGTAATCTGCCTCAAGAGTACTTTACCACTACTCCTGGGGTAAAGAAGTCATTGTGGATATTAACTGTGGATATCAAGAACTTCATTCTCAGTCATTCACAGTTACCAGCTGTCACGGACGCCTCGCTCTCCCCCCGCAGAATCCGTTCCCAGTCTCCCAAGTATTAGTTTCGTTATAGTTTGTTTCTTTTCTCACGTCCCCAGTATTCTGTTCTCTTTCTACTTTCGTTCCTGTCTCTGTGTCTGTCCCTGTTCCCAGCTTTTCCGTATCCCAATCCACCTCCGTTTCTCCCTTCCACCCTTCCTCTTTTTCAAGTCATCATGCTTTATTCGTATCACATCCCATCATTATGAGTTTCACCTGTTTCCCATTTATGTTCAGTATTTAAAGCCCAGCCTGACCCCTGTCCCATGAGTCTGTATTTGTCTTTGTTGTATGTGCTCTGGTTTATGCCCTGTTTGTTTTTGATATTAATGCTGTCTGTTCTTATGTTTCTTTTGTAGGCTCGTGCTTCCTCCCTGTCCTGAGTTCATGCTGTGTGTTGCTAACGCTGGTATCTGATTTATCTCGTTGTTCCCCTTGCTTGAATGTGAGGGAGGTTTTCCTTGGTTTGTTTTTTCATATTCCTAGAAGCACAAGCCTAGCTGTTTTGGATTTCTGTTCATGTTTGTTTTTGCTTTGTGATTCTGGGTCGGGGTTTTTGGTTTTCGTTTGATGTTATCCTGTGTTCTGTGTTGTTTATTAAACTTTTTGCCTGTACTGCCCTAGCGTCCTCCCCTTCGATTACACATTTTCAACCATGACACCAGCTCTTCAATAAAACTAAAATTGATTTCTTTTTTTGACAAAACAGATTTTAGCTAATTGGAATCCAAATATTTTTAATACTTTAATATTTATATGCCGTTTCTCTCTCACGCACACATACATGAATGAAAATATGCACAAAACTGTATGAAAGGGGTACTTTCAGAAATGAGTACCTGAGTGTATATGGATGATGTAAAAGAAACGGCTGCAGGTCATAGCCTGCCTGCTAAATGTATTTTGAACATGAATTTAGAAAGAACAGGTACTAATATATCTGCCTTAAAAAAAACAAGCTAGCAATGTTGGGAAAAATGCTATGTGTTACATATATTACATATAGTATTACATTATTGATGAATCAGCAGAGGATATATTGCCAATTGGCACAATGATGAATCATATTTTTTCCTACTGGAATATCTAACAGTATGAAACAAAGTCTGGTGGACTGTTTTCAATGGATTCTTGCCACATAGTATTACTCCATCTACTATCTTATCAGTAGATGACTTGATTACTGATGTAACTTCTGTTACAGGCTTTAGTATCTTGTGGAAAAATGTATTTTGCAAAGAGCTACCACCTTCAGTCCCTCTGTAAAAAAGATAACAGGAGTCATGCCCTTTCAGCTTACCGAACATCCCCTCAAAGCCAATCACATCTCTGTTGTTTACCCTCTTCATTATAGGGTCACTAGAACGGAGGCTCAGGGATCGATGCAGTCCAGTGCACTGCCTGAAGCTTACAGCCGTCACCATCAAGCACCAGCAAACTGTGAAGCAACCCTAACACCCCCTAGTGCTCTGCTAAAGGTTAGCTCTAGCAATCCCAGAAATGTCGGTGTGAAAGCCAAACTGCATTATGTGGTGTCATTGTTTATAATGCCATACATTTATAAAAGTCCCCACAGTGAATTGTGGATTACATTTCTGAGGAAAGTAGCACTAGCTAAACGGATTCCAACATCCACTAGTGCTCTCAGCATTTACTGAAACTGCTGTTACATACCTGGGAATTTGTCAGAACTACATTGCAAATTGCTCTGCCCTGACATGTAGGTGAGCAAACAAAATGGTAAAACAGAATGAAAACAGGGTGTTTTAGCTGCAGTGTGCAGTCCCACTGGAGCCAGGGAGCTACATTAGACTCTATTCATGCCCTCTAATGCACCAACATTCTCTTGGGTTGTGTGGGTGCTCTCCAGACACTGCCACTGAGAGGCAAAACATGGTGAGATGATAAACAGTAGAAAGTCAGATTGAAAAGATTTAAAAGATAAATGAAACTGATGCTACAAGTAGCAAGAAATAGAAAAGAATAAGGTGGGAGGTATAAGGTGAAATTTTATGGAATCCTTAGTCCCAGTCTAACCTGTTGGTATGTCCAGAGAAAGTTCCATTACACTTCAATGAATAGGATATAAAATAACAGTAAATTAAATATATTTGCATGGCACCTTTTATGCACAGGCATATATTTTAAACTTCTTCACAAATAGAATAAAACTGAATAAACAAAACATGTAACACTGAGTGAACACTAGCAAAAAAAAAAAAATTGATGGATAAAGTGAATAAAGAAACTTTATTTGAAAACAAAAAGTGTCTGCCAAATATGAGAAGGCAAAGCAAGTTAGGAACTTGATCAACATAAAAATCATGAAACATTTTGCTTAAGCTTTACTCTTGGAATATTTTCCAAGGATTTTTATGACTTAAGAATACGGAGCTTAAAGTAAAGGCAATATAAAGCTCTATTTAGAGAGAGTTATATATTTGGGACATAGACCATGAGCGTGCCTGAAATCGCGCACTTGTGTCAGTGCACTGAGATTTAGTGCGTAGTGCGCACTGCTGTGGGTCAGTGCTGTCCTAAAAGGAACACTAAAGTTTTGCACTTAGCTGAAATGACAGATTAACATTTGATCGCGATTCTTCAGCCGCCAAAATATCTGCTGGTTTTACCACAGTGTACATCAGTAAAATAATTTTATTAACGTTACTTACATTTATAAGAACCAGCTGCCTCCGCTTGGGCTTGTATTCCACTGTTTGCCGCCACTATCCAACTGGAAAACACGTTGAAATCCTGCCCCTTCTGCTACATGGTCAAAATGGCGCCCCTTTTAGTGCGCATAGTGCGCATCGTTCTGCACTGCGTTTTCTGGCCGATTTCAGTGCATCATCTGGGTTCTTTCAGTGCACTGAGTTTTAGCTTGGTTTTCAGTGTGAGCGCACTATGGACTAAAACCGCACACTAAAAATGTGCAAGTGCGCGATTTTGGACACACTGCATGTCTTACATTTCTAAGTGAGAACTCATGGTTGCAGTCCAAGCAAGTGTGTAATAGAACAGCTCATATAGCTTGTGGCAAAATGACAAACACATATTACAAACAACATCTTGACTAGGGATGGAAACCGAAATTAGGTTCCAAATAAGAACCGATCAAAAAAGCCCCTGGTACAGAGGACATTTTTTCGATTCTGTAAATCAGTTCTTAAACACCACATCTGTTAGGATGTGTGGTTATCTGCCAGTACTTGTTTTAGTTGAGATTCATTAGGTTTGTTAAAAAAAAAACAAAGTTAAGCCCAAATACACATTTATTTTATATGATGTTACTTTCTTCCGTTATATATTTAATGTAAAATTGCATATTGTTTTATTGTGAACAAATTGGAATTATACCTTTGTGGAATCGAAATAGCAGGTGTGTCCCTCCCCTTCCGCTACATAGTCAAAATGGCGTCCGTTTAGTGCGAGTAATGCACTGCGTTTTTTGCTCGTTTTCAGTGCACTGAGTTTTAGCTTGGTTGTTAGTGTGAACGCGCTATGCACTAAAACATAATGTTCGAAGTGTGCAAGTGGCAGTTTCGGACACACTCAGGGAATCAATTAATTGGAACTGGAATTGGAATTTTAAAAAATCTAATGATATCCATCCCTAATCTTGACTATAAAAATGTTCTGGGTTAAAGTAGAATTTTTTAAAATTACACCAGACTACTTTAAAAATGCATCAATTTTACAATGTACTTGGTTTCAATAAGTAGTAATCAATGCACAGGAGGACAAACTAAAAAACACCCTCTACATGAGAGGTTATCTTTAACATGGTGTTATAAGCATCTAAAGTAAAACACTAAAAGAACGCAGTCTGCATCTACCCATTCAAAAATTCAGAATAGTCCTACTTTTTACTAAACATAAGTGTTTAAAGCATCAGCCAAATATGTAATGTAATGCAATAATCTGAAACAACAAATGTGTATGTATATGTATTGAATTGTCTGTGTTGCCCTAATTTAACCATTACAAATAACCAGTTACACTCTATTTACATCTAGTCCACTGCAAGTATCTTGGGAGTCAAATCTGGAGAAGACCAAGTCAAAGAGAATACAAGTGTAAACATACCCAAGATTGAAAGATATAAATTTATCTGATGAGTCAAATTACCTCAGAAGGTGTTTTTGAGATTTGTGCCATGTTACAGCAATGTAAATGGCATCTCTGTCTTAGCAATTAACATGTTCTATGTGGTAAATTTCAATACTTGCAGTCATGCTGCTTTTGGCTGCATTGTTCTACAATGAAAAAAATGAAATGAACAGAAGATGAAAACAAGCATTTTTTTGTTACTAGAGATGTGGTAGGCTCTGTTCTCAACTATAACATTGGACTACACTGCTCTCTCCGTAGGGTTCCTCCAACATAAGGGCTGTAAAATGTGGCCCTTGGTAAAATTCACTTTAACAAATTAAAAATGATTACAGACAGTCCTGCTTTGTTCCAGTCTGCACCAGGCTGAGTAATTGCAGAACAGGTACACGAGTTGGATGCTTTGTATTGTTTCACACATATTTCAGCCTGTATTATCCAACCCCCGTAATTCATTCTGAACATCTTGTCCACAAAAAAAACCAGAAGACACATAATTACATTATTACACTGATAACTTCCAAATGTTTTTGGCATTATAACACAGATAGCTGATCTGGCTGCTAACAGATAGCTCCTTCAGATTAATTTATCTTAAGTCTAGAGAGAAGTGCTGTCCATTAACCATTGGTGATCTTTACAGATAGTGTTCTGTCCAGAAAGTCTTGTTTTATATAGAGGGTAAAGGATGACTTAAAGAGATTGAATAGGCCAGTGGTTCCCTCATGTCAGAGAGACTTTGATCAGCAAGCTGCTGGAGACATACATCAGAGTGCAGCACGGTAGAGGCTTGTTTTGAGAGAGATAACAGTAATGACTACTTTAAATAAGGGACAGGCCTCATCTGTCATTTACAGATTCTTTCATCTAGACCCCACCACCAATCTACATAATTACAAACTGTAATAACATATAGGTCATATCAGAGCTTGCCAAAACTTTAGAATTAAATTTCTACAAGAGTTCATTTAGAAGTTCAGAAGGTGCATCACTCAGATTAATATTCCTAAGCATAGTGTAACACATTTGCTCTTTCAGTTTGTCCATTTTCCTCAATATCACTCAGGTTGAGAAATAATGCTGTAGAGACTTGGAAAGAAACCTGGGCAATTTTCATAATAATTAAGTAGATATTTCCAAAGATTCAAAATTAAGGTGATTTTCTGCCATTAAAGTAACTTTTTCACCTTATGTGTCATTTAGCTATTGAGTTGTATGCATGAGGCACAGAATTCCTACCTATATTATTTTATTCATCTTCTCGGTTCCTGTAATACAGCCCCATTTTGTGGCATATAACTCACAGGCTTCTGAAGTAAACATGGAAAGCAGTCAGTAAATTCAGGTTTTTCAATTTTTTTCACACATCCATGAAAAACTGTTATTATATGTCATAAAAATAAAATATATTTAATGTGTTGATCTTTGCTCTTTAACTTTAATCCATGTATAGATATAGAACACCATAGACCACTGAACTGTGTTTCTAATGTATAAAGACTTTTCTAGAAAAGTAAGCGATCAGCAACAATTTACCTTGCCTACAAGGCAAGTTTCAACACTTGCTCGTATTCTGCTTTTGGCTAAACTGTTCTTTAATAGTAGGAACTCAAAATACAAGTTACACTGCCATTTGTGCCATTACATTAGTGTACAAAGCTTTGAGTGTTCATTTGTTTAAGGAGTTTTATGTTTATTCTAAAAATTAAATTCGAGCACAAGAATGGAAGCCTGCCTGAATGCCTGCTCTCCTTGGGTTCAAGGGGAATATGTAACACTTATGTTCCTCACTGTAAACAAAGGTTGTCAAAAAACATTCGCTGAGTATTATTCTGAACTACAGAGTATATACTTTTCCGTTCCATATTATCAAAAAAGTTAACTAACTTGTCAACCATTTCATGCAATAATATTATATGAGGTAGATTTTGGAAGCAACAAACACTTTGGAATTCTTGTTCCTATTCCAACTATGAAAAAAGTAGATACATTTTGTATCAAACCAGTCTGATTGAATTTAATTTTATAATAATTATTTAATTATTTCACACTCACAAAAAAACAGAAATTTGGAAAAAAAACGCCTTGTCACCTTGTACACCTTTGACACCATTAAAAGTACCTGGGCAAGACTCCTAATGTTACATTTGCTGACATCTGTTACATGATTATACTGTAATTGTTCTAAATAAGTGACTCCTTTCAGACAGCAGAATCTTTAAAGGTGAAGTGATGATATGAAGTGATGATTTGCTTTTAAACAGCCAATAACAATATACAAATTGATTCTCTGACTTTTTCACTGCCTTTCTGTAGCAGGAACAACACTCCACATCACTTCAGTGTGTATGAAAGCACAAAACTGCAGTAGGCTGACTCAGGAGTCAAATGTAAAGGTGTTGAATTCAAAATGGTTAGTTTTAAAAGCTTTGTTTCCATATTTGGGAGGTGAATACTGCATCCAACTATAATTTCAGAAAAGGGAAGTTTTCTAATCAATAAAAATGTCAGCATACCTTAGAACTTTTACGGCAACAAATATTTGCACTAGATGTTTATATTTACATCAGTGCACAATTGTTGCCTAAAAGATTAATTTTAAATAGACCTGTCTTTACAACACATGATATGGGACATTTAATTGTAAATGTAGATATTGAAATTTTGCCCTTGCTTCACCTTCTTCTCGTCACCCTCCTGCAGTAGCTGCATGTGGCTGCGGCGTTGGCTATCACTCGGGCGCAGGGTGGCATTGTGATGCTCCACCAGGTCTGGAGGAGGAGACACACTACGGCCCTGTGGGTCCACCCAGGTATAGACATGGTTAGTGACATAACCACCTGGGATACGCCCAACAGAGCGTACGGACATTGATAGCTTCTTACTACCCTTCAACACCTGAAACAGAAAAGAAAAAACTCAGGTCAGTGTAAGGAGCCTTGTAGGTCAAAATAGATTAGTCAGTGGGAAAATGTTCATTCAGAAATAGAGACATCCAAAACAAAAGTAAAGATGCACCAATACAATACAATCTAACATCACATATAGTAAGTTAGATATCATATTGTCTGTTCTTGTAGCCTTTTTAAATAGTAAGTAGAAAATTTTTAAGTGTACCTGCTCTGAATTTTCTCCTCAACCTTTTAAACATGTCAAATTTCATATTTAGGTTTAGTCCCTGATTCTGGAAGCCAAGCGTCCAGAACAGTTTGGAAGTTCCTCTCCTCAAACATGCCCAACAAAACTGTTAGTTAACAGATGAGTTTAACAAGTCGTATTTAAGTGTAGAAATCACGAAACTGTTGTATGTGTACTTATTTTCACTTTGTCTGTATTATACTTAGTGCTGGGCTGTTAACAGCTTTAACGCGAGACTCTTATCGCGCGATAAAAAAAATATCGCTGTTAATCTATTCACAAAGTTGGGTTGGGAGCTGGGTCTATACTACGCAA
>JBBPCW010000276.1:0-10139 GCA_037974425.1 Phenacogrammus interruptus
CATATGCATCAGACATTTAGCCAACGGTCCGTGGGCGTGACGTCTGAGGCTGAGACTAGTATTGTCTTTTTTGCGTGTAATTTTCAGAGTTATGGCAAAACTATTTCCTTAGGAGGAGTTCCTTCTTCTTGAACTCCCGGTCATGGTCAGAGTAATTGAATTTCCTCTCAAGACTGTTTGACCTGGAGCTTCTCAGTGTCATTACAGTCTAGAGAGTGAAGACATCAGAAGACCGCAGGCTATTACAGTCGCCACGCTCCGTGACTGATTCTTTAGTGGCCATGTTAGAGAGATATTGAACCCGTCACACTGTATAATCAAAGTCATTCTCATATCCTCCAAGTTCAAAGCCATTACTGTCTATGTGACAATAGCTCTTATGCAAGGCTGAACTTACAGACCGTGTTTGACCTCAAAGTAGGAAGAGTTTTGTCACTGATGGAGTAAAGACCCTGAAATGGTCTTAAATTGAATGCACATTAATCTCATTTGATTTTTCTTCGATGTTTTGGATAATTTCTACAGGTCCTTTCTTCATAAAATGTTCATGCAATGTAAACAACATGAATAAAAACAAAAAGGAATATACTTCTGATGTGGTAATTTGCTTCTATATGATGTTAGGCTACATGAGGTGATGGGATTTCAGAACGTGTGGTTTTCCTATTCATTTCAATAGGGAGGTATTTTCAGAGCTTTATCACCAACAGAAGATGCGCTGCGTTAGATCAGCCTTCAGTATGGCAAGCATTCAGTAGAAGAGAGGAGCAATAATGGCTAAGGCTTCTCTTCTTTTCCACTATAAATACAATTCAATAAATTTTTTATTCCTTTTTCTACAGTTTATGTTGTCATAAAGCAGCTTTACAGAATGTGGGTCTGAGAATGTGAGTGAGGCATAGAAAACATCCCTTAGGAACCAAGGCTCAGAACTCATCCTTTTCTAGTCAAATATTTTATAGGAGATAAGATATATAAATTTATTAATCCCAAAAGTGGGAATTAGTCCCAAAAGTGGAAAATTTTCATCGTCACGGCTGAAAGTGGACAGAACAAAGATAAGAGTGGTGTGTTCTGTTCTGGTCTGCTCTTGTGTTGGACCATGGTCCTGGAGGCACATTGTTTAGTTTCACTATGTACTGTGTGTATATGGTAGAAAAACTAGACTTGACTTGATGATGTTTCTATTGTGTTTTTGTCTAGGCACTGTCGAAATTTAAGGTTCCTATTTAGTCTCTGTCAGAACAAAACCTCATATCTCCGGAATGGTAACTTTACAGGAGAGGAAAAAACCATTGGTCCCTTGGACATTATTGAACTAAATTATATATGGAAATGTGAAACGTGGGGAAAAAACATTGCAAAAACGTGTTCGTACTCACATTATGTATATTTTCAGATAATTAAATTAGGCAAGAATTCATGAAATTGAAATGGAAACATTATTTTCATGTTTAAGTTAAATGAAATGACCTGAAAAGTCACAAGATGCCCTCCTTGCTTTCGATTACATAGTGCCACGCCTGCTCATCAATGATCTCCAAAATCACAGAGCCAGAATTAATAATAGGTTGCAGGTCAGTCGCTGTGTTTAACTGGAATGAGCATCGCAAGAGCAGACAGCTAACTTTAATCACTACTCAACAGAAACAGACCAATCTTTGTTGTTTTGTTAACCTTTTACAAAGAAAACCTTTTACAAAAAGGCTATCTGGTGGACAGGAATAATAGTCAAGACCTGCACATTTGAGGGGAAGTCCTTTGAATGGATGAGGCATGGGTTCCCAGGAAGGATGACTAGACTGCTGATGATTATATTACATTTCAGCTGAAGAATGTGTTTCCTGAATGTCTGTTAAAAGTCCCCGTGTTTGAGCTATAATGTGCTGTAGCACTTTTTTAACTCACATCGTGACATCAGCTCTTGGTCTAATGTTTAGGGAGCTGCCCCTGAGATCAGAAGATCTGCTGCTTCACTTGGTGAATAGGTTAAATGGGTTAAATACTGAGAAAAAAATTCAGACTGTTCACACTGTGTGCAGTGGTCTGTTCACGTATGACAAATGAACATTTGACACTTTTACACAAAGAAACACCAAAGAAAACACATGACGTGTGATCTACAGAAATCTGACTTGAATCGGACGGGAGAGCCTTCAAATCTGGTTTGACCGCGTTCGAAAAATGATAATAATAATAATAATACATTTTATTTATAGAGCGCTTTTCAAGATACTCAAAGTCGCTTTACATAAAATTTTTAAGTTTACAATTTGCATTAAAAACACGTACATACAATCACAATGTTTAAAATTTCATGGGTAGAGACGAAGAAAAAAAATAAAAATAAATAATAATAATAATAAAATAAATAAAAATTTAAATAAAAAGGACCAGTTAAGCACACATGAGGGTAAAAATAACAGCGGTTAAAGGCCATAAGCAGATTTGAAAAGATGGGTTTTGAGAAGAGACTTGAAAGTTGCCATGTCAGATTTTATGTGGCTTTTTGATGAATCTGCTGCAAAACAGATTTGGGCCACTTGCCTGAACACAAGTGGACTCAAACCATCATCTAAACCACGTCTTCTCCACTGTAAATCATTTTAAACTGTGCTGGCCATCGACAGGGTGGTCACAAGCAGAGCAGCGTTCTCAACAGTGTTGCTACTCATGTTTCGCACCAGCTGAAATGCAGACTACAAGGTCTGTATCTGCTAAACCGCTGCGCCTTTTCTGCTTCAGTTCTGGAATGTCCCTTCAGTCAGCTGATGGGTTTGACCTGATGGTTCAATGGTCTCACACACAAATGTAGGCCTTCTTCTATTCTTCCTGACACTGAAGCCTAGGTGAATTCTGACCTGCAAAGAAAAATCCCCCAACCGCATACACAACAGTATTCACACACACTCATACACATATACACACATGTATAGGTGAGTCATTCAGTTTCAGAATGACTCCCCCGGATGAATGACATGTCAATGCACACACATACACACACACTCACACATACACACACACGCACTCACACATACACACACACACATACACACACACACACACACACACACACACACACACACACTCACACATACACAATAACCCCCCAGATCTCGAGAGACTGAGGTTACATCATGACCTAAGAGTGCATGACATCATCCCTCCGTGAATTTGCATGCGGTTTTGCATCCCCGAGGATCGTCACAGCAACCAGTCTCGGTTACGCATCCCGTGTTCAAGATTGTTTTTACATCCAAAGTGTTGGTCCCGGCCAAAAATAAAAAATAAAAAATTTACATTGGTGGTATTTCATGTCAACATTTATTTGAACTTTGTCAAGATGAGGCTGTGATTTGATTTAATTTTATTAGATTTTTTTTTAAAAATACCCAGCAACTATAACAAAAACATAATTTTTTAACCTCTGAGAATCCACCCCCCACCCCACCCCCACCTGCAAAATCCTAACTGCTAGCACAGCCTCTGCATATACAGATATGGCATTAAGCCTTAACTATCTGGCTTCCTTCTGCTTAAATCAGTCACCACAAACAAACAAACAAATAAGCAGCTCAACTATCCACCCCAAAGCATCATAAAAGGATCTTTAAACCAGAAAATCTCACTCTAGAGATCTATTTTAAGTCATCGACAATTGTGTGAGACAGCTAAACATCGCTGTCATCTTGAAACCTTACGTTTGTCTGTTCATTTTTGTCCAAAAACATCTTTGTGGCCTGAAAGTGCATCACATGAAACCCAACCAGTCAGAGGCCTAAATCTGGCGCTCTGGGTCCAAAGGGCACACCTGCCTCACCCAAAACCCCAGCATTCCTATGGGCAGTCGTCATGGTAACCACAAATCACCTGGCCCAGGTGTGGTTGGGGATCGCAGAGCAGGGTGGGAGCCTGAGTAAATAATTCATATTTAGATCTCATCCTAGAAAATCTCCCGCCAAGTCAGCAAGTCGTCCCTCAGACACACCTGTCTTTCACACACGGGAGGAGACGGGAGGATGAAAAAGAAAGAGGAGAGCGGTTTCTAAAGCTGATCGAGCTGAACATTAAAAGGCTTGGACAAAAGGATTATTTTCAAAATTCGTAATTTATTGTAGATACTGAATATTTCACAACAGATACTGAATAATTCATAGAAAACATTGAATAATTCATAATACTGAATACTTAATAGTGGATACGGAATGCATCGTAGTACAAAATCGTTTATGGTGAATTCTGAATGGCAAATATTGAATAATTCATTGTGGAAATGAAACAATTTATAGTAGAAGCCGAATAATTCATAGTGCATACTGAACTATTAATAATATTAGATATTGTATAATTTATAGTAGACACTGAATAATTCATAATATATATGATACTTCATAGGGAATCCTGCCAAATTCATAACAGACACTGAATAACTCATAGTATGTATAAAATAATTCATAATGGATACTGAATAGCTTGATTCAGCGTTTGTGCCAGATTTGAGTGTGTTATTTACTGTGTCACTCAGATGCCGAGGCTGATGTCTCACTTTAGCTGGCTTCCTTCTAGGTGTAAACACTGCGCTCATATCTGACTGCAGACGGCAAGAGAAAAGAGGAACCACAGTATATTGTGAGTGTGTTTGTGTGTGTGGTGGTTTGTCGAATCTGTCACGAGAACGATGAGCTCATTTCCTCTTCGGAAAGAGAGAGAGAGTCAAAGCCGAACGTCTCACGCATTGTAATGATACAGTTACAGACACGCTCCCCTCCTCTGCATTATCTCACAGTGCGTTCCTGATAAGTTCAAACCGCCAGACCTGTGCACAAACACACACTGTTCCCAGAACAGAACGAAGCCCATTGTGTGTGTCTGAGAATTAGCGTTACTCACAATAACAGAGCGTGGGCCGCTTCTGTATTTCCTCAAAAAAACAAACAAAAACAAACAACATTCACCATGACATTAGTGCTGAGTTTAAAAATAACGGTTCACTTTCAGGTTCACCTTGAGTAGCTTCCCATATCACTTGGGTTGGACCAAGTCCTCCAATGTTGACACAATGTTAAAGGAACTTTCAAAGAACCTAAAAAAGTTGACAACAACACGAGATGCAAGGTTTTGTTCCGACAGTGATGAGATTACATTTACGGCATTTATCAGACGCTTTTATCCAAAGCAACTTCCATTTCCTACCTATAGGGGGCAGTCTCTCCCTGGAGCAACTGGGGTTAAGGGTCTTGCTCAGGGACCCAGTGGTGGTGTACTGAGGGTAGGATTCAAACCCATGACCTCTTGGTTTAATGGTCAAGTATCTTACCCACTACGCCACCAGCACCCCAGATTAATGATTAAAAACTGATTACAAATTCTGTATTAATACAGTGGTCCGAATTCCAGTCCTGGTGACAAACTGACCTCGTACCAACAGGGCCGGCGTCAGAGTGGATCTACCGGGCTGGCATCTAACTGACTCAGATGTACTTGCACTGGAGCATCTCAGGGGCATTGTGTTCATGCCCTGGAGCTCTGGATGTACCTGCACATTTTGGAACTCAGCCATGAAGGAAAGGTCACACGTGACCTGGGCTTTAGAAAAGGTCCAGGCCCTGAGGAGCCACTTTCCCCAGGTGTACAGGAATCATACTGATCCTAAACTGTACTGTGACGGTACTGAAGTTGTAGCTCACTTTGATGTTCTCCGGCTGGTCGTCCCAAAACCGCGTTCATGCAGTCGAACCGGCGGACAGTTTTTCTGCCAGAGCCCCTTTTTTATTTGTGGTCTTTTATTAATTCTAGTCTTGTTTGAGTTTTTAATCTCTGTGTTCTTTATCCATGTGATGAGAACCGAACCCAGAGAACTTAGTTAGTGACGTCAGGGGTTGACATGTATTTTTGCTGTAGTATGCTACTCTAATGAGTATCTACATGAATTTACTGGTATGCACCAAAATTAATCATTTCCTCTGTGCCCCTTGTCCCTTTGGGGGGGGGGGGGGGGGGGGGGGGTGGCATGCCGGGCCCCAGGGAGAGTGGGGGGCTGTTTGTGCCGGCGGGTGCAGGGTGCCCGTGCCAGGGTTTTTGCCTCTGCATGGTTCTGGGGGCGTTTATGCACGCAGTATGAAGATAAATTTGTCAGTGTTCCACTGAAGACTCCCACTGAAACAAATAGGCTTTAGGGCTTGTTCTTTGTTGACTAGTTGTTGTTTGTATCCCTATTGTAGGGGGTGGGGGGTGGGGGGATTAGTTGCACAGTTTAAATCTAATGGCTATAGAAAGGTTGGAAACTGATCATGTAAAAATGAAACATTACTGTTAGCCTAACCATTTAGCTACAGACCAACAAATGCAACCAGACTTGCTCATATTTCGAAACCAATCACTGGAAACAATGATTCTGTCTTTATTCTGATGCCAGATTTACCCATTCAAACAGATAAAAGGAGCAAAATTGACATAAGGGATCCAAATGTAGCTGCCTTGCTGATATTAGCTTTATTCCCACTGTCCTCGTTGTCCGGCGTCATTCCTCTTTACAACAGTTATGCATTTCGAAAGCCCCTAAAATCCTCTCACCCTCAAGGCAGGGGCCCTTATCCAGAGTGACCTTCAATCATTAGTTTCAGGGACAGTCCCCCTGGGGAAACTGAGGGTATAGTGTCTCAGCCCAAAGACACAATTGTGAGGTTTTGAACAAGCAACTTTGTGGTTTGTAGGTTCACAGGCAAGTTTTACTCATGAGGCTACTACCACCCCAAACTCAAGAGCCTGGTTTACCAAGCAAACCATGATTCCACACCAGTGAACATAAGCACAGATCATGCACCTTCGCAGACAGTAGACTTTGTATATTTTGGCCCAGCTAGTATAAAACTTTAAGATGCATCTTGTGTCTTTTGTGTCATAGTATAGGTCCAAGTCTCTAGTGGCCTAGTAGTTAAGGAGTTGCCCCTACAATCAGAAGGGTGTATGTTCAAATCCCAGCACTGTTACTCTGAGGTACCCTTGAGCAAGGTATCGCCCCACACACTGCACCCCTGGTACTGTGGCACTGGCAGCCCTCTACAGACAGTACTTGCCTGCAGGACAGGCCGCAAATAAACTCACCATGTCCGTGGCCTAAAGCCCCTAGCTAATGCTCTCGTGCAATCAAATCCTCACAGCAATGTTCCATTTCAGTACCTGACCTCCCTACTGCTCTCATACAATCAACTCTTCATTGCGAAGTTCCAACATCAGTACCTGACCTCATAAATGCTCTTGTGCAAACAAATCCTCACAGCAATGTTCCAACATCACTACTTGACCTCACTAACGTTCTCATACTGTCAAATTCTCACAGTAATGTTCCAGCATCTTCCAGAACAGTAGAGGCCGCCTTATTTATTCCAGTGATTTCAAACGAAATGCTGCCAGCGCTGTTGTCTACGAGCGTGTGGTATACAGAGATAGTTAGAAGATCTGTATTGATCTCCTAATGGAAAAGTAGCAAGTTTAGAACATGATTAATATTATTATTATTATTATTATTATTATTATTATTATTAATACACCTATTTTCACATACAGTGTAAAATACAGAAGACTGCCACCTGAGCCAGGCCTCTGATGTTTACTGTAGATAAAGGGTCAACAACAATGACAACAACAACATTCACCCAACAGCTGATACATATAATCTCAACATATAATCTCAACATATAATCTCAACATATAATCTCAACAGGAAAGCATTGACCAACAGAACAGGTCACATGAGGTCACCATGCCTGTGGTCTAGATGGGTCTAAATCCCCCCAGGGTTGGGCTGTGAATCTCTGGACTGATGGAGCTCCTTTGGGATGAACTGGGGTGGTGTTTTTGAATAAGAACTGATCATCCAAGTTCAGTACCAGACCTAGCTACTGCTTTTGTGCAATCAAAATCCTCACAACAGCAATGTAATGTACAGTAATGTACAGAAGACAGCCGCCTGAATCAGGCCCCTGACTGTCGATCTGCTGATGTAGAGGGTTAAAGATGTTTTTTCGGGGTCTCTCTGAGCGCATCTCTTGCCTGGTGAGGTGTGACGATGCTTTAAGGGGTGTGGGTGGACGCTGAGTTTGAGCTATGTGGGAAGGAAGCTCAAAAATAGCAGCAAAAACACCTCCCCACACACCCCTCCCCAAAAGACTGGTTCCACTGGGGTATCAGGAATGTGGAAAACCCAAGGGCGGGCGTTTGTGTGCGTGTAGATCAAAGGAAACGCTTCCCGCTTCGGCACCCAGTGCCACCACAGTGGCATTCAGTAGAGGTGATGTCATCATAGTGGCATCCAATAGGGTCCCCATGGGAACCCACCCTGAGCCACCTGCTCTGACACCGGAGTGTGTGTGTGTGTGTGTGTGTGTGTGTGTGTGTGTGTGTGTGTGTGTGTGTGTGTGTGTGTGTGTGTGTGTGCTCAAGACCCTGCAAAAGCATCTCCACCCACCTGCTCCTGCAAGCCCCCAGCATGAGCACAGATGTATGATGTCATACATTCCAAAGGTGGGAGATGTCTTCATGTCTAAATAAGGACCCTGATGTTCCTCAGCTCCTGCCACCAGTTTAGTGAAAGCGTTTCCTTAGTGAAATGTAGTTGAAGAGTCAAGACAAGTTGAGCTTCTTTAGTTTTAGTGCTGGAGCTACCAGGCTAATGTAGCTAACAAGTAATGGAAGCTTATACCCCACCAATTAGAAATAGCGCTGCATGCTGGTGTGCAGTTTCTCATTGTGTGCGAAACCATTGTCATCACATGCAATTTTTTTTAGTTAGTTAGTTAATTTATTTATATAGCACATTTAAAACAACCAATGGTTGATCAAAGTGCTTTACATAGTAAAGATCATTTAAGAACAGGAATAATAAACCCATCAATTTACGAAAACATACCACCATAGCACATATTTAAAAGCCTTGGTGAACAGATAGGTTTTTAAACTCGATTTAAAAATGACCGTACTGGAAGCAGATCGGACGTGGAAAGGGAGCTTGTTCCAGAGGGTGGGACCGGACACAGAGAAAGCACGATCACCTTTCCTTCTTAAACGACTGTTCGGAATCGTGAGCAGGAGTTGGTCTGAAGATCTAAGTGCTCTCTGCGGACTGTATGGGTGAATCAGGTCACTCATATATTGTGGCGCTTTGCCCTTAATCGCCTTAAAAACAAATAACAACACCTTAAACATCACCAATGTAATGACACTAAAATCGGAGAAATGTGGCAACGTTTTTTTGATCTAGTCAGAAGTCGTGATGCAGCATTTTGAAGCAATTGCAGACGAGCTAGTGCCGACTGACTCACACCTTAACATGCAACATATTTATTATTCTGTACAGTAGTCTTATGTTTATTATTACAGAGAGAACAAATCCTAACGACTGACTGTGTTTACTAGTAAACCACTTCACCAGTAATGTATTTATTTATCTACAGGATTTGTAACGTATACCGTACAGTCCTTTTCTGGAGAGATTTAGTTTGACTTTATTCTATTCTATTTTGTTCTCGTCTCTGTGTCTCAAAGCATAAGCAGTTTCTGCTTCTGAAATAATGACAGACTCGTCTCATATATTGTTAGGGAATCTCTAAAACTGCATCACCACCCATTGCAACAAATGCCCTTTATTTTCACTGGAAATTGTTCACTGGAAGATGCAGCATGCTGTGGGACTTTTGGGGGAATGAAGGGTTGATCATTATGAAAACTTTGCACTTTAATCCAACCAGTATAACGCATCTACCCACGCAGGAGGCAGGAGGTGTTTGTGTGGATGGTGTCTGCAAACATTCCACTTTTCAAATGTCTGAGGGTGTACTCACACTACACAGTTTGAACCGTGCCCGAGTGCGTTTGACTACCAAAGCGCGGTTGGTTTGACCAGTGTGAGCGCTCCGAACCGTGCTGGGGCGCGGTTGGTTTAGCTGTCCCTGGCCCGCTTGGAAGCGGTGAGCCAGAGCACGGTTCAGTTGGACTCGGGCGCGGTTTGCATGTAGTGTGAGCGCTAACCGCGCTGGAGCATGGATCAGGACGCATGATGCCACGTTTTGCAACGCTCCAAAACCATTTTTCGTGCCACAAAAGCGATAGACCTGTTTAGCAACAGGCTGTGAGGGGGCTGT
>JBBPCW010000360.1:0-10134 GCA_037974425.1 Phenacogrammus interruptus
TTTGATCGGCGCTTTTGGGGTTCACCGATCAAGCTATTTTTAGCCAATATCGGCCGATCAATCGGAGCATCACTAATTAAAACACAGACACAGACATGCAGAGAATAGATTATTTTAGATAATAAAGACAATAACCTAATAAACTTTACTGAAATACTGATCTTATTGCTAGAATTGGATGTCTTGAGACCGGTTTCAACACCACTTTTATGTGTTCTTGGTCTTGTCACAGTCTTAATAGTCTTTGGCCTCGGTCTTGTCTTGGTCTTGCTGTCTCAGATCGACATAGTGGTCAGGAGATTTGGAGCCAGTAGTATTCATGACACACAACGTAACGTTCAATAATATAACATTATTATTATTACACCTTTTCAGATGCTCATCCAATCAAACTACGCAAGTGTAGCGCTAGTTAACCGTTAGATCCAGCATCACAGTGAGCAGTAAGTCTAGTCAGTCAGTTACAGGAATGTCAGCTGGAGTAGGCTTGTCAGTAAGTTACAGAAATAATGTCAGTGAATTATTCACCAGGCACCTAGAGTGTATACACCCTGAAAAGTAAGCTAACCAGTAGCCATCTACCCATATTTAACCTCTTTTACCTACTTTTCCAACCTCAGATGACCAGATCATGTATATGTATTATTGTTATTTATCATGTGTTCTTCCCACAGACATATAAATTATTTAGGGACAGATTTGTTTTACAAGCTTCTCTGCAGACTTAACTTTTCTGATGATGAGTGTAACTACATGCTAAGTAGCTAGCTCTATCAGTGGCTATTGGTTACTTAAACATAACAGTTTTCATTAACTTTAGATATTTTGGTGAATTCATTGAGCAGAAACCATTTCAGTGAGCACTTTAAGGGTTGGTATGGTGTGGTTTGTTATCGACTTTAATGGGAATATTTATGTGGTTGCTAACCCCTAAAGAAAGATGCCAGTGTGTTGTAATTACATGCTACTGCAGACATCAAGTCAGAATCTTTTAAGCACTTGTCCTTATTCTTATTAATGCACAATTTGGTGTGGGATTTGTATTGGTATGTAGTATTTGTAGTTTGCATTTGTATTATACGTATTATGTGTCTTTATATTGTTTGATTACAGTATTTCATGTTGTTGTTTGACTAAATAAATGTGACCATTGACTTTTAAATAACATCTGCAAATCCCATTGTGTTGACTTAACAGGCCTAATCCATTTCAGGGAAGTTGATATCATACAGTGTAATTTGGCTTGCACTACTACAATGGGGCATGATGCAATGTCAAGTTTATAATTGTGTATCTTTAATTTGATGTTACAATTTCATCCACAAATGAAGTATTTCCCATTCTTTAGAGAGTTGCTGGAGGTGTTAGCTCTTTTGTCAGATTATGGGACCAGTCAGCACCCATCATGTCAGTCCTCAACCGCACACAAAAGTTAAGAAAATCTTTTATTTCGGCCTTAGTCTTGTCTTGTTCTCGATACTCTCTGGTCTTGGTAGTGTCTTGGTCTTGGTTTAGGGCGGTCTTAACTACAAGTTCACCTATTGCTGAGGCTAATCAAGTAATAAGTGATTAACATGCATCGACTTATCAAAAACACAGCAATCCACCTATCTGCGTACCTCTGGGGTCTTGCAGGCTGCTGCTCTTGGTTTCCGAGAAACATTTTGATGACTCTCTTTACCCGGAGGAGGGACGGGATTTCTGAGGAACGTCGGCTTCTTCGGGATGAGTCACAGAGCTACTCTGACTGAAGAGCACAGACTGGACACACACTCATGTGCACAGATTGTGCTGAAGACACACAGCTGCAGCTTTAAAAGTGACATTCATCCCAGGACTGCTAGTAGCACCACTGAGGTACCCTTGGGTAAGATACTGTACCCACACACTCCTCACCGGGCGCTATGTTCCTGGCTGTCTGCTGCTTCACTTGGCGACTGAGTTAAATGCAGAGGATACATTTCGTGCAGTTCAAGTGTGACAGAATGGTCATTTCGACATTAAATGTTGATCTGCTCTGGTGTATCTCAGTGAACCTCATCATCATCTTCACACACTAACAGAGATTGAGGGGGTATTGTAGCAAACTGGATGATTAAAATACCAAAAACACAAGCAACAGTGCGGTCCCTTTCTGAGTAGTTCTTTGCCAGTATGTTTTCCGGAACTTTGCTAGGTGCACCCATAGTTTGTGTAGGATCTGTCAAAATAAAAGTCATGTTTACAAGCAGAGAGGATGACCAAAGTCACCAATGGTTCGGTTCTTTTATAGTTATCTGATTTGTCTGGATTTTATGGTAGTTTCCCACCAGTGGAGGCACTAGAAATAGCTGTAGTGTCATCTTCTTTTTAAACCTTTATTGAACTATTTTCAAACGGCATGGCACAGCACTGAACATTTCTTTCACAGACAGTAGGTTTTCTGTAAAAAACACATGAAATGAAAATGTGGAAAAACTAAATATATAAAAAGAGGGAGTCAGATGGATTATAAACTCCTTGAGGAAAACATACACTATATGGACAAAAGTATTGGGACGCTTGACCATTACACCAACAGGGACTTTGACATTGCATTCAAGACTAAAACAATAAAAAGGATATTTTGAGATTAAAAGCCTCCCCTTTACAGAGACCAATAATCATTAAAAGAAATCTGTCAAATCACTATTTAGGCAGTTTCATACTTAACCCTGTAATGCATGGATTATGAAATCAAGATAAAATTTTTTTACTCTTCTTGGAGGGTTAAAAAAATTCTAAAAGAATTTTTATTTTATTTTTTCGGGAAGATACAGAAATGTCCACTACAATGGACTACATGTACTTAAAACATAAAATAGTATGAACTTAATGGAAAACATTATTCAAACTGAGTTTGATCAAAATTCCATGAGCAATTACTTCATTGTGTGCTTTGCTAACCACTTTAAGATACTTTCACAGACACTCTGGATACACTGAGCACACTCTGCACAATGCACACACTGTCCACATACTCTGCACACGCTGCACACACACTGCACACACTGATCGCAACTCTGAGAACTCTGTTCTTAAAAAAAATTATATTTTGTAATTTTTTACACAAACTACATGTAATCTGCACAAAAATGTAACTTTTTAAATACTAACTTATACATAGGCCCAGAATGCACAAAATTGAAACCAAAATTGTCATAAAAGTTTAATCTACCACATGACTTGTGTTGGAAATATATTTAATGCATGGTGTCCACTTTATCGCTGCTTTACTACTTATTTTAAACAAAATTTAAATAAAAAAAAACTAAAGAAATAATATTGTTATTTAGATACTCCTGCATATCACAAAAAATTACTTTTAAACAGCTGTCCATTGTAGTGATCGCTATGCGCCAGAGGGTTAACTGGAACATAACAGTATAACAGTGTTAATTCAAAATTTGCCATGAAATTTATCACATACACAATAAGCAGATTCTCACTTAGAAATCTCTTCCAGGTTGATTATATAGTAGTGACTGCTTGCGGTTCGTAAATGAGTAATTTTTCTGTAAATTTTTAAACACAGTGAACATGTTGTACCTTAAGCAAAACCTTTCAACTCCTCTTATTGTAGCCTCAGCTTTTTAGACCACTCTGCTCTAAATAAATAATTTGAACCATGAAGTATCAAATATTATTTTTAAATCCCAGTATCACTGTTTAGATTATAAATTACGCTGAATTGTATGTCTTCTCAAGCCATGTTTTCCTGGACTATTTTCCTTGCAATTTTGCATTTTGTCCTGGTGTGCTAGTCTCTTTCATTTACTGTGTTACATTGTTATACTCACTCATACAATCCCAGGACAAACTACTCATGTGTTTAGCAAACTTGGTGAATTAAAACTTATTCAGATCGTTCAGATCAGCTCAGTTCACACTAAGGTTTGGTTCATTTCATGTGCAGGGCAATGGGGGAATAAGGCAAAAAAAACAAAAAAAACATGTACGCACAAATGTATAAGACTAGTTTTATTTTTTATTCATTTAAAATTTAATTTAAACATACACAAATACAATACGCCATAGGTGACAATTAGGATCCCATAAATGTCCAAAATGAACAGCATTATAATAAAAAAAAAACTGCATTAGGAGGAATGTTTCAGTTTGTCTACTGGCAACTTTAATAGCCTCATCAAACAAGATAATAGTTTACAGTTTTACTTAAGGTTCCCCATTAGTCATCCAGAGTGTTTTCTGTACGACTTCATGAATACACACACTGTTACACCCGTAGATACGATGAACTGAAGACATCACTTACTGCACTCAATGAATCAATAACATTATTAAATATAATTTTAAAATATTTATTATTCATTTAATACTGATTGAGCCTACCTGTTCAATGCAGACAGGCTTAGTGTAACAAATTATGCAGTCTGTGATACAGGAATTGAAATGTTTACATATAATACGGAACTGCGTTAATTTAACATTTATTTGGTACATGGTTTCCCAGTAGGCTTGTGACATCATATGTCAATAATTTCACACATCAGTCATTTAAGAGATTAATCATAACACACCAGTAGAAATTGAGATCGCTGATAACATCGAGCTATACGCAACAATATAAAACTACAGGAAGGTCCAACTATGTATGCATCTATGTTGGAAATTGTACAAATGCAGATATAACAAATTGCTCTATGTTAATGCAATAATATTCTATTTATGAGCTGTGGCAAGACATTTCATTTATCAATGTTTATCATGCAGTGTTTCACATAATCGTCACGTTGTCTAGTTTTACCCGTATGTTTTGCAGCAAAACTACAAGCCAGCTGAGGGAGAGAGGACTGGTTTGAGAACCACTAATTAATCTTAAAAGATTAGCCTGCAGGCATAGCTACAGATATGTTAGCTTGCTAGATTAGGCTGTACATTTTTGCAGAAATATGAAATACTTTAGATTTTGTTACATCTTAGTGGAAAATGCCCTTAATTAGGTTAGTACACCATCATCTGTTAGCTATCTAGGTGACTATGTGTATGTGAGGTTCAAAGAGGCACTCGACAGCAAACTAGCCAGCAGGACTAAGACACAACAGGAAATCCAAGAAGGAGGAAGACAAAAAGAAGGAAGAGATCAAACAGCATGGCATGGACCCATAAAGAATTACACAAAAATCAGTACAGAATGTTCTTATTTCTGCTACTAAACAAGATCTGCAAAAACATTTATGCACAATAAACTATGTTTTTTTAACAGTGCTACAATTTATTAAACTACTTGGAATTATTTAGCAATTCGGTATTATTTATTAGTGATGCTCTGATTCATTGGCCACCGATCATGATCGGCCGAAATTGGCTAAAAATAGCTTGATCGGCGAACCCCAAAAGCGCCGATCAAAAAAGCCGATCACTTGACGTAAATTACTCGCGTGACTTTTTCACACGTGCACGCGTGGCGCGCAGGTAAACAACAGCAGAGCGGAGCTTATCAGTGGCAACTTGAGTTCTCCCGTCTGGAAGTTTTTCAAAGTGTCCGCAAGCTATGATGACTTTCACCTTGATATTTTAACGCGAAATTACTCTAGTTCTCTCTGTCTGTCTCAGTTTCTCTCCCTGTCGCGCTCTCTCTCGCGCGCGCGCTCTCTGTGCCTTTTTTTCAATATAGTTAATTTAGAGTTGGTTTCGTTTCAAACTCTGCTAGATTATAGATAAAAGATACCCATTCCCCTGCCATTCTGTGATCGGCAGTGATCGGCAATTGGCAGATCATGATCTTGATGATCGGTAATCGGCCCCAAAAATGCTGATCGGAGCATCTCTATTATTTATAATCTGCATTTGAGGGTGGTTTGTTTAATAAATGATTGTGTTGTGGTGTTTCATACTCAAAATAGCAGAGAGCGACTAAGTGTGACTTCTCAGGCCTCATTCTTTCTTTGTATTATCCTTGTCCTTCTCCAAAGGTGTGGACAGAGCGGAGCTCATACAAAATGTTCTCCTCAGTGTCCTAACTGCTGCAGGTCAAGCCTGTATTCGATCAACGTGAAGTTGGCGATCTTGGCAACCAGCTCTGGAACAACAAACTCTCTGACCTTCTTGTAACCCACATGTTCATAGAGCTTCTGGGCATCTGTCTGGACTATTGAGGTGTAGAGCACCACAGCCGGATAGCCTTGTTTCTGGGCAAAGTCCGCCACTGTGCAGCACAGTGCTTTGGCGATGCCCTGGCCCCTGTGGGAGTGTTTAACCGACATCCTCTTGAGCTCCAGACAGTCGTTGTTACTCTCTGCAGGGAGGCACGCCACTGTGCCCACCACCCGGCCATGGCTCTCAGCCACCCAGAAGCAGGAGTTTGGCTGCTCCAGATAGGTCTTCCTGATGTGGTTGAGATCCTTGTGCAAGGAAGTCTGAATGTAACTAGAGAACATATAGCTGATTCCTTGGCGTCCTGCAGCCAGGAGAAGAGTGACTGCCAGTATGGGCAGCAGGATGGATTTGGAGCTGGCCAGCAGAGCACAGAAAACACACGCCAGCAACATCTGGGTGTGTGGCTGTTTAAGCACGTGCACACAGGAGGATGGGACGTGCTCACTCATTCCAAGAGTGAAGATGTCCTTCACAACCTCATCATCATCGTCCTCATAGCGACGAATCTGCACCTCAGCCATGGCCTTCAAATAAACACAGAACCACCAATTACACTCTGAAACCACACTAAACATTACTAACTAATGCATAAATCAGAATCAGCTTTAAACAGTACAAACCCAGGGATGTGGGCAATGCATTCACAGCAATCTCGACAAATAGCACATTTTCTGTATAATAATCGAATATGTAAACAATAACATAACTTTTTCTGAAAGGAAGTGACCTAAATTGCAAAGAACATAAATATACAGCTATTGCAGCTGCACAATTTTGCCCATTATTAGTCCTTAACTTTTTTGTCGTGTTCTGGTCATTATTTGACCTTGTATCATTATTATTTGTATTAATTTTTGGTCTCTATTTAATACATTTCAACAAGCTGGCTATCTAATTACACGAAATGGTAAGAATGAGTTTTTTAAAAAGACAAATCAGATAACCCTTCCTGTTGTTTTATTTTTTGCTCAAATGTCAAACGGAAGTCTGATAAAGGCATGAACTCCCAAACAACAACGATACAATTCTGAACATCAAATATTTATTTACCAGTGAGGTCGTTCAGCTATTAATCTGTCCAGATAATCTCAATCCACCGTCTGAGGTATTTTTTCTATAAGTTTTCGGCGAGGACTGCAGCTGGGTAGGAAGCATAAGGTACTTCAAAATAAAAGTCCTCTTTACTCACAACAAAGAATCTGCGAACACTATATTCACATTTGCAATCTACACTATGTGGACAAAGGTATTGGTACACACCTCTTAATTCAGGGTTTGGGCTAGGACCCTTACTTCCAGTGAAGGGCAATCTTAATGCTTCAGCATACCAAGACATATTGAGCAACGCCATGCTTCCAACTCTGTGGACACATTTTGAGAAAGGCCCTTTTCTATTCCAGCATGACAGTGCCCCAGTGCACCAAGCAAGCTACACAAATACATGATTGGAGGAGTTCGGTGTGGAAGGACTGTCCCGCACAGGGCCCTGACCTCACCTTTGGGATGAACTGGAACAGAGATTGTGAGCCAGGCTTTCTCATCCAACATAAATGCTCTACAAAATGAATGGCCACAAATTCCCACAGAGACTCCAAAATCCAATGTCATTAAAGTCCCTGTTGGTGTAATGTCAGGTGTCCTAATCATTTAGTCCATATACTTCAATTTTGCAGTTTATTTTATATAGTATGGTAAATAGGAGATGTGTAGAAATTGTAGTTTAAGAACTCATGTTTTAAACTCAGACTGTCTGAGCCCTATTGGATGTCCTTGTAAACTAAAATAATGCTTTGTATGATAGTGACTTCAAACCAGTTGTTGACAAAATATGACAAATACACAAACATTCCATCAGGGTTTATTAATAATCACAATAACCAATTATTACACAGTATGTCACTGGTTTATAAAGGCTCTGCTTTACAGTGGTTTTACCACAGTTAAGTGTTTTGAGGTACACTAATGCAGTCTCAACTGATTTATTGCTTCATGGTTCCAGCTAGGCCAATCAGAGGCACTGTGGAAGCTTAGAAAGGCATGTAATGCTCATCACTGATTCGTCATTACATCAAAGCCTCATACGTTTCTAAAATATACATTTTGTTTTTCACTTTGGCTACACTATCCAGTTAGCTTAGACACTGTTGTGAGCTCTGACTTTAAAGGCTGTGCAAGGCCGTCACTGACACAGTGGAAGTCCCTCACACAAAGCAGTGCATTGTTTCCATCAGACTAACACACATCAGAGAGACAGCCGTGATCATTTGCCTTTCTTTACACAGTTCACTTTTACTGCTGCACGACTGTGTTCCTTTTGGCATCACAGTGTTGGTCGCTGATAGTGAAGAATGAACTGATCCCTCTGAACCCATTCACTGCTTTTGTCTTTCCCTTTATCCCAGATTGATGTCTCCAGCAAACATGGTGATGAGAAGGATAATCAAGAATCCAGTGAAGAGGCCAGCATTTTGAATCATAAAGAATATGACTTTCTGGCTGGAGTCTCTGGTTTGTGATGTCATTATGCTGTTCATCTCAGGAAACTAAAATGGAACACAAAAGGTCAGTTAAAATGCATTTTTCTTGAAATAAATATAATAAACACTAATACAAGAACTTTACATGATTTTAATGACACTGCATTTGAATGCACTTTAATATGGATTTGGTCCTCTTTTTGTGTGCAATATTTGGGGTACAATGTGTGCAATCTTTTGTGGTTTTCTAGTGTAATGTGCAATTTTAGGGATGAAATATTACTGTCAGAATAATTTTTCCAAATGATCACTGTCAGAATTGGCTGTTTAAATTGCTTCCTTGCCAATAGAAGGCTTTTCCATGACGAGAGCGCACCTGTAACGCAATCATGACTCAAAAAATCATCTTTGGCTCAATGCTCCACCCACAGCCTTATATGTCTAATCGAATACATTACAAGGGTCACGTAGAACCAATCAAATCTGCAGTCTGTTTCACAGTCCCGCCCATAGCGTTACTGTATTGGTGAAAAGCTGGATCAATCCGTCACCTGAGCTTATCTGGAGCTTAAAACAACAGTACATGCAGGTCTCGTGGACATGACATTTTATTGTATTATGATGAAAATGGTTTCTCCATCATCATAAAACAATAAAATTAGGAACAAACTGTTTATTTCCGAAATACAGATAATAAACTTTGGTACATCATATCAATTTGTTCCTTGTTTATGAATAAGGCAAATAGTCAAAAGAACACGAACACAAAGACACACGTTCTTACAAAAAAAACCTTTTTATTTCTCGTCAGTCAGCTTTGCTTTTCCACATAAAGAATTCTACGCCCAGGAACTTGCATGCCCAAGGACTACTCAACAGCTCCAACATGTAGCTCTATACTCACCATTCACCCTGCAGCTAACGTTCTGGAGGAGGGTGAATTGTGACAAGGAGTCAAGCTACCCACCCCCAAAAAATAAACACTTACCACCCACCCAACCGGAAAGCCTTATCGGAGGTACAGTTCTGCCGTGCCGCTCGCCAGAAGTAATGGGGTGCCTGACCCTCGCGAAAACCAGCCGACGCGTACAGCGCTCCCATTACTTTTGTCCGTATAAGATGCCTGACCATTACACGAAATGTAACTTTAATAACACTGCATTTAGACTTTCATATGGAGTTGGTCCCTCTTTGCAGCTGCCATAATGGTTCCGCCTCCATGCTCTGGACTCTGAGGGGAATTTGTTTTTCAATAACAAGCTAGATAAAACGTTTCACTTTTATTTCACTTTTGATTATATTGTTCATATGTGTCCTCCTATGTTGATAAGAGTAATAATAACAGAATGTTTAGGACAGACTTAAAGGTGAAATTAATCTTGAGTTAACAATGGCAAACAAGATTAATCGCGTTTAAATATTTGAATCTTCAAGGAAGACAATTATTCACACACACACACACACACACACACACACACACACACACACACACACACACACACACACACACACACACACA
>JBBPCW010000368.1:0-10132 GCA_037974425.1 Phenacogrammus interruptus
ACACACACACACACACACACACACACACACACACACACACACACACACACACACACACACACACACAAACACACAGAGAGAGAGACCATCACCTCTTCCATAATGGTGTTACAGAAGATGCACATCTGAAGTGTCTAAATGTATTCAGTGATGTTCATTAAATATTTTTCAAATCAAAACAAGATTTTTTCACCAGTTTTATGACCAAAGTCTTTTACTAAGTTTGCTGTGTTTATCTGCATAACTGCATGGAACCGAAAGAAAGCTTTTTGGATGGGTGTCAAACAAAATCAGCGTCCAAATTCAGCTCAGCATTTGTGGCTCCGAACGTTAATCCGAGTGAGCAAGCTGAAAGGCGCAGTGAAACATATTTTCCACCTCAGCGCCCCAAATTAGCTCATTTACTGTGCTCCTCATCAGTATCTGATTTGGCTCTTAGGGGTCCAAAATAGTTACAGTATGTGTTCTGTCATATCAAAACTTCAGGCCTTTCACATTGTGCTGTGAAAATACACACTGCACCACACTCTCTGGCATCAGAACGATGGTGGGCCGTTCTCAAGCCCACCTGTGAAATCTTAGACATTTTCAAAGGGCAACCAGTCCAGCGCTGTCCGGAAAATGTATCAGCATGAAAAAACCTCATCACCTCATGTGACTCCTGTGTGTATCCCAACTCCTAAAGTACTTGTTCACACTATTGGCTGTCTCTCTCTTTTGGCCTCTCTTTCATCACTGCACACGTTGCTGTCACGAAAGTGGGTGGAGGTGCTGAGCACTCTTGACTTTAAGTGTATATATACCCCTCCTGATATCAGCAGTGTGGTGCGAAAGTCCCCCTGGCAGAAGACAGCTGCGCTTCCTTTCAGTATTTAGGTCAGTTTGCCCCTGAAACTCGTGTTTTGTCTGACATCTGTTGTCTCAGATGCTGTTTGCACGTGTGCTTTCATGGCCTCATGAAAGCCAAGTGGTTTATTTTGTAGACCTATCACACGGATTCCAATGCTAGAAATCCAAGCTGTCCTCAATTTCAATCGTTTTCAATGAACTCCTCACTTCCCAAAGGTCTGGAGGTGGTCATAAACTCCAGTGCCTCATTCCCAAAGCTACATAACCTCCATGTAATTTTGGAACACTATGACTGGTGCACTCATCTTTACACAATGTGAACAGCAGCTTGTATTTTCAAATAAAATGTATAGAGATACAAATTTTGTCCTTTCAGCACTAATAGTATTTTCATAGAAGTTACCAATTACTGTATAGTTACTTAAAATATAGTTATATAGTTAGTTATAGGTACAAAATATATACAATTATAAATGACAACTGGATAATGACCCTGCAATTTAACCCTTAGAACCTTCATATGCTATACAATTGAAGTACAGTTCTGAGATTATTTTTTTTACATAACCATTACAGTTTACACAAAGAACTGCATTTAAATTTGATTTTCATTCTGTAATGACAGATTTTAATCTGCACCTGAGTATGCATGATTTATTTTTGTCTTGTTGCCAGAGCCAAAAGGCTCAGAATCCTATCTGTCATCCTTTACATCATGACCAAAGAAGGCAGATTAAAACTGACCTCAAAACTAGACAGCAGTGCTCTCAGAGAAGAAGTCATCAGGCCAGATGTTTTACAATGCAGTTTGTTGGCAGTCTACATGAAAAACTGACCCTCACTCATTAGCCAAATATTATTTCACAGGAAAAATATGCATCACTCATTCAAACAATAGCAAAAAAGCAAGTAAACAAAAGTTTCATTAAAGTTTAAAATCTGTATGTAACCAAAACAATCTTGTAAAGAAAAAAGTTGTTTTTAGCTGTTCAGGTACAGGTAAAAAGTGAAACACACACACACACACACACACACACACACACACACACACACACACACACACACACACACACACACACACACATTGCTAACGCATACAATGTAAACCACTGTGTTCATGTAGATTCCATCCACTGCCATTTTTCAGCTATAGCATCACCTTCCTATTGGAAGAGGCCCTTAAATGGCTGAGCTCCATGGGAGCCCTAGAGCTTTCTAAAAATAGTCAAGAGCTAAACAGAAATAGAAGCACTACCCTTCGAGACTAGCTTTCAAAACACAATGTAAACAGAGCCCCAGAAGCTACACCCTGACTCCCCCGTCGATCCTACAGCAGCCCACAAGTTCCGCTGGAAATGCTCAGAGGAGATTAAGCCTAAGGAGACTGATAGATCAGTGCACTGGCCTGTCAGGTCTTATCTTCCACTGTGTATCATGGCCCCACTAAAAGCAGGCCTTTGAAGGAAAGAAAGGAAGAAATTGACTTTTAGACAGACAAATGGTGTAGCTTTAGAGAACTGACCTACAACCAGAGGTGAAAACACTTGTTAAAAGAACACTACAGCAACTGCACTACTAAACTAGATCTTTCATTGTGTGATCTAGGATGTCAAATACATCCAATGGCGTTTTACTTTTACCTGAGATACGTTTATAATTAGATACCTAGCTAGCTAGCAATGAATGGCTTAATGCAGGCTAATCAGCTCAGTATAATCAAAGTCATTAACTTATATTTGAGTTAAGGTTATCATGCACATTTTAAACTGAGCTCAGTAACATTTCAGCAATTAAAGTATTTTTCTTCCTTTATCATGGCCACGGCTGCTGCAGCGTGATATGGTGTGTTCAACAAACCCTTTGTTTAATTAACATACTTTGGAACACAGTAAAACAACACAATTTCCCAATAAAATAATCCGAGACATGGGCCAGAGCATTGGCCTGTCCTGAATTCAACTTCTAGAAGGGGGTTCTGTCTTTACCCCTGCTTACTCTCTACTCAAAAATTAGCGCAGTCGCTATGAATTATACTGTATTAATGATCGAGTATGTTTTGAACATTAAAGGCGTTTTTTTGAACGGCAAAACAACAACAAAAAACTTAAGTGAACAACAACAGACTACTCGTGACCATCCCAAAATACTTATTTACAGTGGAAACAGCAGCTGCTGTGAGTGTAATGAGTAATTTGTTTAAACATCACCTACACTTGACAGTACCTCTATCTCTCTGTTAGAGGTAGTGCATTCTCTCTCTTTTCTCTTTCATGCCAGAACGAAGGGTTGGGGAAGGTGGGTGGATGTTTTGGGGGCTGTAATTGCAGGCTAAGGTCCAGCTGCTGACACTGTGTGATGTTTCCATCACATTCTACCAAAGTAGAGCATTCTATACTTGCCTCAACAAGAACAGCTTATTACATGAGATATAAAACTGCACACACATGCAGATACCCAGTAAGGAGTTGAAGGACCAAGATGTTGCTTTTTATGCTTCTTTATACTATACTGTTACTCAAATACATTCATCATGGTGTGCAAATATATTGCGTTACACTGATTTGAAGTGCCACTAAGACAGAGCTAAGATTTCACTTCATAACACATCTTTCCACTACTGTGGCAATTCTGAGCCACAGAGTAGACCTGCCCTGCACACCTCTCAGGAAATGTTAATTAGCTGATTCGTTGAATCAGATGTGTTAGAACAAGAAAAACACCAAAAATGTGCAGTGCAGAGGAATCGAAGCACCAGGGTTGGGTCATACTGCAGTTCTGTATTTTTAGGCCAGTGTTTATACAGACACTTTCAGTGTCTGCCAGATATCAGAAAACTGATGATGTGGCTCCATTTTTTCATGCAGGAACGAAGAAAGAATGGTGAGAAAAATTAACAGACAACAAGGAAATCGAACATCTGGCTTATTTGTAAATGGAAGATCTTGTAAGATACTTTTAACAGTTTCTCTCTTGTTTAAACATCCACTAATAATGCAAATGTTGTTTTTTTGATTGACCTGCAATGTAAGAAGTGCAAAGACTCTGTCAGCCAAATTCAACAAAATTTGAACCTCGTATTTGTAAATAACGGTAACACTCACCAATGCACCTAATCTTGTCCGCAGACAACACATAGCCAGATGGACACACGCAGGAGAAGCTGCCGACTGAGTTGGTGCACTGTCCTCTTTCACACACATGTGGAACACTGGAGCATTCATCTACATCTGGAAAAAGTTGGAAATGAGTTTTGATCTCAAGTTATTTTTGTTAAAAAGATAGCTCTGCAGTTCAAAGCGCAAACAAGTTGTTAGCCATCGGAAGATCCTCATTTATAGACAATGCCTTCTAATCAATCTGCAATGTTGTGAATATATATTGGGTAACACTTCAAAATAGGGAGACATAATATGCCTTTGTAAAGCCCTTATTAAGCCTAATCAAATCAGTACTTACTAAGTAGCTGCTAGTAATTAACTTAAAATGTACTACATAATTAAGCAATAATTAATAATTTTCTTTGTCACTTTTTTATGCATTGTACACTATAATCTTCTGCAGAACATTTAGACATCTACTATGCTTTTATTAAGCACTATCAAGCTAACAACCAGTAACTGAGTTACCAAGACAATAACTGTCGGTAAACAGACTGCTCATTCCTACATTGCTAAGCAGTAACTAGAGTGAACTAATCATTTAGCGTTCTACAGTCTGGTCTCAGGAACCCAACCCAATGGCTCAGGTTTTTTTCAAGAACAGTAGCGTGCAAGGCTTCATTTACTTATAATTTTTCTTCTTTCATCTGGTTAGGGTGTTGCCCCTTCAATCAGAAGGTTGTGGGTTCGAATCCCAACACTGCTAGTGTCATCACTGAGGTACCCTTGAGCAAGGTGCCGTCCCCAGACACTGCTCCCTGGGCGCCCCTCATTGGTGGTAGCCCACTGATTCACTTGGTGAATGGATTAAAAGCAGAGAGAGAATTGTTCACCCTGTGTGCTGTGGTGTGGTTATGTGTGACTATAAGAGGCCACTTTACTTTAAGTCTATTTTATGCAGGTTGCTTCTATATGAGACAAGTGTTAGCTAAATTTGTTCTGCCTGATATTTACTGTTCAGTGATGCATCATACAGTAAGCAAGCCAATGTTAAACTATGTTAGCTTAATGCGAATACAGATTTTAAAAAGTGTAAAACAAACATTTGAAGTTTTTAATGTCTGCTGCACATGACAAGCCATTACAAGGGCTTTAAAATGTCCCATTCCCCCTAAGTATTTAATAAATTTAATGGAGAATAGAAAATTCTAACTTCAATGTACATTAGAGGTTTTATTCCAAGTAATTTTACTGGGTTTTTTTTTATACTGTTTTATTGCTCTATTCATCATTCACCATTAAATGGCCAGACAATATTACAGGTAGCTGGCATTCTTGACTGGTGAATACAAAATGAAAATATTGGTGTTGCGTTAATATGGCAGCGCTGATATGCAAAATAGGAAACCGAATCTGCTGCTGTAACTGTTAGGAACGTGTGAGAGTTTGGCTCTTGGCTTGGGCTGCAGGCTGGCAGTAGAACAAAGCGACTTCCCTTGTTTGCCTCCGTCATGTGAACTATGCTTGCAGTGCTAGACTGTTGGCTGAGTAAACTACAACTAAACAGCACTCACATGCAGCATTTCCCAAAGGAGGAACACTTCCCAGAAAGAAAAGCATCTAGCCACACTAAGCAACAACAGGTTTTCTCTTAACACCACACTCTTATTTGGTTTCTAATTAAACTTAGAAACTTGGAAATAGTTTGTCACCATTTGGAAAAGTTTTTTTTTATTCCTGCCCCTTGAAAAAAAAATCATAGACATCATTTCTTTAACCTGATTTAATTAGTCATATTTACATTTAAGTAAACATTTAGGTGTGCAATGTTCATCTTCTTTAAAAACTGTAATTTTAAAACAATTCAAACTTCATGAGGTTTTAATTAGCAAACATGACAACCACTTATTCACAGACCGTTAAGCAGAATCATTTAGAGTGTTGAGATAACAGCGGTGGGAAAGTGATACTTTTAGCCTGACAGGTGAGATACAGATGATAGAAGGTAGCAATCAGCCCATCACACATCTGGAAATGCATTAGAATCCAATTAGCTTTTTTTGTAAAGCTAAACAGAACTGAACCATGGAAGTAAATCTTGCCAAACTATGATTTCAGCTCATTAATGACAGAATAGTTCATTAATTATTTGTAGACTATTCTACATGAAAATCACTTTTCTAAAATAGCTGAATATACACATTGAAAATAAAATAACAACCAACATTCAGTGATCTGATTGGTATTAATATCCACACTAACTTATATATATATAATATGAACTTATACTCAGGTAACAGTCAGATGAGACTGAATCAAATTAAGTCCTTTTTTTCTTTGTCATAGGTGTTATAAAACTGCATAATTTGATATAAAATAAAACACACCACAGCACAGTGTGAAACTCTTTCTCTCTATTTAACAATTTCACGTTGTGAAGCAGTGTACAGCCTTGAATGGCACCCAGGGGCAGTGTATGGGGATGGTACTTTGCTCAAGGGTACCTCAGTGATGCCCTTGCACAAAGTATATTGGATGTCAGTGGTGCCCTTGGTTTCTTTAAAAGTTCTCTAATATTTGAGATTTAAAAACAAACAAACAAACAATCAGTTTGCAAGAATTCAACATCAGCGAAGCTTCCTGCTCTGAGGCATCCTGTTTGAGATCACAGTGCTTGGCAAATTGGGAGCATAAAAGCATGTTATTTGTTCGGTCTGAGAAAACATGAAAATAACAGGCCTGAATCAAGAAGAATGTAGTCGCAGGATCTCGACTGTAAATATTTTTTGGAGATACAGTGACTCAGCAGCTTCAGGTAAATATATGCATTTTAATATAAGGTATTTCTAAATGAAATACATTTGTCAACGAGTGCTGCTTAACTGGAAAGTTTGCACATACTACACATACCATATGTGTTACTGGACCAAATTGTAATCGGATAAAATAAGCAGAACCGCAAGATGCCATAACGTGTTTATAAATGCTTAGTACGGGGTCTCTTTCTGTTCTTACACTGACTTCCATGCTCACACAAAAACAAACATGTTTATATTAGATTCCCTTTAGGGTTTCATTTCAACACCTCAGCCTGACATTAGCAACACTGGATAATGATCAGTGTTAGCGCCCACAAGCTCTTCTATCTCTGAGCTCATGTTTGTTTGATGTTATAGTACTTCAATGCTCACTTTAGATCGCAGAGAAAGGGTACTGTCCTGCAATATGAATTTGTTTTACTGTATAAATGCATGTGCTTTGCCAGTCGTTTGAACACAATGGAAGTCCTCAGCAACCCTTACTTATGCTCCACATAAATTGATTTACAACTTGATGGCTGTGTAAAACTATCAAAATCTTACTGATAATAAAAGAAAGGTAAAAGAAAGTTCCATATTATGATATTTCGTTTATTAAGTATTTGAAAGAGTGGCATTAAGTAGAGGAGGAACCCTAAATATGCACTAAGGTAAGTAAAACTACCAGGAATGATCTTTTTGCTACTTACCCTCACACTTATTCGTGCCTTCATTCAGACGATGCCCAGCAGGACATTTGCACTCATATGAACCCACAGTGTTGATGCATTTTCCTCCATGACACAGGCCTGGCACAGCCTGGCATTCGTCAACATCTGCACAAATAAGAATTACAGTCAAACACTATATAAGCCCTATTCTGTCCACAAATCCCTGTAGGTTTAGTGATGGATGATAATCCACTGTAAGGTAGAACTAGTCGTGCCATAATATACATACAAGCTGTGCTCCACTAAGAAGATTAATTATACTCTCTTTGTAATGAATGCTGGAGAAGGGGGACGTATTAATGATATTCACAATATGTTCAGAATAACACATTTTGAAGTTTATTAAGATAACAATAAAAATAATCATTTAACTAAGCCCTAAAGACAGTTGAGGCATGACAAAGAAGATTTTGGAGGTTCTGTGAAAGAATGATGAAAAATAGAAAAGCTGGACTGATCTGTCATTACAGCTATAGAACTTTGCCCATAAATATAATCTTACAATTAAAGTATTCCCTATTGCTAACAATAACAATCTGGGATAGAAAATGTCAGGACAAATCTCTTTAAAAGACATATGATGCTGGAATGCTTTTGAAAACCTTAGCATTTCCTTGGAATCTAATGCACTTGGCCCCTTTCTTTCTTAAACAAAAAAGTTCTCACTGAGGTTTCTCGTCATAAATCTCCAATAGCACAACTCGGTTCACGCCGTGTTTCGATTTATTCTTTTTTTCTGGTCTCACACATTTTTTCTCTCCATATTCTTGCAAGAAAGCTGACAGGTTTCAGTGATTTTTTTTTGTTTTCGAGCAAAAACTATTTGATGTACATTAGCAATGTGACAATACTGTTCGAGACAGAAGATCCATTCATGTCACAGAAATATCCGCCTACAGCAAATGCCCTATGAAGAAGGGCCTCTTGTACTAAGAGCCTGGACAGCCATGAGGACAAGGCTGGCAGAGAAGTACCCAGCTGCACAGTACAATCCATTTGCTCTGGGCTGGACTGCTGAGGATATGAAAGAGAATCTGGGTGTTAAGCTGTGTACAAAGCAGAGCCCCACTAGGACCTGCTGCCCAGGAACAAGGCCACACTTCAGTCCCCAGAAAGACGAGAGAGGTGAGGTCATTGGAAAAGCAAGGCGGTTCCGTGGAGTTAGAGTGGGAGAAATATGAGTGAGATCAAAACTCTGTATTCACACTGGCCTTACACAGGAAGGACGAGTGAGTAGTTCGGTGTGGAATGTGTTACAGTGAGTCATTTTCGAAGCGTACTCTGTGTATCCTGGCTGTTCAGACCTTCACTGATAGTCAATGTCCAGGAACTGCACAGCCTGGCTTTTCAACAGCATTAAACCGTAATCGGCTCTCCAGAGCTTCAAACAGAAGTCGTTCTTTTCTCCAGAGCTTCAAACAGAAGTGTCTGCAGTCTTCAGGAAAGAGGACGATAAATCGGTTCCAGAGAATATATATCGGATCCAGGTGTTTTTCGAGATTTTAGTTCAGCCAGTTTGGACATTGTTTCTGTCATATCATAACTTAAAATCATTTTTGACATTTTAACTACAGTTTTTGTTACACTATTTGAAAAAGTGTTTTTGCTTTTTGCTGTGTTTCCACTTTGGAGACTTTGTATGACAGCAAGGATACGCATACTGAGAGTGAAAACCCCCTTTACTTTCTGAATGAGATATAAGTCAATCAAGATATTGTGCCCGTGTGGGTGATGAGGCCTGCAGGGGAGAAAACAGCATCTCAGTGTGCAGTGCAATTTATACTAAATTGTTACAATATGCAGAGCATCTCCTTTGAAAGCCAAGCCAAGATGCATATGGGGGGTATCAAAGATCCAAGCTTCTCACTGGAGGAGAACATCAAAAGCACAAGGCATAGAGACAGCACACATTAAGTCTTGCAGATACCAGAGCCACTGTCCCTGGCATTAGTTACATTTCAGTAGGGTTTATAAGGCTTGAAAACCACTGTCATGACACAAAATATTTTATTACAAAAACAGTCTGGATCTCACTGGGAAGCGTTTTTGATGTTTCATTCTCCTGGAACCTAATAGAGTCACAATCAGATCAGTTTGCCAATTATTTAAACATGTTTGCTTGATCGAACATCCAAAGAAAACAAACTCTTTTGGTCGAGCTTGATGTAATTGAATCCAGCGTGGCGGAAAAAAAGAATCAAGATGTTACTAAGCCAAACAAAACTGTCAACAGTAAAGAGGTAAAGGAGATCCAGCATCTTATTCCAGCATCAATAATTATTAAAAGCAAAACACTGTACACTTGATAGCTTAAATGCCTGATAGATGCATATTGTGCTGAACATTTTGGCTACTCTTCCAAACTTTCTTTAGAAATCAAGGGTATTAGTAGGAAGCTCCAAACTGCAGTATCAGCCTCTACACTTCTGGGAAGGTTCAGATATTGGGACATGGATGTGAGGATGCGATTGCAATCAGCTGGTAAAGCGTCCAAGGATGATGATGTTGGATGATAAGCTCTGGATCACAAAGGTTACTCCAATTTAGGAGTGAGGCATATGGAAGCAATATCTTAAAGACATTCAATTCAATTCAATTTTATTTATATAGCGCTTTTAACAATGGTCATTGTCACAAAGCAGCTTTACAAAATGAA
>JBBPCW010000400.1:0-10131 GCA_037974425.1 Phenacogrammus interruptus
GAAATGTCACTGTGACTATCAATAAACAAGGAATCATATATTCTTCTTCAAACAAATGTGTATTATAGTGTACTTTATCATTAGAACTGATTATATGAATGGAACATCAACTTTAATAATTTGAATAGAAGTAATTTCCCTTAATGAATTGTATTAAGCAACTTCTTACATTCTGGGAAAGACAGTAATATGAAAACTGGAAGTGTATTTCATTAGTTGTTGATGTGTTATTCCATTTTTATCTTCTTCTAAATTACATATTTCTGGGGTATATATTCTGGTCAGACCAACTTTTACCTCTTATTGCTGTTGAAAAACTAGTCACAAAGTATTTCACCCATTTGAAATCCATTTACTTTGTGAAGACTATTGTCTCAATGCCTTGCTGTACTGTTGATTAAGACTATGCTTTAAAAGGCAATATTGTATCTGCAACTGAATTTTGTTTCAGAAAGTTTGATTGGGACATGACTGGGCACCTTTTCGCCTCAGAGTCAATGTTTGTGATGTATCAGATGCAGCTTTTGTCTTTTTATAACAAGAGCTAGAGACTTACAGGTGACTAACTATATATTAATAGCAAGACCAGAGATGTGGTCTCCAGTCACATGATTTGAAGTCATACTTGACCCCGGGTTAAGTGGTTACAGAACAAGAATGGAGGAATGAATCAATGAATGAATGCGGCTTATGGCCTGAAAGAGAAAAGTATGGATGTGTTTCTTGTTGCACGTTATTCATTTTTTGTGATCTTTGAGCACACAATTCCAATTCACAGTATACAGTGGAGGAAATAATTATTTGACCCCTCGCTGATTTTGTAAGTTTGTCCAAATGAAAAGTCTCAGAACAGTATTATTTTAATGGTAGGTTTATTTTAACAGTGACAGAAAGCACATCAAAAGGAAACTTGAAAAAATAACTTTAAATAAAAGATAGAAACTGATTTGAGTGAGTGAAATAAGTATTTGAACCCCTACCAACCATTAAGAGTTCTGGCTCCCACAGAGTGTTTATTGACTAGTCACTGTTATAAAAGACACCTGTCCACAGAATCAATCAATCAATCAAGCAGACTCCAAACTCTCCAATATGGGAAAGACCAAAGAACTGTCCGAGGATGTCAGAGACAAAATTGTAGACCTGCACAAGGCTTTGATGGGCTACAAAACCATTAGCTAGAAGCTGAGAGACAAGGTGACAACTGTTTTAAAATGGAAGGAGCACATAACGACCATCAATCGACCTCGGTCTGGGGCGCCACGCAAGATCTCACATCGTGGGGTGTCAATGATTCTGGGAAAGGTCAGAAATCATCCTAGAGCTACACGGGAGGAGTTAGTTAATGACCTCAAAGTAGCTGGGACCACAATCATCAAGAAAAACATTGGAAACACATTACACCGCAATGGATTAAAATCCTGCCGTGCTTGCAAGGGCCCCCTGCTCAAGAAGGCACACGTGCAGCCCGTCTGAAGTTTGCCAATGAACACCTGAATGATTCAGAGAGTGACTGGGAGAAGGTGCTGTGGTCAGATGAGACCAAAATTGAGTCAAAATAAGTCAATATTACTTTATACTCAATGATAATTCATTTGCTATAGATTTATTCATAATAAACAACTAGACACCAAAAAAGGTTTTTAAGTGTCATGGAGGCAAGACAAGAACATACTTGAACCACAGTTAGCCCAGTATAGCATAGTGGAAGAGCGCAATTGTGGATACACATGAAAGAGTTGGTAAACCATGCACCTTGATCTGAGAATTCTCCACAAGAGAGTAAAGCTTCCTATCGGGAAACAATGTTCTCACACGCACTCAGTAGGTATATAAACAAAGTGTGACAAAAAAATCAGCCCGGGCATTCTGAGCCGAGACTGACCCACCAGGCATTGATGGAAAGACAATGAAGCCCCTGTTCTTTGGTCTCTCTCTCTTTGGGGTTGGTGTGGTACATGATCCAAGCTTGGGCCCCTCTCACTGTCATTCTGGGGGGTTTATATTAAACTGGGACAGGTGAAATACTGGATGGAGTGGAAGGGTGGCAGGCAGCTGAAGCCAGAAGGTGACATGGTTAATTCGGTGTGTGATCTTGTTGGGTCTGATGAATCTTGGGTTGAGCTTCTTGGAGATGAAGGTTGTGAATGGAGAGTCAAACCCAGTCACCGACATGGAGCAATTGGGTGCTGGCGGCGATATTAGTTGATGTAGCATTTGTTGGCCCGCTGGTTGGCAATGTCCCAGGATGAGTGGAGGTGAGATGAGGCAAGTGATGAAAAAGTTGATTTCTTCAGTATGGTCTCCAATGGTCATGGTAAGAGGACAGGTCTGGTGAGTATTGGGACTGGATGACCAGGGCCGACTCTCTACAGTGGTGAAGGTTACAGGCTGAGATAATGCCTCACGGTTCACATCCATCTGGGCAGCACAGGTACAATTGATAAAATTATCAGCCACCCCCTGAAAGCAGTGGCTATGATCTATTTGTGTCTCAGTAGGATGCGTACCTGAAGAGTGAGGTGGGAAATGACCGGTATTCAGGAGGTGGTAGCAAGTGGACCAGGTGAGTTCCTCCCCTTATTCATGACCTTTTCTTGGCACAGTGGTGGTCAGGGGAGGCAAAAAAGATGCAGAGGCCCTTGCAATATTCTTGTTCCCTCTCCGCAGGGGTCAGGGAGGCACACCCTATCTGCATGGGTTCCCTGGCTGCAGTGGAGTGGGCCTATGACGGAGATGATAGTCTGGCCAGGTGGGTCGAAGCCTCGAAAGAGCTGCTGATCTTGGGCTGGGGACTTGCTGGTTTATCAGCAGGGTACAAGGGGCCAGCCTCAGACGAGAGCTCATGTGCAGGTTGATACTGAGGCCGAGGTTGATCCTGATCCTGAATGATACCCTCCAGTGTTTCAGGAAGCTCTTGCCCAGTGTGTTATCGCTTATACATGGAGCCAACCCCTCATAAAAGGCCATTCGGAGGGCAGAGTCGCTCCATGTAATTTGAACAGCCTAAGCTGGTGGGTAAACTCTGGGTAGGAGTATCCAGCATTCGCATCGGATCTCAGGACCGTGGCAGCCGACTCAGCTGCCTGCTCGGTGAGGAGGGAGACAAGAAGTGTGATGTGGCTTCTGTCTGAGGAATAACGCTCTAGCTGAAACTCAAATAACAGGGATAGGTTAGTTAGAAACACATCGCACTTCTAGGGAAGAGATATCTTGGGGGTAGTACGGGAAGATAAATGGGGAGTTGCTGACGCAGGCCCGCTACATCCTGTTTCAGGTATACAATCTTGACAGCCTGCCAGTTCACCGTGTCAACCAGGGCTGCAAAGTCCGCTGGGTTCACTGTATGGGACATTCTGTCACAGAGGCATAACAAGAATGTACCTTAACCACAGTTAGCCCAGTGTAGCGTAGTGGAAGAACCCAATCATGGATACACATGGGAGAGTCAGTCAACCACACACCTTGATCTGAGAATGCTCCACAAGAGAGTAAAGCTTACCACTGGCAAACAACAATCCCACACACACTCAGTAGCTATATAAAGAAAGAGAGATAGGCCAGACGACTCACAGTACCAGTAGAGATGGGCTGGAGTTGAGAAGGCATAGGCACTCAATGTCTGAGTGCAGAGTGTTATATTCTTCCTGTTTATATACCACGTGTATTGCGGTACATAAACAGGAAATAGGTAACACTCTGCACTCTGACATTGACTGGTGTGTGTAACAATAATTTTTATTGCATAGATACATCTGCAAATGCGCTGGGACACGTCATTAGTGATGTTCATTAAGGTCCCGGGTGTTTCGGGTCTCTCAACATCAGACACCCTCCCTCAGGTGACCCAGCCAGGGCTGATCAGACCCCCAGCAGCATTGGCCCACGTTTCAGTCCTTTTAATCCAAATTAAAATCCAAATCTTTCTGCAGCCTCTGTGGAGGACTTGATAGCCTTCCTAATTGCAGCTCCTGTGATGCCGAGGAGGGTGTAGGTTTTACATAGGGAGCGAGCCTTGAGCCTTGAGACCCCACTTCTATTGGCTCACAGCGGGCTTTTCAGACCCCCTCGTACATTCCTCTATACGCTTGTGGTATTTGAGCCACTTACACTCATTGGCCTCCTCCATGCAGTCCTCCCAGGGTCCGTTAACTTCGATAAGAGGATTTGCTTAGACAAGACAGATATCACCATGTCTGGTCTCAAAGAGGTTGGTGTAACATACTCTGGGAACTTGAGTTGGCTGCCCAAGTCGACTCGCAGTTCCCAGTCTGATGCAGATGACAGTAGGCCACTGCAGTAGATATAGCCTCGGCCACTGTCTTCACTGGTCATGGCACCAGTGATAGCATCCTTTTCTGAGGGCTGCTGGGCAGCTGCTAAGGATGTGTTCCAATGTGACCCTTCCTGGGCATTGAGGACATGTTGGCAGATCACTCTTTCCCCAGACGTACAGATTGGCTGGGCTTGGTAGCACATCGTATACAGCTTAGACCATGAACTTGATATACTGTGGCTCTGCCTTTCAGATGTCATTCCAGTGCTCCTTCCCACCGTGTTGATGCACCCTGCTGCCACATGCTCACCATCCTGCTGGTCCTCACCTCCTCAACACCTGCCTGCACCTCCTCCAGGACAAGGTGGTGTCTGTCCTTTCCCTGGGCCAGGTCGCACCATGGCTGTGGGAAGGCCCCCAGCCCTGCTCGTCCGACAGCCACTGTGCCCAACAAAGCCCTGTGCCTTAGTCAAGATTCTGCCAGCTCCAACCCCTCTCGAGCGCTGAACGTCCTGCCAGTTCTCACCACAATGCCTGCTAATGCAACTCTTGAGTCACTAGATTCTCAATAGGCAAGTGCCTCTCTTGTGCGAGAAACTCTGAATTCCTCCTCCAGGCTGCTGAAAGGAAGTATTCTGGGGAACAATATCTAGAATTTTTCTGTGATGTTATCTGCCCCCTGATACTATTGTTTACAATCACTGTGTAGGCACACACACCTAGCATTTTAGAATAATAAGGCCAGCATCTGGGCAGTATTGTGTTATGGTGACAATCTAAGATGGGGTAATTGGGCAGCTGGTGGAGAGTGTGGTTAGGTATCTGCCATTGTAATCAGAAGGTCATGGGCTCAATTCCCAGGACTGAAAATGATGTCCCTGAGGTACCCTTGAGCAAAGTACTGTTTTCCCACACTGTTCCTTGGGCGCTGTGTCCCTGGCTGCCCACTGTTTCACTTGGTGCATGGGTTAAATGCAAAGAAAGAATTTCATACTGTGTGCTGTGGTAGTTGCTCTGAAGAATTAACTTTAATTCTGTGGCATTAACCTGTAATGTGATATTATCCAAAGTAAAGAGAAGCAGAGGAGGATGGTTTCTCCTTTAAAATCTTGGTTCCTGCGGAGGTTTCTTCCTCCAGCTTTAAGGACTTCTTGCTCATGCTTCACAGTTTAGACATTTGTTCACCGTTTTCTTGTATTTGTCACTGATGTAATGATGTAAATGGACAAAACATGCATAAAAAAGAACCAGGCTACTGACTCCAAACTGACTGTTTTTTTGGCATTTTGTTTCTCGGCACATAAAGCAATTAGTTTTTCTAATTCTGGCACCTTTGCATTACACAATCAGCATAAATTCTCTTTTCGGAAAAGCAGAAAGTGAAAGTATTTTAAACTCTATGTTGAATGTTACTTTCGAGTGCTTGCTAGAAGTTTGAACATACCAGATGGTTAACTAGTAAATATGACTTTACTCCATTGGGATGCTTGTTCAAAGATACACACTCCATAAGGAGAAAGAAAGCATGAAGGTCTAGATAATTTATATTCTTCTTCTTTGCTGTATAAAAACCCATTGATCTCATAGAAGTGCATCAAGTGTATTTATTTTGTATTCACTGTCAGGTTTCTCAGTGGGGGATGTTTTCACTGTTACACTGTTTTCCACCTTTTTCATTGTTTGTTTATTTTAGTAGGATAATAAGGTATTTCCCAGTTCACAGCACTACTCAAATACAGCAAATACAGCATATTTTTTGGTGGTTGTTATTTTTTTTTTTTTTCAGTTTTAAATGTATCCTCTAAGCCAGAGATTCTACAGTTTGGATTCCCTGCTTAAACACACCTGCGTCAACTCACCTATTTTTACCAGATTGAGTGATTTTGGATTGTATTTGGGGATCCTCGCTTTAAAGATTTATCTAAATATAAACATTTAGGATGTTTTATGGAAGTGGCACCAGCTAGGGGTTTGGCTTGTTTTGTGACCTTATCGTTGTCTTGGTACATGACAACCCAATAGATGGCTTTGATCTTCATATTGCCTTTTTACTGTTTAAGACTTCTCATCTGTTCATCCTTCTTATGTGTATTTGTGACATAATTATGATCCTCCTTAATGTGTCTTCTTCTGTTTATTCTCTGACTTGTATGATTAATACATTTATGGTCACATCCTCTCTCTAACATCTTTTTATGACCATCATAAAATGCTGATCTTCTGCTACTGTAGGCTTGCATTGTGAAATACATTATGAATCATCTGTAATTTAGGAAATAAATAACAGTAAAACACTAAATTGAAAACAGTAAAGTGACCATAAACCAGACTGTGTCAATGTCCTCAGTCTTCTATAATCACATCAATTAAACGAAAAGAAACACCTCATTGATAAATAAAGACCATCCTTTCATGCTTACTGAAAGAACTCTACCATAATGTGAACAGAATTTAACAGAACAGAGCATCTCATTTGTAAGCAAGCTTAGAGATGTGGTGTGTTTATGAAGACTTCTGCAAATTAGTTATTAACTGTTTGTTAACTAATAAATTAATAAATAGCAATCTTTGAGTTGCAAGCACATTTGAAGTGTCTGTTTGTGACATGTTGATTAAGTATTATGAACAAAAATAATTATCTGAATACACAGTGACCAAACATGTTGTAGCAAGTACTAGTAAATGGCCACATTTCAGACATACTCACAATTTGTGTAATAACAATAATAATAATAATCCTTTACTGAAATTTGTATTCATTTGAAAAGGATTTTCATTACTTTGATCTTATGAGTAAATGACAAAATTTATTATGTTCTGGAGAGACATGCATTCTTAATCACAGTGTTCTGATTTCTTAAACACAGTGTGTTCTTTTAAATAAAAAATTTTAATTAAACACTGAATTTGATTCATAAAACATCACTGTGTTTATCTCTGACCCTACTGTTCTCACTTTGTTAAAGGGGCACCCAAGACACCCTTCACATTTTAGGACATTTATATGCATGCCAATGCATGAACCAATGCGCACGCATACACACATTTGACCATTAAAATACCAGGCTTGTCTTTTTGTTTGTCATGCCTCAATAAAAGTTACATACACTGAGAGTTCCTCCCAGAAAGGCAGGGTGACTGAGTAAAAGATATATAGGGCAGAGAGAGGGCAGAGGCAGCAGTAGCTGCACTTTACGTGAGGAGTGTGGACTCGACCCACCTCCAGCCCACCATGGAGTGGAGAACACCTGCACTCTGTGTTCTGGTCCTGGCTCTTACCTGGGGCCTTCAAGTGAATGCCATCAGAGGTAAGAATACATTAGCAGCATATTGCTGGAAAAAAAATCATATTGTCAAATGTTTTCATGTTGAGGTTATGTTTGAGGATACTTAACACTCATACAACAAAGTACATTTTGCATTGTGTTTGTAAGGCCACATTGAACACTTTGTTTCTTATTGCTTGTACCACCTTTATTCTTACCTGACACATATCGGAGGAAGTGGTAGCACCAGATTGTTGAGGTTCTATATGCGTCATGATGCGTTATTCTACTCCAGATACAGCCATAAAAGCAGTGAGCTAGAATAGGAATAGTGTGTTTAATGTCCCATACTAAACATTGGCCAAACTACATACTTTGTTGATTTCCAAAGTGAAAGTACATTCTTTCATCTCAACAAAACATAACCTTTAGCATCAGACTACATAAGATTTAGCCTTTAATACAACCTATGATCGAAAGATGTCCCTTTTCAGTTTGAACACAATTAGAAGAAAGCAGAACTTTAGTGATTATATTTTATACAAATAAATACATTACCATACAAAAGTTTTTAAAAAATGGAAAGTACAGTTAAAAAACTGCGCAATATCTTTTCAGCTGTCTCGTTCAGCTTTTAAAATAAAAAAAATTCTTTAAACTCACTAGCAGATTTGCTCCCCTCTTACTGCCACTTTGAACAACTCTATTTCAAAATTGTGTATTCTCAGAATTTTTGTGTGCAATGAAGTCCATTAAGAGAAAAAGGAACTGAACTGGGTTAAGGCGAACAACATCTGATAGGATCTGTAATGACTTGCAACACTGCACACCCTTTTGCAGTTGCAAAACGTTAATCATATCTCATTCCGAACTTCTCAATACATTAGGCTGCTTGCATCAGTTAAAATTAGCCGTATTGTAACCTCAAGGGTCTAAAGGGCAGAAGTGGGTGAAGCATAAGAGATCAGATTTTAGAATCAAGTTATACAGTTGTTTATATGATGCCAAAACCACTTTTCTATAATAAAAGATTGCTCAAATAAATTCTTGCTTGTTTTCTTTTTCTGTTTTACCCCTTTAGTCCGCCGTAGCAACCATGTAGACAACATCTGTAGCATGTGGGGAAATTTCCACTTTAAGACGTTTGATGGAGATGTGTACCAGTACCCGGGTATCTGTGAGTATAACCTGGTGTCTGACTGCCACAGTCCCGTGCAGGGCTTCTCAGTGCATGTAAAAAGAGCAGGTGTCCTCGGGAACTCAGAGATCTCCAGAGTGCTGGTCACCATCGCAGACTTGGTCATTGACATCACCAAGAGTATGGTTATGGTCAACAATGAAGTGTAAGATTCTGGTTGAAATCCTTATAAACAAGAAGAGAATGATAATAAATGATAATTATAATAATGTCTTATAATATGACTATAACTCCCTTTCTGTCTCTCTCACATCAGTGTAAAACTGCCTCAGTTTGTATCAGGAGTGCTGCTTGAACAAAATGCCATCTACACTAAACTCTACACGAAACTGGGCCTCAGTGTGGTGTGGAACAGAAATGACGCCATTATGGTAACATCAAGTGCATATTGCTAAATAAAATAAATGTAACTTACAGGTAATGATTTTAATGTAAGACAGCAGCACGGGGTATCAGCTGGGTATTACTGCAGTTGACACATGAATAAGGAAGAAGATGATTTAGTGCAAGTCATCTTTTGCACAATACATAGAACGTTTGTTGAGTGATTCTGCATATTGTAATGACCTCTGTGGTGTACTCTAACCCTGCAACGTCTTTGTGTAAGAATTACATTCCAGTGTAAGAATTAATTTGTCGAAGAATTCAGAGACTTCTCTTGGCTGTGAACTTTTATTTAATGCAGAAGTATGTGCACAATGTATAACCAGTTTGCAAAGGTTAGATACAAAAGAAAATATCGCTGAAGAAGATCCTAAAACTGCTATTGGTGAAAGACCCCAAAACAATTGCTTAGTAGCATACATAATATTGGCAGCTTAGACAAAGCTAAACATTGATCAGAAGACTTTTAACTAAAGTAATACACCACTTTATAATCATATAATCCTTGTTTTCTTTTTATCCCACCTATATCACTGCTTCCCAATGCAAACTATGCTGTTTTATGATTTGATCGTTGGTACTGAATATGCGATTCTTTTTTTTTTTTTTTTTAATCTTGTGTGTAACACGTACATTTTGGAGCTGCAATAAAAATGAAGTGCTTTGATCTATCTTCCTGAATTTAGGTGGAATTGGACACAAAGCATGCCAATCACACCTGTGGACTTTGTGGAGATTTTAATGGGATTCCAATTTATGATGAGTTCCTGAGTGAAAGTGAGTTACCCAGAGTTACCTTTTTTGGTTACACAGCTAATGAAATATTCCTTAATTTAATAAAGTTCAAGGGGTCTGAAATCCCCACACAGAAATTTATATTTGCGGTGAAATATGTTTTTAAACTATCCTCTGTGCTATACAGCTCGTTCCATTGGTTCCATTGAATTTGGCAACAAGCACAGAGTCCACAGCCCCAACAACAACTGCGAGGATCCATATGAAGAGGA
>JBBPCW010000450.1:0-10128 GCA_037974425.1 Phenacogrammus interruptus
GTTTCCAGTTAAGTGTACCATATGCATCAGATGTTTAGCCAACGTTCCGTGGGCGTGACGTCTGAGGCTGAGACTAAGGAACCCCTGACCCCAGCAAAAAACAGCCGATACGTGGTCACCCACAAGCCCAAAAAGCTACGAACTTTCAAAACATATTGTCAGTGTTTAATACATAATGCGTAACGCAATAATAACACTTTAACATGCCCAGCCCTATTTGTTTCACATAGTTGCTTTTTAAGTTAAAAATATAGTAAATATTATCCATTAACACTGAATGAACAGCAGATGAACTGGTCTCTGTGGTGCAATTGGTTAGAGCAATATGACAGGTTGGTGATTCGAGGCCAGGGACGTGACTGTTGTCATTGTTTGGGGAAACTGGTGGCCTAGTGGTTTGGGCGTTTGCCCTGCAGTCAGAAAGTCGTGGGTTCAAGAGGTACCCTTGAGCAAGGTACCGTCCCCACACACTGCTCCCCGGGTGCTGTGTTCCTGGCTGCCCGCTGCTTCACTTGGTGAATGGGTTTAATGCAGAGGAAGAACTTTGTGCTGTTCACACTGTGTGCTGTGGCAGAATGGTCTCTTTATATATTAGAATGTAATATTGTAATGATATGATTTCTCTGCTTATTTCAAGAAGTGATTGATTTGCTGGTGCATTGCATCTATTCTACTTCTTGGTAAACCAAAAATGAAGAGCGTGATACTTATTTAATCATTTTAAACATTTGTCTACATCCACAACCTCTTACCACTCACTCACACATGCACTCACTCACACACACACAAACAAATACGGCACACACACGTTGTCTGAGAGGATGACTCGCTCTAAAATAAGCTTGTTTCAGCTCTTAGCTTCAGGGTAAGTGCAAATCTCTGAGAACAAACGGGATGAGAGTGGCTTTAAAAACAGGACAGCCTGAGGTCAAAGTGGAGTGCCTAAGACATCTACGTCTTACAGCTGAATAATGTATTGCTGTACTGAGGTCCAACGCAAGAGCATCATCCAAAACACAGGCTTTCTTGGACATAAACCACATTTCGTCACTCTATTGTGGTTGAACACCGCCCTTGAAAGCCTCACAGTGTTATAAAACTAGTAGCATCTACGAGCTAACTGAGGTGAAGGAAGTGGATATGAAGATAGGTGAAGGTCTTCTTTCCCCAGCTGATGACGTCTTGCAAGGGTCTTCAACAGGCAGGAGATTGCTGTTTGGTTTTTTAACATACACACACACACACACACTCGCACACACACACACACACACACACACACACACACACACACACAAAAACTAAACTGTGTGGAACTCTGTACAATGAAGCATGTGCTAAATCAAAGGGACAGAGGGGAAATGCCACCACCCCACTGTGTGAAGTCTCTTGGTGAAAAATCACTCACTGTCATCTACCATGGGGGTGATGAGGGCTGCCTAGACTCACCTGCCTCACACACACACAGTCATTACTGTGTCTCACTTACAACTGGAGAGCCATCAGTTCAACATGAGTGAGTGCCCATGTATGTGTGTGTTGTGGTAGTGAGGGAGATATTGCAGAAGAAAGATATTCCTTACTAGGGCTGGGGATTAACTAAAGCAGTGAAAGATAGAGAAAGATTAGCTCATGTGAAACTCTTTTTTTAAGGCTCTCAAATTCCTGCGTTTCTGTTGGAGTCTTGTAACAGATTAATGTGAACACCAGGTATATCCATTGAATAGGGTTTTTATTTGTCACATAGTTATTGTAACTATGCAGATTAGCTAAAATTGGTTCTGTGCCAGTCTCTTTGCTATTTCAATTTGTATTCTCACACAACACAAATAGGAGAGGTTAGATCAGGGCTGGCAATGAAGTAAAAAAACATATGGTTTTAAACAGTCTTTGAAGAACAAAACTGAGCAGGGGCCAGCGCATAATACAAAATACAACAGCGCATAATACAAATAAACAATTCAAGGAAGAAATTTCAGTGCATAAAGGGCAAGGGTGCAAGCATAAGCACCCATGATCTCCGAAGCCTCAGCTGGCTCAGCATCAAGAATAGTCATTCATCAATAGCTGAGAGTACCACATATGCAATGGATTACTTTGGCAAACCTTTGTCATGCACATTGTATTCACAAATTCCACTTTACTTACAAAATTTTGCTGTACAAGAAGAAACTTCTCTGGGCTCGGAGCATCTGGGATGGACCATCATACAATGGAATTGTGTTTTGTGGTCAGATGAATCCGTATTTAAGACCTTTTTTTGGAAGAAATGGATCAAAAACAAGTTGAAATTGCAGTATCTGTAATCATATGGGCTTGTGTCAGTGTCTTTGGTGACTTATTTTCTGTGATGGCAGAATTAATGCAGGCAGGTACATTGAGATTGTAAAGCAGCATATGCTGCCCTCAAGAAAAACTTTTCCAGAGAAATCCATGCATTTTTCAACAAGACCACATTATGTACAAAGGCAGAAAAAGAAGAGTGTACAGGTGCTGGACTGGCCTGCCTGCAGTCCTGACCTGTCCCCATTGGAGAATGTGTGGAGAATTTTGAAATGAAAAATGTGACATAATGCTGCTTACCTTAAGGAAAAATGGGACAAAATAACACCTGAAGTGCTTCATTACTTGGTATCTTCATTGCCCAAAGTACTTTGCTGGTGCAGAAATACTTAATGAGATGGAACCCATTCCACTGTGTAAAACCACACTTTGTCTCCTGAACCATTTAGTATAACAGGAAAATGCTCTTTGACTAACTGCAAAGATCTGAGAGGAACCATGTCTTCAAGGGTATAAAACAATCCTAATTAGAGGTTACTTCATCTCAAACATCCTTTCATGGTTGCTATTAACATCAAGATCTTCATATTTGCGCAGGGGCTGTTTAATGCTTACTCTGGAAGACATTATTTGCTAGATAACTGCTTTCTTGAATGAATAGTTGATAAATAAAGTGGTCCCTTATAGTCTCGTGTGGACACACCACAGCACATAGTGTGAACAATGTGAATTTTTTTTTTTTTGCATTTAACAAATTCATCAAGTGAAGCAGTGGGCAGACAGCAACAAGGGGTTCCCAGAAGCGGTGTGCGGGGACAATATCTTGCTCAAGGGACCTCAGTGATGCCACTAACACTCCTGGGATTCAAAAACCTTTTCACAGCATAGAAACACTGTTGCTGCTTTTTTATTCTGTAGAGCAAAGAGCACATGGACCTGAGCTGGTACCATGCAGTGTAGTGTTGAAGCCCAGCCAGAAAAATACTGATTTTGTGGGAGTCTTCAATGTGATCTCAGTAGCTTGCTGGAAGACCTACTCACTGTCTTTTTTACTTTCTGGTTAGTGTGCTTCTCTCAGTGGGCATTCACAGATTCAATTCTTGCCTGAGGCAAACTGCTCTATGCATGTTTGAGTAAAACTGTGAATGATACACCAGATGTTCTCTTTTACTCATTTTCTCTCTGTATTTTTTTCACTTAAATTGGGCTCTGTCTTCTTAACAACCCTGCAAATTGTGCTTCTGTTTGGGTTTTTTTTTTTTTGTTTTTGTTTTTTCTTCATTATGAAACTGTCATTATGGTCAAATGCAAGTGGAGAGCCTGCGTCCACCATCTGGTGAAACAGACAGACATTCCTTTGGCAGAAGTGAAGTCAATGTTTCTGTCCTAAGGCTCCAAAATGTACCGTAAGCAACATGAGAGCTAGAGGGATGAAAGGGGAAAAACAATTTTTTTTAGGTTTTTCAAGGGTCAGTTGAAAGTGGTGAGGTTGGAGTGTGTGTGACTGAAATAGCAACCTGTGAAACATGAATTCTTGTCTGAGTTGCTTAGAACATTTATTTCCCAAGAGATGGGACTGATCTCCATCTGCCCACTGCTACCCAGGTTAAAGGAGAAAGCTGAAGTATAAAGACTCATATGCCCAGAATACATCGTATCAGCCTCACTTGCCACGGGAGCTATGCTCTAGGCCTAGTGGAGTGTGAATTCATTTGCTGTGCGATATTCGTTTGACCCATTTATTCATTTCAGTCCATCTTACATGTACAGTGAAGATTTCTCATTGTGAAATGAGGGCAGTGGAATAAAGCATGCATATAAACAAAGGCTCCTAAATAGTTCTTGGTTTGGACAGTTGATATAGAATATTCATGTTATGCGGAGGTTCTTTAAAATTTAAAGGGTTTCTTATGCACATAGCGCATTTACAAAAATGTCTTATGAAAGAGGTATATACATTATAAGCATGTTTATTTAACCAGATTTGGATTATGGCATTGCTCCTCAGAACTCTTTTAGATAGATGTAATATTTAATATTTATAAACAGCCTTCAAGATAGAGATGCTGGTGCAATACAATAATAAACATCAAAATCACTCTGTTGTTGGTTTTAACATGGTTTCAACATTTACAAATACATTCTGTTTCAGTGAAATACAGCAAGTTGCCTGATTGTGTTTGGTCAATGCAATGTTGTTTAGTAAACCTTTATCGTTGGCTTTTATTATCATATTTTTGAATTAGGGCTGACACTATCAATTATATTTGGTATCAAGTAATCTATTGATTATTCTGATGATTAATCAAGAAGCCTAGTTCTTTTCTTTTGATTAAGGATAATTAGTCACTGGTTTAAACAGATTGTTTTATCATAAACCAGCGTCAAATTCAATTAAAGATGTATTTTATTTTAAAGAAATTGTCACGAGGGGTCGGGTAAACCGGCCTCTGTGATTTACCTCTGGGGCAGCAGAGACAGGACACGTTTGCTTCAATCCTTCAGTGCTCATTATTCAAACCAAAAATAAAGCAGGAAAACAAAACCTGGCACTAGGGCCGCTATAAACATGAACGTGAATGAGAGAACGTGAAAAACAGGATTCATATCAGACATAAATGAGGCAAAAATGAGGCGGTTGACCGACAACTGAGGCCACACAAGCAGAACTTAAATACTGAGCATGATCATGGGCAAAACACAAACCAGGTGGAACTTAAGAAACATGTGACACATGAACAGATAACGGATGAAACCAAGACACGTGACAACAGAACCAAACAGACAAGAACGTCAAAATAAAAGACCCCAAAACATGAGCAAAACCGAACAGAAAAACAACCGAAAAGCAGTGGCCCTCACCAGCCACCGGCCAAACCGTGACAGATATACGAATCAGAATGATAATAAAATCACCAAGCGATAGAAATCCACACACAGCTGTGAAACCAGGACAGAAGGGGAAACAGGGTACATAATGGACCATATTCAACACTATAATGTAAAAACTGTTAATGTAACGGCCTGTTATGATCGCTTACATATATCTTTTCACTTTTCACAGGCATTTTCTCAGTCACACAGTCACTCGTTTGGTCAGTGTAGCTGAGGTATTGAAATAGATTTGTATTCACCTACCAAAGTTACTTTGGTTAAACATGACTTTGACCATATGTCCAGAATTTTTAAAAATATTTTTGTTTTGAACTCTATTCCATGTCATCGCTCCTGTCTAGATGAACAGAAATAGTGTCAGACTTGTCTGATCTGAATTTGACTAACACAGCAAACTACCCCTGGGCACCATTTTCATCATTCAAACTGCAAACTGATCAATATACTGATTCACATAGAATGTCCAGTTTAATAGATTAATTTATAATTGAGCAGTTGATAATCAAATAATCATGATGGCCCTAATCTGCATATTTTTGCCTCTTTGACTTGCCCTAATTGAGGCTGCCTTGCTGTGTGTGCATATTTTTTGTACTCCTTTTACTGCCTTGTTGGCTGTTAGTACATCTTATCATGTGCAGTGATGCAAAGTATCCTTTCTTCAACAGCTGGGTTGTGCAGTGCCAGCTAAATTCTACAGCTGTAATTATTTTGACTCTGTGTTGCCTCTTCTGCTTTCGTTACTTGAATGTAGGCCTGCATAATATGGACAGAATATTAGTAATCTCATTATGCTGCATTATATTTATATTACAATGTCTTTCAATTTTATAAAGGCCCCATATCATTACTTATCTGGAATTAAAAAGGCTTAAAATATTTTTATATCTGCTGCCCTGTCCACACGGAACACATATGGAAACTAAGCTGCGAAGAACATATTTCTATATGTCTTGTTATTCAGCCTACAGCCCCACTCGCTCATGTTGAAGCCCTAAGGTGTGTTTCAGTTCCATGCTGTCTTTTGAATGAGCTACATTACAAGCCAGTGAATCAGAAACGAATTTAGCTACATATATCAGCCTTAACAGTCACCGTATCAGGAACACTGATTGGTTAGAGGCTCTTTGCATATTTTGCAGCCTGAGTATTGCAGACACATAATGTTATTGTGCAGCTCTAGATTACTGTAATTGTAGTAAGTTAGTGTTGGAGAAAAATACCCAGTCGTGTCAAGTAAAATGTACTTAGAACTTTTGTGTTATTTACGTGAATCTTAAATGCTTCTTTACGCAACCTGTACATGTAACATTTCTTGTTTTTTTAGTTTTGTTTTTGGGACATATTAGGACAGTGGCTTCAGTTAAGTGCTTTTATTTTATCTGGACAAATGCCTGGATGTAATAACTAAATGACAAACAAGACCAAAGAAGGATGAAACATTCTTCAAAGACTGCACTGAGATCATTGCATTAATATGTGCCATATTTACAGTCTTTCCCTGCTGGTTGACGGTGACATTTGACTTTTAGTGTTCTACCACTGAACCCGTAGCACACTATAGAACAAAAAGCAATGCTGTTTTCATGCCCGCATTGAGAGGCCACTTTCTCCCCTGTAAACTGTATGTACTGGCTTTTATAATATTGCCATATTATGTAATGTTAATTACTTAATTACAGATTTAATTAGAGTTGCATAATGCATTGCTTTTAATATTCTGTGTGGTTTAGGAGATTCTACCGTAGTTAAGTTCTTCGCTTATTTTAATTGATGAAAACATGACATGATTCACAATACAAGACTGCACAACGATGCCTTTTCTTCTGAATAGCGTTCAGTCAAAGTGTTCGCTCCTTTAATAGACTTTTTCTGTTTGTTTCTTGTTGAGAAAGAAATCTGAGATTTCACCATGCTTTCATTTCTTATTACATTTTATTAGTAACAACTGTGACTTGAGGTTAGTCTCTAGAGCCTCCACAATGTTTGTAGTCATCAGTGTCCACTCATCTTGTGTTTATAAATGAGGGGACCAGGGAGGAGGGAATAGAGGGCAGATTGTGTGACAAGGGCAGGGTGAGGAAGAGGGGAAGGATGGAGCTGGCACAGCAGGGGATCCATCATGCTGACAGTAGAGTTCCTGGTGTTCTTCTCATCCTTCCACCAGCAGGAAGCATCTTCACAGCACTCCATCACATTGACAGCCTGTTCTAATGAATGACTGGAATTTCCTACATCACTAGCCTGACATGCCTTTCTTGTAAAAACACACTTGCATTTACTATGATGTGTCTTGACATCTCCACTCTCTATCGTCTCTATCAAAACCCTTAAGGTCACTCAATGAACCTTGATGACAAGGACATTGTACAACTCAAGTACATCAAAAGAACACTCCAACATTTTTAATCTAGCCTGCAACTGTAGTATATGGCCAATTATCACAGACAGCACTGTGCCCTACTTAGATAAAGAAGACAAAGAAACTGACTTGAAATTCTCTTTTAAGAGAAAACATACATTTAAGCAGAAACTATTATATTTGTCAGACATTATATTTAAACCCCAAGTGAAGTAAATGACATTGATTGTAATGGGATAATGGCACCTGGTAAAATGTAAGATGTATTAGACAGCAAGTGAACAGTCAGTTCAAGAAGTTGATGTGTAGTGAAGGCTAGAAGATTGGATCAGAGAATATCAAAAACGACAGGCCTTGGGGGGTGTTCCCAGTATGCCAGGGTCATTACCTACCAAAAGTGGTTCAGGAAAGGGCAAGAAGTGAACCAGTGACAGGATAATCGGCACCTGAGGCTCAGTAATGCATGTGGAGAGTGAAGGCTAGCCCGTCTAGTCTGTTCTCACAGTAGGTGCATAGCTGCAGACCGGTCGGAGTACCCATGTTGCCTGCTGCCAAAAGTGCCTACAAAGGACATGTTTGCATCAGAACTGGAACAATGAAAGAAAGTAGCTTGATGAATTACATTTTTTCATGCGGATGGTTGGGTGTGTGTGCGTCATTTATTTAGGGAAAAGATGGTGCCAGGATACACTGGCAAGAATGGAAGCCTTTGGCGTCTGATGCTGTGGCGTGGGTGATGTTCTGCTGAGACACTTGGTCCTGGAATTCATGTGGATGTTATTCTGACATGTTACCTAAACCTAAACACTGTTGCAGACCAGGTACGGCCCTTCATAGCATCAATATTATGTAATGGCAGTGTCGTCTTCAAGCAGAATAATGTGCTCTGGCACGCTGCAAAATTTTTTCAGGCATAGTTTGAGGCTCATGACAAAGAGATGGCTTGGCCTCAATCCGACTGAGCATCTGTGGATGTGCTGGACAAACCAGTTTGATCGCAACTTTTTGCGCAACTATTTTGGCATGTTTTTGTAAATCTATAATGAACTAAAGTGGCTCCTTATAGTCACACATAAACACAACACAGAACTATATTTAATTCTTTCTCTGCATTTAATACATTCACCAAGTTAAGCGGTGGGCTGCCACCAACAGGCAGCACCTGGGGAGCAGTGTGTGGAGATACTTTGCTCAAGGCTACCTCAGTGATGATGCAGGGGCAACTCCCTAACCACTAGGCCACCAGCTACCCATTATGCCATTATTATTATGCCGTGCATTTTTATGAATATGGAGTAGAAGTTACATCAGTTACATAAGTCACTTTAATTTTAATGAGATACTTGAATGTCATGAGATACTTGACTCATCACATTTAGCCTATCCAGACAATAATCTGTAAAAAGAAACCTCAGTTCTCTTGCTGTGAAAACACTAAATGATGCACACCAGTATATTAAAACATTTTGGCTGTTTCCATAGCAGTGTGTAACTGACCGCCCCCCACCGCTTTGTTATTATGGCCAGTACCTCTCCTGTTTTATCTGATGACACATTTGTTTTAACAGGTTTCTTCAGAAAGCTGTAAGACCGCACACACACAAGTGCTTCTATGATTTCAGCATGTTGGTGTAAATCGCCATGGCAACAGCTGTGTCAATAAACCTTGAGTACAAAGCAGGAGCTCTTATCTTCTCCACCAGTGTTTGCACTTTCATCTGTGTGTGTGTGTGTGTGTGTGTGTCTGCGTCACATGGGAATTGGTAATGTCTTTTTATCAGGGCCTATAATATAATACCACTTTGGAACAGATCAGTAAAACATCAAAGTATCTTCATACTCCCCCGTGTTAAACCCACACAGCACTGTTTCTTGTACAGAGCACTTGGGATATACTTGAGTGGATTAGTTTTTGCAAATGTACGTATGTATATGTCCGTGCGTGCGTGCGTGCGTGCGTGCGTGCGTGCGTGCGTGTGTGTGTGTGTGTGTGTGCGTGACTGTGAGATCGAGTGCAGGAAATTTTATACTTTAATTTTGTCTCTTGTCTCTGATGCAGCCACACTGAAATACCTAGGACCTGGAGGCATATGAGTGTGTTCAGGACATTTTACCTGTTCCAAAGGGCACTGAATCAAGGTTGACAATGAGCTGTACTTCACAAAACTTTAAAAAACAAACCTTCCAATACCAGCCTCACCACTTACTTTACTGTGCCTCTTAGGCAGTACTGCCATAGCCATAGTTTTCATAGATTATTTTTGCATTAAACTTCTAATTTGCTCACCCTGCATAGTCGATCAGGCATGTTTACTCTTTTAGCTTTATCCAGGAGCTACAAGACAAATGCAACTTCCAGGAAGTTGAAGCTAATGACTATGTATAGTACTGTGCAATCCATCTTTCATTTGCATTAAACTGCATTGAAATTTGATTTATATATTTTTTAAAACTTTAAATTTTACTTACATCTACACTTATACTTACTTGTACTCATTTCTTTATTTTATTTGAGTTTCAGAAAATGTCCAGATTTTAATTTATAATTTACTTATTGTTTTAATGTTTGCACAGTCAGTAAGGAGCGGTTC
>JBBPCW010000514.1:0-10124 GCA_037974425.1 Phenacogrammus interruptus
CACTGAACCGCTTGAATTTCAATACAAACAAACAGAAAAAATGGGGTGTTCTAAAACTTTTGACCGGTAGTGTATGTCTTTGAGAACTTAAATTTAAAACACAGTATAACATTTTGAAAAAAAAATCAAACCATCATAATTAAAAATACAGTGGCAATGAGTGATTTCTGTATCTGTAATATTTATTCCTTTTAATCAATTAGATGACCCAGCATTGGCGTCTTTTGACTATGACAGTACCTATGAGACCAATCACAGTGACAGCAGCGATTTTGCACAGAACGAGGATGATGGAGATGCTCGAAGAAAGCCCTTTGATATGCTAGACTCATGTGGGACATTCCAAGTAGAGACTCGAGTTCTACAACCCTTAATAGCACCTGAGGTGATTTGCAGTTATAATGTTTAGATGTTTAAACATGCCATTTTTTGACATCTCTACACGTTCAAGTAGCAATTATCTTGCTGTTAAACATGACCAACCTTTTTAGTAATCATTGCTCCCATTTGCTAGTCATGAATCTTTTCTGTTAATTGTTAATTTTAAAACTGATGTATATGCATATGATCTGTGGCTTCAAATATTGTGCCATCTCCTTTTAGGACAAGCCAATTCTAGCCCCAGAACCACTGGTGATGGAGGGACTGGAGGTTCTACTGAGTCAGATTAACAAATGGAACTTCCCAATTTTTAACCTGGTGGAGAAAACGCATGGCAGGTGTGGTCACATCTTAAGCCAGGTGAGAAACATTCAGACATTCACAGTCATCTAATGGGGAAAGGCTCTAAGCAGAAAGACAAATTTCCCTGAACCGAATCTAAATATGATTATTAAAAAAGAACAAAACCATTGATGTGTTTTTGGGGAAGAATTCGTTTATTTTAGTGTTTCCAAAATATATAAAAATACATATATAGAGAAAAGATATGGGCAAAACACTGGTAATGACTGGTAAGCTGAGCGGTCATGAAAATCTCTTAAATGATAAGAAAGTCTAGTTATTTTGTTAAATAAACTACATGTCATACTTATTGTCAACCCTGAACCACTGCTGAGCTTAGAGATTTTCCAAATCCTTCAGGGGCCAGATTTGCAAAGCTTCATGGAGGTTATTAATGACGGTTGTTGTGCAGCCTAATGACCCTCTGAACCTAGGATTGCTCTGTGACCTGCTAGCAATCGTCTACATGCCTCATTCACAAAAGAAGGACTCTAAGGGAGCCTTGCAGTAACTCCTGGCTTAAATCATAAAGAGAAATCTGCATGTCAATTGGATGACTGCTGCATCAGCTGTTCATAATTTATAGTTGATAAGACTGCACTAGAACAAGATAGTTCTAGTACCATGGCAGAGAAAAGCTTTAAAGCTATATCCAAATTCTTGTGGCAGTGCAATGTATAATCAAAAAGTATGAGGAGTTCCAGACTGTGAAAATAGCAGAGTGTAGAACTAGCAGGAATGGTAGTGCAGGATGCCAAGAAGATTCCTAGGATCACCATCAAGGCCATCCTGTTGAATCTCAGCAATTCTGCAGCACTCCAGCAGACACTGCACAAGGCTGGTTTCCATGGACACAGAGCAAGGAGGACTCCACCTCTACAGGACAGACACATAAAAGCTTGACCAGCCTTTGCAAATGCCCATCTGGGCAAAGAAGTAAGCTTTTGTTAGTCAGTTCTGTGGTCTGAAAATATGGCTTTTGTTTGGTGAAAGAAAGAAAAATACAAGAAGATTTTTTATGTAAACTAATGTTGGGTGTATTTGAGCCCTTCTCGCCAGACACCTTCCTCCAGAGTGTTAGCTGCTGTGGTAGTGTGGCTGATGAGAAAGCAATATCTGCTGGAGCTGGGAGCAGTACTGGGGCATGCCGGTTGGGGGCTCTGTATTGGAAAGTCTGTTCAAAGCTGCCCAAGCTAAAAATAATAAAAGAATATTTACTGTAAGGAAAGTGTGTCTTTGCATTCTTTCTCTCACAACCCCAAACATGCTCTCAAAACACGTTCTCCTGCAGTTTTTAGGTTAGGGTGCGTTTCTTACCAACCCAGAATGAGGCCCGAACTTCACAAAAGCAAACAAAATACGAGAATATGTGCCTTTTCCATGCAAGTGTGGGGTTCTGCGAAAAAATGATTAGTTTGGTTCTCAGAAAAAAATCAGCGTAAGATTGAAATGGCAACTGCTGATACACGTTTAAGTGGGGGATTACTGTATATTAAGATTCTGTAGGAAAAAATCAGGCAAAAGAGAAACTTGATCTTGGGCAGCATTGGACCTTCCAAGAAGACAACGATCTGTAAAATACAGCTAAACTGATCAAGGAATGGTAACTGATAAGCTTTCCAACCTCAAAGAAACTGGGGATTATTGCAAAAGATTGCTTCTTTGTTAATGCTTCTCCGTACATAAGTCAATTAAAAAACTCTTGTGCGGTACAATTTCATCACTATGAAATTAACCCATGAGTTTAATTGTTGGGTAACTGTTTCAACATACAATTTAATTCAAATTAGTTCAATTAAGTTTTATTTTTATAGCACTTTTTACAATCAAGTTGCAAACTTCCTTGGGTGGAACCAAGACTCTAAAGGGGAACCTATCCTACTCTGGTCAAACCCCGAGGGAAAATAAGAGTGTCTCTAAAAGAAGCTCTTCATGAATGAACATATCAACAGATTGACCATCAATGGCTAACAGAGGTGTAAACAGCAGTTGCCCTTGAATCAGGGAAAAACATGTGGGAAGTCAAAGGAGCCGAACCAGGCATGTGGCGCCAGTGATTACAAACAAGGTGGTGGCCTGGGAGAGTATATGATTACTGAATATATGTTTATACTTAAGCTATTCTTCAGTGAAGTCACACAGATGCGCTCAATTTTTTACGCTACAGTACCCTTTAAGCTCATATTAAAATTGTATGAAAGTTTAAAAAATACTGCAATCTACAAATATTAATTCTCAACAATCTGGAAATAAATTATGTACTGAACAGTAAAACACAACATACCATCACTTGTGATTTACTACATCAGTGTAGTGCACAATCTTATATGACTAGCATGCTAACCATATATCATAGCATTTGCTAAGAGCCTGTAAAACTCTCTTTTGAAATAACTATCTCTAATATTCTAGTTCCAACTTGTGCTAGGTGGTGTTCTTCAGTTTGTAAAAAATAGTGATACTTAGCCAAGATAAATTTTAAAGTATCTAAGAAATTGGATTTTCTGAGGGGTATCTTCTGGGCAAAGTTTTTTCTGCAGCTTTCAAAATGGTCGCCAGGATGAGTGAACATTGGCAGGAAGTTGTCAGAATATGTAGCAGCAAGATTGGCTTAAAAATACAGGGAATATTTCATAATAACTACATTTATTTATTTAGATATCAAGCAGTAAAATTTCTTGTTTTGTCTTTACACAATTTGTGTTCAATGTTACACGTGTGCTTAATGGGTACTTGAGCTTAATAGATGTTTTTACCCTAATTGAATTGTTTGAGAATACTTTTTGTATTTTCCAAATTTTCAGCTTAGTTTGGGGGACAAACACGTTATTGATAGAGTGGAATCTTGGTGACATCTCAAAGCATCTAGCAAACAGACAGTTAAGCCCGTTTGTCTGCCTCCTAGCCTCAGCACTGGTTTCTCAGCAGCTACAGAGGTGGAAATAATGATTTGATTCCCTGCTGAATTTGTAACAGTCTCGAACTTATGAGGTAGGTTCATTTTTATGGAAATAGACAGACCAAAAATCAAGTCAAAACATGTTACATAAAAGTGTATTTGTATGTCACTGAGTGAAATAAGTATTTGACTTGGCAGACTTCTGGCTCCCCCAGCCTGGCTGTGTGCCCATGTTGCACACAGATTACAATCAATCTATCAATTACAGATACTACTGATTTTAACCTGTTTTGTGTATAAAGCATTCCTATCCACAGAATCAATTTCTTCCATTCCAACCTCTCCACCACCAAGAGAAAGACTAAAGAGCTGCCAAATGATGTCAGGGACAAGATTGTGGACCTGCACAAGGCTGAAATAGGTTAGAAGACCATCAGCTTGGTCAAAAGGTGACAGCTATTAGTGCAATTATTCAAAAATAGAAGAAATATAAAATGACCATCAGTTGCTCTCAGTCTGGAGGTACATGTATCTTGCCTCATGGAGTGAGGACAATCATGAGAATGGTGAGGGATCAGCCCAGAACTACACAGCTTGTTAGTGATCTGAAGGCAGTTGGGACCACAGTCACTAAAAACATCATTGGTAACACACTACCACTATCATAATGGACTGAAATCTTGCAGTTCCTACAAGGTTCCCCTGCTCAAGAAGGCACATGTGTAGCCAGTCATAAGTTTGCCAATGAACATCTAAATGATTCAGAGAGGGCTTGGGAGAAAGTGCTGTGGTCAGATGAGACAAAATTGAGCTCTTTGGCATCAACTAGACCCGCCATGTTAGAAGGATGAAAAATGCTGAGAATGACCCTAAGAACAACATCCCCACAGTCAAGCATGGAGGTGGACACATTATGCTTGGGGATGTTTTTTATAGGTTATAGGATGACTTTACTGTATTGAGGGACCAATTGATTGGGCCATGTGCCGTAAAATCTTGGATGAGAACATGGCTAAAGAAGCACATTAAGGTCATGGAGTCTCCAGACCTCAATCCTATAAAAAATCTGCGGACGGAGCTGGTTGCCAAGCAGCCGCCAGGAAACATAAAGGATTTAGAGAGTTACTGCTGTGCTTACCAACAAGGATTTCTCCACCCAGTGCTAAGTCATATTTTGCTTGGGTATCAAATACTTATTTCACTCAGGCAAATGAAAATCAGTTTTCTTGATTTTTGGTTGATTTTCTGTCTCTCTCTCCATAAAAATAAAAACATATCATAAATTAGAGGCTGTCCAAGTCAACCAACATACAAATTTAAGAGGGGATCAGATAATAATTTCCCCCACTGTACTACCTGAGCTGCACTGCTGGCTATGCTGCAAGAGATGAGTGGCACCCCTATGTCAGGGGACAATACCATGCCTGGGCTAAGAGACCAATTGTCAATAAAACCCATATTGTTTTCAGAGCTAAACATGGACATCCAACAATCCAGTAAGCCTCAGGGCCACATTGCACTGGGTTCGGGTCAGAGCAGATTACGGCATCTGACATAGTCTGGGCTGATTTACACACCTTTTGATTTACTCTTTAACACTATTCTTAGTGACCTCTGACTGCCACAGATGAATATCATTAGCCACTACATGAAACACTATCCTCTCATACCTGACTAGCTTCAGGTTCCCTACAATGTACAGCACTCTGGCACCTGGCATATAGTATCTGCTTCTGGAGCCTCATAAAGAGTGTCTAATTTCACTTTGAACAGGCTTTCCTGTTGGGTGCGTCACTGACCAGGACAAACCTGTTTGACGCATGAATGAGAGGAGGAGAAACGCCCACGTGAGAACTTTGTGATTATGCCGCTCGATCGTCACCCAATTACCATGTTGCGGGGGCTCTGCAGTCAGGGGCAAACTAACTTCCCTTAATGCACCGGGACTTGCTAACAATAAGCTCACCTCTTGACTCCCATTCCAAGCAATATTCGGATACGCTCCTCTGCTTCCCGTTTTACTAACGTGCACTTCAAACAAGTAAACTTTTCACTAATACTAGTGATGGAGAGTGGGACTGAACTAAATATGCAACACTTCATGCAGTGAAGGTGCTCACCAAATTCCATACTCCATACTGAAACCAGTATTCTCTCATTTGTGAGATGATTTTGTAGACCAATGAAAAAAGATTAATAATCATTGTGCTGCTTTAGCAGATAATAATTGCTTGTTCAATTTGGTATGATTTTATTTTGAAAGCAAATATGCACCTTATGTTGCTTCCACCACCACCCCCCCCCCCTTCCCATTAAGAAATGGAGGTCTGTATTTTTATGCAATTTTAATGGATGTTTTTATATATTTTGTTTTGAACAGTTTCACTCCTGTTTACTGGGTCATGTGCTTTAAGGATGTTAGAGGAGCAAAAGGACGCTCACATCCTGGCTCAGAAACAGCTTGCTGTTTTTCTGTGTCAACACTTGGGAAGTAAACACATAGAAAGAGCAATACAGTGCAAAACCATAGAATCAGAGGGAAATGAATTTCCAACATGGAAGGGAAAAATATCAGCCACAATATGAAGTCACAGACCAAAGCACAGGAAGAAAAAGCACAGTCCGTGACCAGCTCCCTGCAAACATCGTCTTCTAAATTCTCTGTGAAAAGTACTTAAGAAGCATTAGAAGCTGATTTAGAGGCTTTGGGGCTTGAAAAAAAGCTGCTCACTGCTTGGTTTCTGCACAGTTCGTCAGCTCACCCTGTGAATGAACCCTCAAGTGGAACCAGTGTCTCTTCTTGCTTAGGTGAGACATAATCAGAGTGCACAAATTCAGACAACAAATCAATGGACCCCACAATATGCCATTTGCACAACCCTTAGACCCCATGGTGTTACTCCATAAGTGTTAATGTGGGTGTACTTTAAATGAATCTTGAAGGGCCCTGTAGCGTTTACCAGAGGGCATCAGTTCAACCAGATCATGGGCAGGATGGGATGGGTCTTTGAGGATGCTTTGTATCTTTTGCAGACAACGGGAGCTGTGCATGTCATTTAAGCCAAGTAACTGTTGGCTTATGATGCTTTGTACAATTCTCTGTACGGCCTTTTTGTTGCAGCAGAGTTGCTGCCATGCCACACCAGGATGTCATATGTGATGACACTCTCTACGGAGCACGGTTAAAGGATGTTAAATGCTGCTTTGACAAGTTTACCTTCCTGAGTGTTCTCAGCAAATACAGATGCTTTTGTGCTTCTTTTCCGATAGTTGTAGTGTTTGGTGTCCATGAGAGGTGTTCAGAGATGTGTGTGACCAGGAATTTGAAGCTGGACATCCTTTCCACCCTTTCCCTGTTGATGTACAGTGGTCAATGAACATTCCCCTTCTTACTGAAGTCAGTTATAAGCTCTTTTGTTTTGTTGTTGTTGAGAGTACCAATCTATAAATCTGTAAGTTGTTTTTTGCATCAATCTGTAAGACACGTTACCTCCTTTCTGAAAGCAGACTCCTCCTGTTTTGTGATCAGTCCCACCAGGGTTGTATTATCTGCATATTTAACAATGGTGTTGGTGTTGTGAGATGGAACACAGTCATGAGTGTACAGAGTGTAGAGGAATGAGCTCAGCACACAGCTATGTGGTGCACCTGACAGACTGTGGCCGGTTCATCAAGAAGTCTTTTATCCACAGACAAATGTTGTGTTGTACACCTAGGTCAGCCATTTGAGAGAACAGCCTGCTGGGCAAGATAGTATTGATTGCAGACTTGTAGTCCACAAACAGCTGCTTTGCGTACGTTCCTGGCTGCTCCAGGTGGCGCAGCACAGTGTGGAGGGCCATGGAGATGGCATTGTCTGTTGACCTATTGGTCCCTTATGCGTACTGGTCAAGGGTGTTTGGCAGAGCAGCTTTGAGGTGTTGGAGAACCAGTATCTCCAGGCATTTCATGATTACAGGTGTCAGTGCCACAGGCCTGTAATCATTGAGTAATGTTATTGTGGACTGCTTAGGAACCGGCACTATTGTGGATGTCATCAGGCATGTGGGGACAGTGGACTGCAGCAGGAAGTGGTTAAAGATATCTGAAAATTACCTCATGCAACTCTGCAGCGCAGTCTCTGATGGACATCAGTGCACGGTCTAAGTCAAGAGAGAGTCTGAGAAGCGTTCTTCAATTCTTTGCTTGTAGGCTGCTTTTGCATCCCTGATGCCCTTCTTCAGGTTTGCCCTAGCCTTGCTGTACTGTTGCATGTCCCTGGAGTGGCAAGCAGTGTTACGGAAGGAGCTTTCAGTAGGAGCTGAGCATGCTTGTTCATCCATGGCTTGTTGTTAGGGAACACGCTGATGTGTATTATAGTGGTAACATTTTCCAGGCAGCATTCTATGAAAGCATTACTGACGAACAGTATGTGTCCATGTTATCATCTTTAAAAAACAGTCCAGTCAGTGCAACTAAAGCAGTCCTACAGCTGCTTAGAGGCCCTCTCTGGCCACACTTGAATTTCCCTAACAGCTAGCTTGACTGTGTTGATAAGGAGTCACAAACAAGGAGATATGATCAGACTGTCCCACATAGGGGAGAGGTGCTGCCTTGTGCCCATGTTTGATGTTGCTGTACACATGGTCAAGCATGTTCTTTCCTCTCATGGGGCACTGTACGTGTTGGTAGAATTTGGAAAGGACAGTCTTTAAGAAGGCTTTGTTAAAATCACCTGCTAACACAAAAATAACTTGTGTTGTTAGCATCTGCGTGTGTGTAAATATAGGATATTACAACACTGGTGAATTCTCGTGGCAGATTGAAGGGGTGGGATCTCAACTTTAATCCAGGTCCTGGGAGCAGTAGGTTTCAGTTATCATTGGGTTTGCACACCAGTTGTTTTTAGTGTACATACATAGCCCCCCTCCTCTGCTTTTACCGGAGTCTGTTGTCCTTTCGGCTCGATGTGCTAAGCGGCCTGCTAGCTCAGTAGCCTCTGCTGTGATAGATGGAGTTAGCCACATCCTGTGATTACCATAACACAACAGTCAATATGGTAAGTTCCAGCCCCTTGATTTTGTTGGCAAGTGATCTTGCGTTTGTATCAAAAATGCTCAGCAGTGGAGGTTTGTGCAGGTCTTTGTCCAACCTGGCTCTTATTCCAGCTCGACAGCCTTGCTTCTGCTTCCTGTCTCTTTGCCCCTCCATCGCTTACCGACCATGTGAGTAATCCAAAGAGATGCCAGTGGTCCAACAAACTCCAATGGGATGTCTTGGGCAGCTGGTAGCCTAGCGGTTAAGGCATTCGCCCTGTGATCAGAAAGTCCGGGTTCGATTCCCAAGATCGCTAGACACATCTGAGGTACCCTGAGCAAGGTACAGTCCCCACACACTGCTTCCTGGGTGCCGTGTTCCTGGCTGCCCCCTGCTTCACTTGGTGAATGGGTTAAATGCAGAGGAAGAATTTTGTGCTGTTCACACTGTGTGCTGTGGTGTGTTCACGTATGACAAATGGTCACTTTCACTTTCACTTCACTTGTCCGTTGGTTTCAAAATACAATTTGTGGGCCTCAAACTAATGTCAAGCAGTTTGTGCCGGCTATAATGGAGTAACACTGGTATGTGCCGAGCCGCAGCCTGTATGGTCGCCACCATCTTGCCTTGATAGTGTCAAGTGACACACACACTTCTATGGACACTGACAATTGCATTTTTTGCAAAAGGGGACCAGAGCACTTGAAATTTTATTGGTGCCAATGTGGAATAATGTATGGCACCTGATTCCAAAGAGAAGACAAGAATCTCAAAGTATCAGAATCAAAATCAGAAAACTTTATTTATCCCTGAGGAAATTGTTCAAATCTACATGACAATGGCTGCACATGGGAATTCAGTCCTCCATGGGGGCATGGGAGCACATGATTGGTGTTACCCGAAGGATCAGGCGATAAAAAAAATATCGCCATTAATCTGTTCACAAAGTTGGGTTGGGAGCTGGGGCTATACTACGCAAGCTATGATGACTTTCACCTTGATATTTTAGCTCGGATGTATACCTAGCTGAATTGCACTGGATGGAAAGACAAGGGGGGCTTAGCCCTCAGGGTTGTAGGAAGGAATTAGCGTGTTTAGAGGGCTAAAAACTTTCCACCAAACCTTTCCTTTCACTTAAGGAAACAAGTAAAGTTAAGCAGTGAACAGTTATGTACACTCATAGTATTGTTCTGTTGAACTGAGTACAAACGGCTCTACCAGATAAATATTTCTAAATGGGCTACTCGCTAACAAGCAGCACTGTGTAGCTTCGCCTGGGTCCTAATGCCCACCTAACAGCCAGTACATCATTTTAATTCAATGATGATAGCTAGATTTATTATTTTTCATTTCAATTCATAGTCATGTTTCTATTTGTAAAGTGTGCATCTGCGCTCAGTGATATCTTATATGAAATGTTTGGATATATAATTTAAAAATAGTAGAATAATGACTATATATTTAGGGTGGCTTGGGATCATTTTTG
>JBBPCW010000559.1:0-10122 GCA_037974425.1 Phenacogrammus interruptus
ACTCCTGCTGCAGAGTTGGGAAGAAATTTCTGCCGAATGAACATTGAGACACTGAACCGCTTGAATTTCAATACAAAGAAACAGAAAAAATGGGGTGTTCTAAAACTTTTGACCGGTAGTGTAGATGTTTGTTCTAAATTTCATGATTAAGTGTTTAAGGTTCAGAGTGGGTTTGGTAATTGTAGAGAAACTCATTGAGTCAGAACTGTTCACAGTGGTGGTGAATGGAACCAGACGTATGCCTCTAAAAGCTCCCTCACAGAAAGATATTCCATGAAATGGTAAGGAATATGGGTTTGGGTCCAAAATGTATCTTGCGAGTTAGGGCCATATACTGTAGATGACTGAATTATATGAAGGTACTTTATGGCAGGAGGAGAACACTAGAACTTCCTCTGGGTATAAGTTGTGCTTGACAGCGACCTTTGATGAATAGAAGTAGGACTGAGAGAGCACTGAGGAACAGGGAGGGGTGTGAAAACACCAGGGGAAACATATCACGATAAAAATGGAAATATATGGGCTACTTCATACAAGATCCACCCATACTTCAGTTTTTGAGCCTGATTATTCATGGTGCGGGGAGGGATACATGCAGAGTGTTGTGATGCCAAATAGTTCCCAAAGAAAACTGATTTCTTTCAGATTTGCCACTATTTTACCAGCATCAACATCCCTATAAACACTCAGAGACATGTGGAGCTTCACTGGGGGGTCTACAATGAGCTGGACTGGGCTGGAGACGTCTGGTTCCATTCACCACCACTATATTAGTGTTGTACATGTCTGGTTCCGTACACCTCCACTGTACAGAAATCAGAGTCTCTACAACGGACCATTTTACACCAGACCCACTCTGAAAGACTGAATGCTGAATTACAAGAAAGTTAGCAGTTCATTCACATTTATGTAGTGCTGCAGCTTCATGTGTGTTCTATTTAGAATTAGAAAGAGAATAAACCTGCTTTTGCTGGGTATTTTATCCTGACTCTAGAGTAAAACATCCACAGTGATTTATCAGGACTTCCAGAGGCAAAGCGAGTAAAACAGTTTGAACACAGAGCAAAAACGAAAACACATGTTAGCTTTACCTAAATCTCATGGGAGCACAAATTGTTTCTTGTAAGGAACAGAGTCTGGAGTGCGTCCGCCGCATAACTCACAAACCTTCAGCATTTACATATCACTGTCAGCATCCGATAACTAAACACACACCCAGGGACTGTTCGCTCAAAAAGAGCACAGGTGTCGGCATCGTATCTGAGAAAGAGGCCAACTGGGGGGCTATAAAATCTGACTCTGGGGTGTGTGTGTGTGTGTGTGTGTGTGCCTTGTTGCTTCAGCCATCATCTCCCTGAGCAAAGAGCCAGTCACCGCACATCTGCAGTTCAAACACACTTCTGATCAGCACTTTTACTTTTACTGTTTTCCCGTGTCCTTGTGTTTCTCTCTGTTAGATCTGATGTACCTGTTCCTCTGCATTCAGGCTACAGGTACATTTTTACAGGCTGTTTTGTAGGTGTCTGCAGTGATAAATGGAACAGTTTGTTCAAAAAGATTACATTCTTGACATAGACCATCATTTAGAGCCCCCTCTTGCACCTCACATCACTTTCGTTTTTTTCATAGGCATAGACAATTCCATAATTTGAATTCTTAGAATACTACAGGAATATATGTAGAAAATATATTATGATTCCTCAAATGGTGTTTAGCTGTTAGATTTTGCCACAAGGTAAAATAACAGGTGCTAGATTTTTATTCAGCTGGGTTCAACGTATTTTGTGGGGCGAGAGTCATTCTGGGCAGAATTTTGTGGGGCTAGAGTCAGTCTGGGCAGAATTTTGTGGGGCTAGAGTCAGTCTGGGCAGAATTTTGTGGGGCTAGAGTCAGTCTGGGCAGAATTTTGTGAAGCTACAGTTGGATTCAGGTTTTTGTCGGCTCCAATTGATTCAGGCATATTTTTGCGGGACTGGAGTTTAGTACAGGCAGAATTTTGTAAAGTCATATGTGAACACACCACAGCTTCAGACAGAATGAGTTAGGCTCAAGTCAGTTCAGACAGAATTTCTAGGACTACAGTCAAGTACAGGCAGAATTGTGTCAGCTAAATTGAGGTCTGGACAGAATTTTGTGGGGCTACAATTGAGTGCAGACAGAATTTTGTCAGGTACTGAATTTCCACAATTGAGTCTCCTATCACATGCATTCAAAATGCTCTGTTCAACTCAAGACTTTGGCTTCTGTGTTCTCTTTGAAAGGAAAGAGCCTCCCTCTCTCTCTCTTTCTGCGGTTAATCGAGGAGTGTTGTGGTGATGGCTAACCAGTCTGGCCTGCGGAGGAAACCGCGACAAGCCAATTAAGAGTGTGTGTGTGTGTGTGTGTGAGGTGTGTGGACCACCCACACACCACTAACCAACTAAATGGAGACCACAAGTACCAGCAGCTTCCCTCTGGAGCCTGAGCATGACTACATCTCTGTCTGGGTTTCTTCCTCTGGCTATTCTTTCTGTTTGCATTCTGCTCTGTTCTGACTCTAAAGCTGACCGTTCTTCTTCCTTGTTCTCCTTCTTCTGCTCCTTTGCTGAGAGATGCTGGATGGTCTAAGAGGTCTAAAGGGCACCTCAAGGAGTTTTGGAGCTCAGGGTCAATCTTGATCTACTTTTTCTTTGGCCACCTTTGCATGCATGAAGTGTAGATCCACATCCAAACCCTTAGTGTGGCTTTCCCAGACTATGTCCTAGACTATGTTTTCCTTTCAGTGCACAGTCTATTTGTGTTGTCCAGGTCTAGGACTAATCCCTGTCTGAGAAATCAAGTCTTAGAATTTAAGGGGTAAAAATGAGCACTGTGTCGCTTTGCCCACTATGTCAGCAGGGTGATGGGTATCAGGGCTGACCCAGGTCAGGGTGGATGTAAACATGGCTGGAAGAGAGAGCAGTGCTAGGGCCGGCTGACAGGATGGACACTATCAGCCCCCAGAATCAACACACTGGCTCCAGACTTTTCCCTTTTACTTACTCTCTCTCTCTCTCTCTCTCTCTCTCTCTCTCTCTCTCTCTCTCTCTCTCTCTCTCTCTCTCTCTCTCTCTCTCCTTCTCTCAGTCTCTTGCCATATCTCTCATCTAACGCAATATGACTCTTTTTCTTTCTCGCTTGTTTTCCCAACCCTGGAAAATGTCAAGTTATGCAAGTATGGATAGCACTGTCAGAAACCACAGTAAATCTACTTGAGATTTCTCAATTACTAAATTCAGTTTGAGCGATGATTTAGGCATGTAGTTTGCACCATTACTGGTTAGCTATCAGCTGTAAATCTCAAGTGTTAAACCTTCAGCGTATAGTGTCACACAGGTGTGCTGCTCTTCTGCTTTCCATGAAAATGTACCATCACATCTGTGTGTTTTGGAACATTCAGAAGGGAACATGCGAATGCTTATAACTGATGACCAAAACTGCAGGTGAATTTAGATTCATGATTACAGTTGGTATTCCACTGTCTTTCTACTCTGAGTTTTTAGAGCTTTATATGTGACCCGATTTTTCATCATAGAAATAATTGCGAAAATGTACTTAAATGGCTATTTAACCTGAGTTGTAGCTCTCAAAAGAAACCAAGATGGCGGCCAGCGAGACTGAATCAAATTGGTCAATGAGTTCTTTTGCTCTAGTGATGTGTCTTCAGTCTGATTTAATGTATTTTTCTAAATATCTGAATGCCTGTAGTAAAATGTTGTTGTTGAATACTGGGTGCATCTCTTTGAATGCTATTGATTGTTAAACATATCAAGAAAAAACTGACAAAAACTTAAAATGCGATTTTCTCGTTTCTGTGCCACCATAATTCAAACGATTGTAACTTGACAACCGTTTAAGATACAGCTTTGACCAAAATATAATTTTAAAGATTATTTTCTCAATTTTGAATTTTGGGCCACTGTGACTCATTTTGCCAGATCGGGTCACATATTAAAACTTTTTTACATGTGGCTGTGGATCCATAACTAAATCACACTAAACTCAGGCAGCATCTGACCGCTGATGCACCAAATGACAGACAGAGCGAGTACCATGCAGGACACTTAAGAACACAACACACAGATTCATTGTTTGGGTGAATTAAATTTTTCAGCATGTGGAAACCTATGCATTCACTACACTGGTGGAAGCCCAGCGCGTTCACCTGTGGTGTGTATAGACTGAGCTGGGTGGGGCTGAGAGTGTGACTGGCTGCTGGCCAGCTCGGTGTTGGTAGGGATCAGCGCTGAATGAAAGACGGATGCCTGTAATTACTTGCGAGCCAGTCGGCTGAGGAATAATAACACAAAGAATCATAAGAACCCATTACAACTCTACCTGAACTCCATTTCAACTTGCGGCTGCAATTTCGTTTCACATCAGGCATCATCTTACAGTCATTGGTCAACTATACAGTAATGTACAAAAAGTCTCAGGCACCTGGGAAAACAATCATTTTAAAACTATTGCATTGAGAAGTGAGTGTTTTCCACGTTAATATTACTAAATGTAACAAACTAAAAATAATAATACAAATAATACAGTAAATAGTGATTTTGCATACGATATATGAACATGTTCCATGTCGAAGTCCATTATTAATTGTGGAAATCCTGTATGATTTAATTAGTCCTTCAGTAAATTGAACCAGGAGCTGCTAATGTTTCACAAATCCAAACAATGGCTGGAGGAACTGAGGAGAATTCTGTAACCTTGCATAGGTGTCTAAGACTTTTGCACAGTACTGAACATCTCATCTGTAACACAAGTAGAACTACCCTTGAGCTTTGTTAAAGTAGTCACACCATTTGTTGCACTTCCGGCACCAATCTGCGCCTCTGGAGGATATGACTTTAGATGCTGCTCTAGTCATCTCCAGACTACTGCAGTTCTTTTCCTTGTGATCTCAGTGATGTGGTCTGAAGACTCACCTCTGATAGATCAAGTTATGGTACATCTCTTGTTCCTCAGGATATACTGTATATTGTTGCAGTATTTCCAGTGATTGTGCTTGTTCTGGATAAGAATGTTTGTTAAATGACAATGTTAAAGTTAAATGTAAATGTTACCGTGATGGTTACGGCCTATGACAGGTGCACATTGGTCGTTATTGTTGATATTTCTGGTAATTATTATTTACTTTGCTGTCTCTGCCAGGGCTTTAAATTTGGGTATTGGACACTTGGGCAGGGCACCCAGGTACCATTCAACTGTATGCTTCAGCACAGTTAGCAATCTTGGTTTCCAAGACAAGTTTGGGAATCCTGCCCTTGGTATAGCTTTGGTTTTGGAGGGTATTTGACCTGCACAGTTGATCATAGCGCTCAGTTGTATTAGAGCAGGGGACCGACTTGCTTTAGGACAAACCCTAGAAACACTTGCTTACTATGGAAACATTCACTGATTCGCATTTTTCATTTCTATCAAACCTGCAGTATTTCTAATGCTCTATTTTTCATTGGTGTTGACCACCCACACATCATCATAGCACTAGCAGAGGGCTGTTGACTCTGAACATAAGGGGTTTGTACAGTGTCAAGTTTGTTGGCGGCTTCTTAAATTATATTTCATATTGGGAGAGACTCCCAATGTGTGTTTGGGCTTCAGTAATTACAGTAATCGCAAATGATTTCCATGTGCAGCCGGGTTTGGTTTTGGCTCTGCATGCTTCCACCCTGCTATACATGACAATGGATGGATGTCACATAACATACAACAGCCATTTGCCAAAATGATAATTTCCTTATAATGTGCTATAATTCAGAAAATAACCACATGGAATGTGCATTCGGTTGGGCTGTTACAAGTCTGCCAATGTTCTTCCGCTCAAAAAGTCAGAAGCTGAAAGAGAGTGGAGTTTCACCTGCCCCACCTTCAAAGGTGCACTGGCCCAGGGCAGCTCTCAAAAGCACCCACAATAGTTTACAGAAGGGAGGGGGAGCAAGACAAAGGCTGCAATGACCTCAGCCACAGAAATACTTCCTCTTCTTGTCAAAATGGGGGGAAAAATGTCAGCCAATATGTCTGTATTGGTTTAAGTGCTGACGGGCGGAGATTGCTGGTGTGATATGAGCTGGGAGGAAGTGTGGCGTGATCATTTTCAGGGGTGTCCAGTCTGAACTTGCTGTGCTTCTTGCCCAGAAGCTCAGAATAAGCCACTGAACTAAATCCTAAGTGTTGCACCATATTTATTCTGAGTAGAGCTGTAAAAGACACGTCTCAAAGTGTTTGTGTTCGCAAGGTCTTGAGAAGATCTTGAAATTTTACCTTAACTGTTGCTCTGTTGTAAGAGAGTCTGTTCTAAGAAGGCCTGTTCAGTTTAAAACCTTTGGAAAAATGTATTTGTACTCTCACTTTTATTAAGCTCCTGATATTTTGTTAATCGTTTCAGTTGTTTTTGTTTTATCAGTTTTTTTTATTGCTGAAGATTTGGCAATAACATTTGGTGAGCCGCCACAGAGAAATGTTACCAGAGGAAACATGTCAATAAATGTCCCAGCATTGGACACACAAGGATGATCCCGCCAAGCAACTCCATCTCAAGAATCCACAAGAAACACCTTTGAGTTCTGCATAACATCGGCACCAGCCAAGATATACAATAAATCCTCAGTATTGCTTTTTTAATACTGAGTAAAGCTGTAACAGAGACATCCCAATGTCTTGAACATATTGCTGGGTTAGCTTTCTGTCACAGTCATGAAAAGACCTTGAATTTTATCTTCTTTAACTGTTGCTGTGTTGTAATTGACACAGAATTTATAGACCTGTAAAAAGAGCCTATTCAATGATGTTAAATACTGGGAATAAAACATTTGTACTCTTAGTTTTTGAAGGGGATCATTTAGTTAATTGTTGCAGGTGTTCTTGTTGCATCTTGATTTGTTTTCTCAACCATTACATTAATTTTTTATTGAATTGTCAACTAATTTTTTATTACCAAAGGTTTTGGTGGGCATTTCACCATGGAGAAATGCCACTTGTGGGTAGAGCTGGCTACTTGTGGCTAGAGCAGCCATTTTTGTTCCTTATTTGGTGGAAAGACCCACAATAAGAGACTGTTTGATACATCTTCGGATGTGCTAGGACACATCATCAATGATGTTTACTGAGATCCTCTGGTGTTTTGGGTGTCTGATGTCCAGAGACCCTCAGGCGACCCAGCCAAGGCTGATCAGACCCCGACTTGTGTCCCAGCAGCGTTGGCCCACGTTTCTGACCTTTTAGTCCAAATCTGCCTAGAGGCACTTTCTGCAGCCTCTGTGGAGGACTTGATAGCCTTCCTCCTTGCAGCTCCTACGATGCTGAGGAGGGTGTAGGTTTTACATAGAGAGCGAGCTGCGGGCTTTCTAACCTCTCCTCCAGTATTCCTCTATGAGCTTGAGGTATTTGAGCCACTTACGCTCATTGGCCTCCTCCATGCTGTCCTCCCAGGGGACTGTTAACTCCAATAAGAGGACTTGCTCAGACAAGACAGATGTCAGCACCATGTCTGGTCTCAAAGAGGTTGGTATAACATACTCTGAGAACTTGAGTTCATCTGCATCAGCCTCACAGTTCCCAGTCTGATGCAGATGAAAGTAGGCTGGCTGGTGCTGTGCCCATGGCTTGCTGGGCAGCTGCTAAGGATGTATTTCAATGTGCCCCTTCCTGGGCACTGAGGACATGTTGGTAGATCACTCTTTTCCCGGATGTACAGATTTTGCTGGGCTTGGTAGCATATCGTACACAGCTTGGACCATGAACTTCCAGATGTCATTCCTGGTCAGCTTCCTCTCCAGCGCTCCTTCCCACCGTGTTGATGCACCCTGCTTCTGTACCATCCTGCTGATCCTCACCTCCTCAACACCTGCCCGCACCTCCTCCAGAACAAGGTGGCGTCTGTCCTTTCCCTGGGCCAGGTCGCCCCATTGCTGTGGGAAGGCCCCCAGCCCTGCTCGTCCAACGGCCACTGTGTCCAACAAAGTCCTGTGCCTTTGTCGAGATTCTGCCAGTTCCAGCTCCTCTTGAGCTCCGAACTTCCTGCCAATCCTCACCCCAATGCCTGCTAATGCAACTCTGGAGTCTCTAGATTCTTGATAGGCAGGTGCCTCTCGTGTGAGAAACACTGAATTCCACCCCCAGGCTGCTGAAAGGAAGCTGAAAGTTGTTGCTCTTGCCCTACAGTGCTGCACGACTGCATGGCACACCAGGTTGTCCATAAAAACTCGAATGGGAGGCTGTTGAATTCCAGACTTGGACCGGGGGCCCTGCACTTCATCTCAGCTGCCTTCACCAACATACTCATGGCAAGAGCAAACATAATAACTGAGATTGTACATCCAATTAGGATCCCTTTCTCGAGCTCATGCCAGTTGCATGTTATGCTCCCTGATGTCACTCTAAACCTGAAGTTCCCATAGTAGGTCAGGATGAGGTCCTTGATCTTGTTGGGTATCTGGTGACGGTCCAGAGTAATTTCTACAAGCTTGTGGGGAATTGACCCATATGCTTTAGCTAGGGCCAGCCAAAGTACTGCCAGGTCCCCATTCCCCTCTTGTGCCTCCCTGATCAGCTGGGTGATCACTCCGGTATGTTCTAGGCAGCCAGGAACTCCAAGAATACAGCCCTTCTGTACTGAGGTGTCATAGTACTTGTTCTTTAAGAGGAAGTCTGTCATCTTTCTGGCAAGAATGCTGAAGAAGACCTTTCCCTCCGCACTGAGAAGTGAGATGAATCGGAACTGCTCCAACCTGGTTGAGTTCTCTTCCTTAGGTATCCAGACACCCTCCGCCTGTCTCCATTGGTCGGCAAGGGTCCCCCTATGCCAAATCACTCGCAGCAACTGCCATAGGATTCAGAGGGGATTTGGGCAGTGCTTGTACACCTTATAGGGTACTCCACTGGGCCCTGGAGTGGAGCTGGCTCTGGCTGCTGTTACCACCTCCTGGACTTCCTTCCAAGTGGGTTCTGAGTTCTGAACTCCACTGTAGGGGTTGGCATGACCCAGAGGGCTGTCTGTGGTCCAAGCTCTTGCTATATTTCTGGGTTGCTGAGGGTGTTGTGCAGGAAGTTGTCCACCTTCTCCTGGGAACACTCAAGATGCCCGTTACATTTCTATCCTAACAACCGCTTAGCGAAACCAAAGGAGTTGGCTAAGAAGGAACTTCGTTTCCTAACTCTCTCCACCCTCCATCTCCTGTGCCATTCTGCTCTGTGGGAGGTGGCTTATCCTGCTCATCTGCGACTCTGAACTGTTTTGACAGCATACGCAGCTCTTTTCGTAGCCCTGCGGTTGTTAGTATCAGTGGACTTATTGCACTTGGCCTCCTCAACACCGAACCTTTCGGCCCCTAAACTTAGGACTATGATGGTCAGGTACTTGAGTCGGCCTTCTACACCTCCCATAGCTGTTGAGTGGATGATTGTAGATGTACCGTCATCAAACTCTTTCCACAGCCCTTGCTGCTTTGCTTGAGGCCACTTAATACGATGAATCTGAACTACTCTACTGGGGGTTGCAGTACTGGGCACTTGGAGGTTCTGGGCTCTGTGGGTTGAATCTGGGCTCCTCCTGCACCTCACCAGGCATTAATCCTGTGAATTGTGTTACATTCTCCTGCTCCAAGCCTTTCATCTGGCACTGATGGATTTTTAGGCCTCGATCATTCTTGCAGACCTTGCCACAGAAGCATCTGCTTGTCATGGTCAATGATATGTTTTCCAAGGTTAAGTGAAATGTTTTTTTAAATCTTGTACTGGAAGTTTTAAATGTCAGAATTAGAAAAGCATTGACCCTGGAGGAAATGGCTTATGTTAGAACTGCACAGACACACAGAGACATATAGAAAAGAGCAATATAAAATATAATATAATAAAAGTCAAAATAAAATTCTCTGAATATACAAATTTTATATGCTCTGAAAAGCATCAGAAAGAGAGGTGGATATGAATACTATACATAAATAAAATTACTGCTGAAGTAAGTGAGTGAAAGTGTAAAAGTGATCATTCGTGAACACACCACTGCACAGCACAAAATTCACCGTCTGCATTTAACCCATTCACCAAGTGAAGCAGGGGGCAGCCATGAACACGGCGCCCGGGGATCAGTGTGTGGGGACG
>JBBPCW010000578.1:0-10121 GCA_037974425.1 Phenacogrammus interruptus
TGTGGAATTCTTAAGCACTGATGTACGTCGCTCTGGATAAGAGCGTCAGCTAAATGCCATAAATGTAAATGTAAATTTTCTAAGTAGCTTGCCCAACACTGCATTTAAAACACTTTCCATCATTTTTTGGAGTGATGGAGCTTCATCGTTTGTGTTCCAAATCTAATAATCTATCATCATTACTAATGCAAACCCTTTCCAACATGTAATTTAAAGTCTTCCCAGAAGATTAGAGACCACACATATACAGTCTGATACATCAGACGACAGATTCATCCCTGTTGGAAGCTTGATGTCTGGTGGCAGGGCGACTCATACAGCTGAATGCAGAATCAAACTCCTGTATAATCCTCAGACGGTCGTCCTCACGCCACCCAGCACTGTGCTGGACGTAGAATCTCACAGTGAGAGCCGACAACGTCCCGCCCTCCTCTAATCTGCCTCTTACTGCTGTCACAACAGAAACTGCATTCATGTGAAGTAAAGTGTCCCCATATAGTCACGCAAACACACTACATCACATCACAGCACACAGTGTGAAATTCTTTCTCTGCATTTAACCCATTTAACCCATTCACCAAGTGAAACAGTGGTGCCACTAGCAGTCCTGGAATTCAAACCCAGGACCTTCTAAACGCCAGGGCAAAGCCCTAACCACAAGGTGACCAGCTGCCTGGTCTTGAGTCTTGAGAACTCAACAAACAGCCTCATCTGCAAAACAGAGTGAATTAAATTGTGCATTTTTCAGAGGTTCATGCCACTGAAATAAACAACTTTGCACAGTGTTCTTGAGAATAACGCCACAGATGTGATTCACCATAAGATGCAACCTAGTGAGATCCATTGCTCTTATATTACAGTTTTGCAAAAGAAAGAATAAAAAGTCCTAAATATATAACATTTTTGCTGCCGATAAAGTAGCACCAGCAGCTGAGCTCCTTTTTTGCAGTAGTCAGAAAATGCAATTTTGCCTCTACAAAAATGATAATACTGTAAAGAACAGAATGGAGAACAGAATAATACAGATACAGTTTGGACCCACTTGACAAAATGACATATGGAGTTTCTAAAAAAAAAAACCCCAATCATCTGAAGCACATTAACCTTAAAATATTATTAAGTTAATTAACTCCATTTGATGCTTTCATTTTTCCAATCTGTTAAATTTAGCAAATAAATTCTAACCAAGCACTAGAAATGCCGTATTTAGGTATATATGCTTGAATTAATTTTTCTGACCTCACTTTAGGGATCAACACTTAACTTTTCCAAAATGCACTACAGACAGGAGCAGGAACCTTTCCAAGCCTTAATGCAACTCATAATCAAACAGAAGTACAATTCCCTCCTCTTCACTTTTCGAACATGTAATTTGGGAAAAAATCCAGGGCAAAGGGACTGTACCTTTCATCAGAGTCACAAAACAGCAGGCGGAACCTCATCAAAGCAACACCGTCTGACGGTATTAAAATAAAAGGAACAAATGAATAATTGATTTATTCATTAGAGGAATATGACATCCGTATTGAGCTTTATGACATTAATAAAGCTGTAGCCTTTCTAAAAATGGCCTCGAGAAGAAGTGAATCTCCCCTGCGATTCATCACGGCTTCCTGCAGAACCCTGTCCGCCGGAACACTCTGTCACCCCCTCAGGACCCATTAGGTATTCCTCCCCTACTCAGCATTACCATCCCTGCCTCACAGTCCGCTCCGCCAGCCCGGAATCAAACCGCATGGGGCAGGAGGCGCAAGGGCTTCTGCAGTTCAATGTTCTGTGTGCCATTTTCAGCAGAACTGCAACTCTCACAATGATTTATATCAGGTGCTGAATCTGGACTTTTGCCCATATGGCTTCATTACATGGGGGTTGTATCAGTACAGTCTGCAACCAGTTTTCTGACGGAACAATGGTCTTAAATACATCATAATGGTATGGGTCTCTTGTGTACGAGTCTCTGCACTCTGCTAATCATAAGTTTTCTGATTCTGATCATTTATTCACCTGTACATTTTCTTTAAGGGTAATACATTTAAAGGAATTTTAATGCATTACCCATAAAGAGGAGTTTAAAGGGAAATTAAAGTGTTCGGGAGCATATTTAGGGTTTACACTATAAAACTAGGCATTTTTAGGCATTTTTTAAAAACCAAAACACAACAACTCGTTTTTCTACTATACGTGGGTGCTCTTGGAACTTAACATCGTTTTGGGGTAGTGTCATGTCCTGCAGCGGCCACTAGAGGTCATCACAGGTAAAGATTGTTTTGGGGTTCTTTTATTTTGAAGTGATGATGAGGTTTTCTGTTTGGGATGAGTCACAGCTGGGTGTTTTTACAGTTTAATGTTTGTGTTTGTTTATGGATTTGGAGTTTTTAAGGGGTTTGTGTTATTGTCAGTCAACTGTCATGCTTGTACCCCGTTGTTTGGATGTTTTCTGTTGTCCTTTTGGTTTAAAGTCTTAGTTATGACCCTCATGCCTTTTGTTGCTTTGTGTTTTTTGAAAAGTTAAATAAACTTTTTGAACATGGAAATCTGGTTATGCGCCTGTTCTATGTGCCCAGAGAAGGAGGAACATGACAAATATTGCTTCTCTTTGTTTTTCCTCCGGCATGGTGGGACCTTATAAAGTGCCCCCGTTCAACTGTAGCACTTGTATTGATCCCAGGGTTTAGGGTCTTTGTCTCAAGCTAGAATTATGAAAATGAGCAGAGATTTTTTCCAACTGTGTGAATAACCTTGAAAGTGTTGGGGGATCCAGACTGAAATCCTCCTTACGTGGCCAGGTGTCTGGGCACTAGTTTGTGTTTTATTTGTTTTATTTGTCTGTTCTTGTCTATCTCCTCTACATGTAAAGCAACCCTGAGTTGGAGAAAAGTGCTCTAAATAAAAATGATTATTAGTACTTCTCATCTCCACCATTGTCTGTGGTTCCTCTTCATGCTATGAGTGAGTTTTCATGGTTCTTCACAGACATGTCAAAAAAAAAATGAAAGCATGAAAGCATTTATACCCTCCTGAGACCCGGCCCATTCATTTATGTCCATTATAATGGACATTTTGTTCACCTATATCTTCCTTAAGATGTAGAGGAGATCCTGGGCTTTCCAGTGATGTGTCCTGTGAGGGGTTTGTATGCTGGGAACAAGGACTGCAATGGCAAGACATACATGAGGAGCACCAAATGCAAAATGTTCCTTTTTTTATCCCAAAAGAAAACCAGGACTATCACAGCTAATCTATGTTCTAATTCACTGTTGAACTAAAATACAGGTTTCGTTGTCTAGCAAGCAACAGAAGAGTGAAACAGAATTGTATTGTTTTGATCAAGTTGAATGTGTTCTTGGCTAAATATCACATTTTTTATTTTCTAAATTCGGTTCTATTTTCACACAGAAATCGTCCTGTTGTCCTCTACATTATTGCATTAATGAGAAATTGAACAGGTGTTCCTAATAATCCTTTATGTGAGTGTATAGCATTTATACAAAGCATTTCTGTATATAGAATAGTGTATTTTTCTATTGATATTTGTTCTTTTCTACACATTTTTAATTAGATCTTATTTTGATGTTTTATTATATTGTTCTTGTCTCTGTGTCTCTGTGTCTTCCAGTTATTACATAAGCAATTTCCTCTGGGATCATGCTCTTAAGGAGGGTTTCCTTTTGAGACTTGGTTCCTCTCAGTGTTTATTCCTCGTGCACTTAGGGAGATTTTCCTTTTGAGACTAGGTGGCTCTCAGTGGTTCCTCTCTTAGGGAGTATTTTCTTTCATGACTGGGATGCTCAGTGGTTCCTCCTTGTGCTCTTAGTCAGGATATTCCTTTTGAGACGTCTTTGCTCTCAGTGGTTCTTCTTCAGGCTCTTAGTGGGGTTTTGTAACCCTGGTGAAGCACATCGGTCACATCAGTCAACTGATTTATTTGACTAGAACAGCAGCAGAAAAAGAGATGTTTAATTCTCGTCAACATGTGGCTAAAGACTGTTATGCACTAAAACTGTTATTGAACACAGGTTAACGAGAACCACCCTAATACCACAGAGTAATTAGTTTTGCAGCTGTCCCCTAAAGCTCCAGAGTATGGATCTGATGTTGAGCTCTACTGTTTCACATCTGTTCTTTTTCCTGCCAGGCGTCTGAAACAAAGATTCTAATATTGGCCGGTCGTGTTGTGGCTATATCTGTCTCTGACACGATGGAAGGACACATAAAATGATTTTGAATAATCATGTTATTAAGGTTTTATTTGTACCATTTTTATATCTTCGGGCAGCCAGTTAGCCTCAAAATGTTTCTGTTTTTTTTGTGGAAAATACTTGAAATGCAGACATATTTATAGTGACCACCAGCATGGTCAGTGTTCTCCTCAGATCCTCACCTTCACAATCTGGGCCCAGTTTTATCTGAATTATACCCTATTATCTGAAAGGGGCTTTTTTGAAATTGATTAAAACATCTTTGTGCAATGATTGCTTGTTAACTTGTTCACCTTTAGAAAGCTCGCTTAATTCTTTTTATATGAAAGCCAAAGAGCTTCAGTGGATTACAAAAGGGGGTCACAAACAGGCTTACTGTGTCATTATCACACAATAGAAAGAGAAATGGTCCTTGAATCTAACCCTGAGGGACCCCACAGGCAGTTTGGCTCAGAGGTCGCCCTGCCCATGACTATAGTGTTGTCCGCGTTGTCAGTAAGATTTGAACTTACCCAGTAGAATTGTCAGAGGGGTTTAGGACACAGGATGACTTATTGTGAGCAATAAACATAATAGACACTCTACAGATAGCCATATTATACAAAAACAGAACCTTCACAAAGCAACACAGCAAAGTTTTATTGCTCACAGTAAGTCTGTGAGTAATGCTGTGTCTTAAACAATCACCAGCAGCTCCAAATCTAAACTAAACCAGCAGAATTTGGACCCTAAACGTGTCTTGGCTGTTTAAGTACATTTGGGATTTGAGTGGTAAATTTTGCGCATTTGATTTTCTTTGCCAAATTATTCCTTTTGCCACTGTAAGCTGGCACCCCGCCCAGGGTGAGTTCCTGCCTCGCATCCATAGACCCCGGGATTGGCTCCGGGTACCCAAGACCCTAGTAAGGATTAAACGGTTCCAGAAAATGAATGAACTTTTCCTCTAATTCAACAAGGAAGGGATTGGCACTGTTTATGTCACCATTTATGTTTTTTCTCATGTGAGTTTAGAATACATAGTTCACCACATTCTTTCACAGCTATCAGATTATTGTGTACATGTGAACACACTAACTGCCAAAGTATATTGCTTTCATACTGCACAGTCTGTAACTGTAGAGGACAGGGCAGGGTGTCCGAGGACGCTATTTTTCTGCTTGGCACAGAACATACTCTCATGGAGCAAAATCACAAGGGGATAGACGGGTGTGGCACAAACATATCTAGGCTGACACTGCGAAAACAGAGAGAGAGAGAGAGAGAGAGAGAGACAAAGAGAGAGAGAGAGAGAAAGACAGACAAAGACAGCAAGAGAGAAACTTCTTCATCCCTCAAGGATTCCTGTTTCCAATTACCTCTGCTTCACTCCTGGGATCCAAATGCATTGGCCTCACTTAACCTCACTCCTCCATTCGCCTATCCCTCAAGACTTAAGAGCTCCCACTCCAATCAACACACGTCCAGTTACACACCAAACACACACGACATGACTCACAAAACATATGCTTAAAAAAGCGGTGCCGTTTACTCAGTTTTAATGTGTACATCGATTCTGTTTGAATAAAATACACACAATTAAGCACAATTCGTTCTTGAGTGGGCCTATAAATCCAAAACTAAAAGCCACACTGACACTCTAGAAGCATATTTGAAATTAATGATGAAAGGAAAATACAGTTATGCTAATGGATTGTAGGTTCATTGTAAGTTTAATTCAAATAACACATGTTTTTAAGATTGTCCTCACATGTAGTCTTGCTTTTCAAAATCCCATTGGCTTACTGAGGAGTAGATCTTCCCTAATCATCAAATATCAAGAGTCTCTAAAAAATAATGTAACTGAACAACAAGACCATGTTGATATACAGCGGTACCTTGACATGAGTTTTTCGAGATACGAGCGTCTCTGTGTCAATTTTTTGTTTTGAGTTGAGAGCTAAAATTCGGGTTATGAGCTTTTGTGCTTGCGGTTATTTTGCAAAGTTTGTTTATCCATGTGTCCAGAGAGAGTGAGAGTGAAGGACAGAGCTGAGAATAAGCAGATGTGCAATGAATTAAAGAAATAGATTAGAAAATTACCAAGGTGTGCGTGGAGTTGACTCGGCGAATCAGAATATTTTCTAAACAGTGAACATCTATCCATGAGAACATGGTGGAGCTGCTGACGGTGTGGTTGAGGAGAAGCAGCTCACAGGAGATCTGTAACGGAGGTGATGATCTGGAGAAGACTCGAGCTGTTTACGCTGATTTGCTACAGCAGACCTTAGCAGACCTCGGCGAACGAGGCATCGGGCCATACTTAAAAAAATGTTTATTGCAGAATATTCTATTGTATTGTATTTTTAATAAAATATTCGTTGTATAAACGCACATTGTTCTTATTTAAAAACAAAAAAGTGCACTGTTTGGAGGTCTAGAACGGATTCTGGAGGTCCTGAATTCATTACAACTGGGAAAACTGATTTGGGAAACTGATTTGACATATGAGTAATTTGAGCTCCATCACGGAACGAATTAAATGAATTAAGTCAAGGCACCACTGTACTGCATTTATACAGAAAGCTACATGTGTAGATCAAGTACACTGAATGCATCAGTTTGTATGAAAGCTTTCTACCACATTGTATTCTCTGGCATCAAGCCACAACACACACTGCTAAGCTGCTTGGAAGTCTACAGATTCAGCTCTAATTCAGTACAAACTGTGTGTGGAAAACAAGGCCTCGTACAAGTCCCTCTCTGTAGAACCACAACCTCTTGGCCTGCGGAGAAATCCCCCAAGCCACTTTGTTGAAGATTATTGAAGTGTTAGATCCCATCAGAACATTAATCCTAGACTCTGCCCCTCTTCCCCTAACGACTCCTAACACTGAGATCTAAATCACCTGAGTTTTAATCACATGACCCTAATTAATGAAGATAAATACCTCAGACCGCCTTCAGCTTTGTGAAGTATTGCCTTGGACTGTTCCTGCATGCTGAGTGTGGGTTTCTTACGTGATTTGCTTTACCCTGCCGGTTTCTGGACTTCAGGCACTTTTCCATATGCATGCAGGAACCATTCTGCACCTAAACTGTGCTGCAGTAGCAGGTTCTGGTGTTCCAGTGTATCTCAGTCTGGTTACGGCATTTCTGACTTAATTCTTTCCACAGTTTCTGGCCGGTCGTCCCAAAAACACGTCCATGGAGTCGAACCGGCAGAGAGCTTTTCTGTCAGAGCCGCTTTTGTTATTGTGGTCTTTTATTATTTCTAGCCTTGTTTGAGTGTTTAATGATCTCTCAGCATTCTTTATCCGTGTGATGAGAACCGAACCCACAGAACTTGTTAGTGACGTCCTGGATCTCCTTCACGTTTCTCACAGTCGTCAAAGTCATCAAAACTCCCACTGAAATTTATCTTCAGCCCAGACAGACTGTCGTGCTTGTACTTTTTTGACTTCCCAGTTGCTTGTTTTTTGTGCAAATACTAAAAGGGCCTCTTTCTATGTTGATTTTATCCAATCAGAAAGCAGTAACCCACTTTTAGCCCTACTGCCGGGCCATGACAGTTCGGGTATAGGTTGGTTCATTTATATTACAAAAATATTTGTCCCTTTTTTGAGCTCTTTGGTGTGATCATTTGGAAGTATTTTCTAGTCTGACTGCCTTTTGGGACTGTTTTTTACGATCTGTTTTTTTGAATAAACCTCGTTGACTGGGTCTATCTTGGTCTGAATATGAAATGAAGACTTGTATCTCCTTCCAGCAACAAACTGAATCATGCTCACCAATTGAATTATCACAATCAAGCTACTTTCCTAGAAGCTCCTCAGTGAATATGAATCTTTTAACAAGCACTGACATGATGATCAAAACTGTCCTGGGGCATCCAGCAAAATGAAAGAAATATTTATGGCCAACTGCTCATCACAGAAGTGATATTAGTGTCAGTAAAAGGGGCTTAGAGTTACACAAGCATGTCTGACACCAGAAGAATTTCGCTTAACAGTTGGATACAGTGATCTCCGATTGTATGTGAAGGTTCCTGCCATTTCTGTGACAGTGGAAAGCCCAACCGTTACAAACCCCCCCACCCCCACCTTAAAGTCCATAAAGCATTATGATATAGGTCCAAATGTTAGTAGAAACTTGTTTATTAAACATTTTGTCATAAATGGGGGTAATAATGGAGAGTTTACCTGCAATTACTACAGTTACAGCCTTGACTCCTCTGAGACAGCTTTACACTAGACGTTAGAACGTTGCTGTGATTGTGTTACTTTATTCAGCCATGAGAGTTTTAGGTCTGGATCTCACACACCATTCCAATTCAGACTAGATACACAGCTCTAAAGCTGTGTAAAGCTGGGGGGATTTGACCCCTCTAGCATTTGGGTCTGGGCCTGTTTTCTGCACAATTTTATGTTGCGTTTGAGGTTAAACTTTGAAAGGCCACATTATTCAAACTGCATTAAAGTCTCTGGCCTATAATAGTGTTGGGTTCTTTTCTCTGGTAGACATTGCCAGTCCCAGTAAGGCATGAATATTCCAGAATGTCACACATTACCATCTTACATCAATGTAATGTCCTGAAATTCCTGCTCAGACTCCTCAAAGACATTACATCAGTCACGTGGAAATGTCAGGTATAGGATCTGAAGATGGATTTGTAATTAAAAGTGCTGAACTGCAAACGTAAAGCTATCTGGCAACCTCCACAGTATATATACAGCATTTAGCAGATGCTTTCATCTAAAGAGACTTCCATTCCCTAACTACAGGGGGCAGTCTCCCTGGAGCAACTTGGGTTTAAGGGTGTTGCTCAGAGACCCAGTGGTGAACCCATGATGTCTTGGGCAAGAGGCAAGTATCCTACCCACTAGGCCATCCCCACCCCACCCTACACTACACTACACTACACTACACTAGAGAGGCTGAATTTGAGTCTATCCATTCCAAAGGGTGCCAGTGCTTTTTCATTTTTAAAAAAAGTTTAAAAAGGCTAAAAACCAGTTGAACTATAAAACCCCTTATGCTGTCAAACCAGTTCTATTTCATCAAGACATGTACTTTAAGACTTGAGGTTATACTGTGTTATCTGGACCAAGACGCTAGCAGCAGATCCCATCACAGGTCACCAATCAGGAGCTCTACCTTTCTTTTTTCAGCCACCTGCTCTACCTAATGAACGTCTTCAGAAGATCTTGATTGGCTGGAGCGTTACGGAAGGGCATCGGGAGCAAATTAAACACAGATAAGAGTGAAGCTCAGCAGGAAATTGGGTCTCCAGAAGTAGAATTAATGAAACCTCCTGTAAGTTACAAGGTGGGCGATCCACTGCTTGGACTACTTCTACAGATGTGCAGTAAGACTGAGATCTGAGGAATTTGAAGTCTACACCTTAAACTGTTTGTCCTGTTCCTCACAGCACTGATAAACAATTTTATGAACGTCGTTGCCATGGAGTGTGCTTGGTCTGCAACAATATATAGGTAACATCAGATCCACATGAAGGCCAGGAGCTATTTCCAAGCAGAGCCTCACCCAGAGCATCACACGTAGCAGATGCCTGTTTAGTTAAAGATAGCCTTGAGATGGCAGATATGGGAGGACTGAAGCTTTCCAGTAGTTCTGATAACCCTCTGTTCTGATAACTTACCTTGTTACCAATCTGAGATCCAATTATATGAGCATTAGCGAGAGAAACAGATGGACTCCAGTCTGTAATTAGAGAACTACCTGCATGGAAAGTGCAGCTGATAAAACAGATAAATGCAGAAATGAGTTAAACAATGTGATATATATATATATATATATATACACACACATATATACACAGTACTGTGCAAAAGTCTTAAGCGCCTACGCAAATTGTTTGAAGTCATTTCTATCAGCAGTGGCTTCTTTCTGCAGCAAAAACAGCTGAATATTAGAATAAATGCA
>JBBPCW010000635.1:0-10120 GCA_037974425.1 Phenacogrammus interruptus
GGTGTGGCTATAGGCTTCAGAAAGTGATCCAAAATCTGAGTGGAGAAACACCTATCAGCTCACTCGTTTGCAGCTCAGTGTTGAATGGTATTTTTTGCACTGTCTGCTTAATGGTTTTGGCTGTGTATTGTTTTCTCTCTGTTCTATCCTTTGGTAATGTCTGTTTATATGTATCATTCTGAACAATTTCAATGTATACACTTTTGCCCATCACTTCACTCAAGCATAAGCACATTGTTTTTTATTTTCTCTGCTTAGTGCCCTTGACTATTAGCCTATTGACAGGCGTGGTCTTTCGCACTGCTGGATATATATCTGCTGTCTTAGGTTTAATCAGTTCTTGTTGAGATTAAATGCTAGTCTGTTATACCATGGGTTTATTAATAGTGTTGTGTCGTTCATGAATGGTTCATTGATTTTGAAGTAATCTTTTGTATGACTCGAGAGAAACGAGCCATCACAGTGAGTGATTTAAACTGTTTTTTAAATGGGCAGCACAAGCACTATGGGTCTTTGAGTATGACCCTCGATCATTATTTACATAGTCACAGCAGTAACAAAACAAGTGCTGTTGTTACTGGTGTGTGGAGCTAGATAATGGTCAGCCAGAACCTTTCCACACCTTCCTAGCTGTGTGTAATGCAGCTGCTGATGTTTAATTTGCCTTTAGCTGGAAAGAGCTCATACACTACAGGCCTTCGGTGAGTAGGTAGACTAAAATAAAGACTAAGAATAAAATAAATTATAGAATGAATAGAAGTAATGAGTCATTTCAACTGATAACTCAATAGTCTATGGGTTAGGTTGCAAAGGGGATAACTTGCATAGTATAGTTTAACCAACTCTTAGTGTTTGAAAACTGTGATCTTTCTGTCATAACTTGTACTCAGGGTTTTGTACTGACGGGTGGTTCGGTTAATAATGAATAATAATTAATAACACATAAATTATTATTACGGACTCAAAATTCCTGTCACTATTACTACATTATATGTACTGATCATCTTCACACAGGGTGCTGTCTAATATATTGTCTGTTTTCTCTTTTATCTCTATGTCTTTGTGTGTGAAACTGGCGGCAAACCTTTGAACGCCCCCAGATCTTCTCATTTTCACATTCAGTTCCGGACTATGTCTGGAGCTGCCCTTGCCCATGTGTAGCACAAAGCAAGAGTCAGGCACCTTCTCACCTACTGTAAACCCTTTGTGTGGTTTAGGCCAGAGGTGGTGCCAGGGTCGAGCATCTGGGAGGCGGGACATGCCTCAGTGAAATTGGTGTTTGGTAATTTTGTAATTTCCTTTGTTTTTGGCATTGGCTTTACCAACAGAAGCTCCTGGATCGTGACAACTCTTCAGTTATATGTATCTTTGTGTAAATTACCCTTTTTCTTCACCCTCAGATGTTTGGATTCCTCTAACTTTGCAGCACTCGCATGATAGAGATGTCATCAACACGTCCACTTGATTGCTGTGAGTTCTCCAGGAAAGGACCAGCTCTATTCACGCTTGGATGCAGTCGGTCCTAAAACCTGTTGAATTATCTACCACATGTAGATTTGAAAACAGTGAAAGTCACAGCTCCTCCCTGAGTTTCCTATCCTCTACAACAGCAGGAGAGAGCTTTTCAAGCCTGCATGAGCTTGTGCTGAATGTGTTTGAGACAATGGAGTGTCAGACTCATTTGAATTAATCTCAGGGACACCACCAAGCATGAAAAATACTTTTTGGGTTGTTTAATTTCTTCTGAACTAGACACATTTGTAAAACCGTGAAGACCTATCAGAGTGGGGGGCGTGAAGTCCACACTCTGAGCTACCTCTGAGTAGGCAGGAACCGACAGACAGCCAAGGATCCATGCAGGGATGTTTATTAAAACGAAAACAAGACAGAAGAACAGAAAATAGGCACGGGTGCCTGTCAGAATAACTAGAAAACGTGAGCACAGGAATCAGGGACAGGGAAAAATGAGGTGATGGACACATGAGGAGAAACTAACTAATACAAGCTTATATACATAACTAAATGAGGGGAAAACACGATACAGCTGAAAACAAAAGAGACACGTGATCTGAAGACAGAATTTCAAAATAAAAGTACTTAAAACACAGAAAAGAAACATGACCACAAACAGAAAAGCAGCGGCATCATAACGGCCCCTGACCGAACTGTGACAAGACCAGACAGAGACCTGTTCATTATTTGCAATATTTAAAGCAGAAGTTCCCTATCACTGTCAAGTTAGCTGCTAGCATGGTGCTAATATTATGTATACACATTAGATATCAAGCTATAACACATGTGGCACTCTTTAGCTATTGAAAATATGGAACCAGGGATGTTCAAGCAGCAGTTCTTTGGTTGCTTTTAAAAGATTGTATATCAGTGATACTGTGAGATATGGCAGCACTGGAGGGATATTTTGGGAGGGCCCCTTTAAACTCTGAGTGGAATGTGTGTAACACTTAGTGTGAAATGCTGTATAGCAATAACAGTCAAATGGAAACATGATTTTATCTAACAAAATGTCAAGGGTCCAAGGGTCCATTAGTGTTAGCATGAAATAAAAAAAAAAATATTTTGAGGGGTTGAGAGCTAAGCAAAAGTGAGTGGTATTTTAGAGATAATGGTGCTACAAGATCAGGTATCAAGTAAATAAGAATAATAATTGAGAATGATTTAATTAATATTAATAATTCTCTCCAAATACATGCAACTCTACCCTGACCTAAAAATCTTTTTGGTACAAAAAATGTAACTGTTTTTTTTTTTTAACTCAAATTAATCAAAGTAAACTATACGATTTATAAACGAATACATGCTCATGTGAGCATCTTAATTTGGGATATTTTGCGATACAGCTTTAGTCTGAAGATTCAATTTGGTCTACTGTAATAGTTAAACTTTAGTTCCATTGCAATCAAATTTTGATACAGATGGCTTGTAAAAACTCTCATGTAAATTTAACATCCCTTATACACTTACATTGCCTTGTCCAGTGTCACATTCGGGCTGTGCCTATTCTGGAAGGAGGCGCAGGAGCAGACTTCCATAGGGATTGTTCTCTTTATTTTCCAAGAGATAAATAAGAGGCTCAATGGCTCAAACACAAAACAAGAACTGAAGAGACACAACTATGTTGGTGAACCACAAAAAGGGAAACACAAAGCAGCCTTTTATACAAAAAAATAAACACAAAACACTTGATAATAATTATTACCTTATCTCTGGCCAGCCTAGAGCACAGGGATGAGAGCAAACAATAAAAAAGTCCTTCACAAGCACTTAAACAGCAGCTGCTGGATTGGGAATGTCACATCCCGGGCCAATCTCCACTTGGACAACACATCATGATCACGTCAGTTATGCTTGGAATTAAAAAGTAGCTCTAAAAGATGTGAAAAGGTCAGACATCTTTGAGTTTGGCCTTTGTGGCTAGTTATCCAAATTATTATGATTGTTACCAGCAACAGTCAGTCATATGTAGGTTTTAGGAGCTTGTGTGTAGCTGCAATGTCTCCTTCATCATATATTTTCTCATTGGATTTACATTTGTTGAATAACTGATCATGTCATTCTCAAATCAAAATCCATTGCAGTGATGGAGGAACACAAACAGAAAAGTGTTTGATTAAATGTAAATGTTGTTTATTAGTAGTCATTTTTTCCACACTGCAATAATCAAGAAGTTCTTGATCTCACTAATTACGAAGTGAATATAAGGACACAAGCATCCTACTTGAAAAGGTCAGTCTCTTCAAGAATATTGTAAAACATTGTGGTCATTTGTGGAGCTACACTTCACAAAGGTCAGTTCAACGAGTCATGTTTTGGAAAATTAGGGTAATACAAGCATTACAGTAATCCCCTGCTTTTTGTGGGGGTTAGGTTCCAAGAGCACCCCTTTATAGTGAAAAACTGTGTTGTGTTTTGGTAAAAAAAAAAGCCTAAAAATATTTTTATAGTGTAAACCCTAAATATGCCCCCAAATATGCTTCCAGAACACATTTTTTCCCCATTACCCTTAAAGAAAATGTGATGGTAAATGAATAATCAGAATCAGAAAAAGCGTAAGCATTAGCGGATAGCATTAGCGGATAGCATTAGCAGCGTGCAAAGACACATACACAAAAGAAAGGTTGAAATAACTCGCTCTACCCACATGTCTAGACAGGGCACAGCTTGCTAATACTAAATAAAATGAGATAACTGTTGAAAATATTGGGGGTTAAAACACTAAAATACGAGGACAAGAGACTGAGTCATGCTACATGCTGCAGCAGACTTCTTTTTCTTCATTTTATGGCGGTTGGCAACTTTTCAGTGTATTACCGCCACCGCTGGACTGGTTCTCAGAAAAAAGTCAGCGTAGAACTGAATCCGTGAATGCTGATCCGTAAAACTTCTTTCATGTTAGAAAAATGAAAATAACTTTTATGAAGTAAAAAAAATGTAATCCAGACCCTTTACTTCAAGCTTAAGAACTGTTCTTCAAACTAAACTATTCCTCAAACTACAACTTCTTATAACTATGTTTTTCAAATCAGATGCGGACTTGTTTAAAGGAGTTCCACAAACTGTAGAAGTTTTATATGAATATAAAATTAAGGTTCTAAGGTTCTTAAGTTTCTATTTGCAGAACCTGATAGGGAAAAGTGCCAGTTAAAACAGACATTGGTACAAAGAAGAAGCAGAGGCAAGCAGTGAATATGGTTTGTGCGTCATTTTCTTCACTCCGGCAAGTTGTTGCATGAAGTTCAAAAATATTCAAATTCAAAAATAAAAATTAATTTTACCTGCCTTCTGAGAGAGCCAGTTAGAACTAGTCAAACTCCCTGCCTGACTCACTTAGTGACTCACTCACTGCTGTAAAATCGTGCTTTTTAAGGCCCTATGATCCAAAGGCAACAACAACCATAAATGTCAAACTGGACTAATATTTTGAGACTACATCCAGCAGTGACTCATACACTGACAAAAAGAGGGAACACTGTTATTGTTGCTCTCAGTCCTGCCCCCTCACAAAATAAAGAATGAAAATGGAAAAAAAAAAATGATAACAAAGAAGAAAGTGCATAACTTAACATAGAAAGACGGATTTTTATTGTTTAATAAACTTTTAAATCAGCATAAACAGCAGCCAGCATTAAAAAAAAAACACGAGATATAGATACGCTCCTGAATAGATATCTTATATTGTGTTTTTTGACTCCAGCTGAACTGCACTAGCTCCTAGTCTTATTTCCTTATGCATTTCTGTTCATTTAAAAATCTTTCTTTAAAAAGGTCTTATTCCTACACAGATTATGAATCATTTCCTTTAGAATGGTAATATCTTAGCACTCAATAGCAAATAATTTTGGCCTGCCCTAACCCTGCGCTTTTGACTTCCCATTAATTAGACTTCTGTGATTTGCACAAATAAATTCAGTTCTATAACTTTCCACGTACCCGGGTTAATTGAGTGCACAGACCTGTTGATTGTAGTGATGTTCAAAGGGTCATCAAAGAAATAACTGATCGTACTTCGAAGTAAGTGTGTCTGTGTGGTGTGTGTGTGTGTGTGTGTGTGTGTGTGTGTGTGTGTGTGTGTGTTGGAGCATGAATCTATTAGAAGTGTGGGCAAACTGTCAGAGCTTAGTAGAGCACCATAGTCATAGCAATCTGACCCAAGCAGCAGATTAAGAATAATTAAGGCTTTATTGGTTCCAACTATTTAAAATGTGTGCCTGTATGTGTGAGTTTGTGTGTGTATGTGGATATGTGTGTATATATGTGCGTTTGTATTGGAATTGTATCGGAACTGTAATTAAATTTCTGACCAGAAATGGAATTTAACTGGAGTGCCAGGAAACAGAATAAATGCCACAAAATCCAAATGTTATTAGACTTTATTTACTAAATAGTGTACATTAAAAGCTATAAATCACCCAAAACATATGAAATAAATACAAATGTAATGTGATTTTTCATGTTATTCCTGTTCGTTATTTCTTTATAAATAAAAACGAGTCTACATTCTTTATTCTACTCTTTGCTGCCCATCACAAAAAATTACTACATTGGATTAAAACAACATTTCCCAGAATTCTATGCAAGGCGAAGGTTAATAACATAGGAGTATCAAAAGGAATGCCATTTATGGCCTATGCTGAAAGTGTGAGGCTGTTGTGTTAGTTAGGTGACAAATTGTTTGTGATCTTTGACTGTTTTGAGAATCTGATTTGTGTGTTAACACTACGATTTGGAAAACCGCTTACACTGAAAATGTCTGAGAAATCTGTCATTTCTGACCTCTGTATTGGTGAACCACATTGTAGTCTTTAAACATTGCTGTATCCTTGTCCATATACTGGTATCACATCTCTGTGATCACACCAGTGTCAGTTAAATACTGCTCATCATTCATAAACTGTTCGTTTAAAATTCTCAGATAATTTTCATTAGCTGTTTTGAAACGGTTAATAATTATTGAAAGCTTTTGAAATTTGTCACAACATGTAATCTGAAATAAATGCTCTGAAACTGTAAAAATGCGATTGGAAATTTAATTGAACTGAATTTTACTTCAATTCATTTTCCTGTTCTAGTCTGATTCCAGTTCCATTTGCTTGTTTAAACTGAAATAATTTCAATTCAGTTCATTCCTATTGTAAAGTCTCGGCCAGTGGCTGGTAGAGGTCACTGTTTTGGGTTTTGTTATGGAGACTTTTATTTTGAATTTATGAGTGTATGTTAGTGTCTTGGGTCACTGTGTCAGCTGTCTTGTATTAGTTAAGTGATTGTGCTTTGTGATTGGTTTCTGTCAGAGTCTGTCTAGGCATTTAAGTTCTTTGGTTTCATGTTTGAGTTGCTGGTTATCCCTCACCCTCCTGTTTCTTTAATGTAGTTTTGCGTTGTGTTTTAAAGGTCCTCATACCTGTTTTAGTTTTGTATGTAGAGTCTGTGTCTCTTTGTAATAAAATTCCATCACATGGAACCTGCCTGCTTGCACCTCACCTCACTACCCCAAGCACGCGACGGGACACCTATATGACCCCAAAATTTAAGGCCAACAGTGGAAAAAAGATGGAGACGCGTCTTACTAAAGACGACACTCTCTACAGCACATTCAGTACGTTTTTTCCCGCTGAAGGCTGCACTGCAGAATGAGAGTTAAACCTGCTCTGTTTGAAGGATTTTAATTATCGCTGAGGTTGAAAGGAGTTCAAAAGCATTTTGTTCCTCATGGCTGTTTAAGTTTCTATAGGCTCATCTGAAGCTCCACTAATGAATCTTTTTTTTAGTCCACTCTATACATCGGTGTGGTTTGATGTACCAGAACCATTCACAATTTCACTTTTGTTCACATGGATTAATTAAAAAGTTTTCTCAAATTTAGAATTTAAGTGCTTTGTAGCATTTCGTTAGGAAGGTAACCAAGGACACAAACAACTGCTAGGTCCTATTTCTTCTCAGTGTCATGATTATGCTGGAAAGCACAGATACGACACACCTGCAGGAGTTACAAGTGGTCGTTTATTCAGAGAACTAGGGCAGAACACAGAAGAAGGCACAACCAAAGGATGTCTGCGCCTAGCTCCATAGTACTGTGCTATGAATCCACGGGGGTCAGCCTCATGTTGATGTCACCCCAGGACAGGCAAAAGCTATGTGTACCAAGTTTTTTAGCTCAGAGAAAGCTAAAGAGACTCCGGAAGAAGAACAGGCATCCAGGCTTAAGTAGGGAGCAGAGAAGAAGGCACAAGTTGGTACAATCAGGGGAAATTGAATGAACCAACGTGAACAAAGGTGGGGGGTGAGAGGTTTTTCAGTATTCCAGAGACCCCAGTGGCCAGGGACATGGCCAGGGCGAGCAAGCACAGAAAGAAAGCTGTTTTTTGTCCTTGAACTAATATTAATCACCAGCACCACCAAGATCATTACCTTTCACACCTGTTTCTCATTAGATCAGATATTTAAACTCTCAAACTCTCTTTTTGCAATTTCCTACTAGGCTTTTTTTGCATTGTTTGTCGTCTTTTGCTTAGACAAGACTCTATTACTCTATTATTTAATCACAAGCTGCATGCTGTCATCTGCTTAAACTTGAACTTTTGAAGGGCACAAATACACAATTTAATTGTTTCTCCTGCCGAAATGAGGTTTTGATCTGATCTGATGTTCAAAGCTTCATAACTGGGAGGTTTCACCTTATCTTAGTGAGAATGGAGGAGGGTCTTCACTAACATGGTTGTACATGTAGAGACAAAAGGCATGACCAGAATATCACTTTAGCCAACATGGTTGGACTTGTTTTGTATCTTTTTTGGTTGTATGTATACTAATTTTACTTTAATAAGCAAAGCAAGTCTATTATTGCCTTTACAATACAATTTGTTTAACCCATAGGGTGTCAAGACAATATATGTTCGACCCTGCCTTGTCTGCCCTTCTCTGTCTTTTGTTTACCTGTGGGCCATTGGGGCCTTATGTTTGGATTTCTGGCTCCTTCTTAGTCCAGCCCTTCATCAGTGAACCCCCAACATTCACATTCCAAAAGCACCCGCAATTTGTGAAGAACGTGAAGAATGTGGTAAAAAATCATGCCTGAAAACCCTGTTTTTGTGTCCTTTTTTATAGTGTAAACACTAAATATGCCCCAGATATGCTCACAAAACACTTTAAACTAATCTTAATACACTAACCTTAAATTTTTCCGTATCCGTACTGTACAGTTTACACTGAACTCCTGCAGTGCTAGAATGTAAATGTCAATGTGACCCCTGTACAGACTGTACTGTGATTCATGCACAGGCATTTTCTTTGGTATGCGCTGGCATTTTTTTTGGTATAAGCAGAGTGAATACAGTAATAAATCGATTTAATTTACAGTGTTAAAAATGCAGGGCTTTAAGAAGAACAAAATGAAAAACACGAGAACACTGTAATTTCCCCTGTCATCAGTCGCAAGGTGCCGCCATTGGACAGGAATTGCGGGGACTCTTGTTTTGACACTGGGTGTGGTCCTTGCTCAACCAGGGATTAAGGAATAATTGTGTTGGGGTTTTCCTTGTTCTTTGGTTTTCGCATGTCTTATATAAAGAGTGTTCAGTTGTGAGGGTGGACAAACAACCAAAACACTCTTTACTACTACTACTACTAAGTGGGTTAAGTGGGTTTTTGTTGTGAGGCCGTCGCCATGGAAACTGGCGCCTTTTTGGGCGTACGTGAGGGGCGGTGGCCCCGCGTTGGGCGTCGCCATGGCGACTGGCGGGCTTTTGGGGAGAGTAAGGGAGGGGCTGAGGGGAGTAGCCCCTCAGTTAGAGTTTTGCAGCCAAGGAGAGAGGGTGGCTAAAGAGAGACTGGGGAACAGAGAGAGAGAGAGAAGGAGCAAGCCAGCACTGCTGCTGCCCCCGTGGCTATGGGGGATGAATGCTGTGCTTTATGCTTGGTGTGTGGAACTCAAATAAAAACCACAAAACTGAGACCTTCTGAGTGCGTGTGTTGCCTTCCCCCACTGGTCGCCACAATATAATTAAAATAAGCAATAATAATAATAATAATAATAATAATAATAATAAAACTTTGGAAGAACACATAGAACTTGTGCTGCATTTGTGGACAGTTCCTGCTTTGACTTTAATCTCCTTGAAGAATCAAGAGTGGAGTACCGGAGTCATGGTGTTCAGGGAGGAGGTGGTACGCTATAACATCTCATTACAAAGAACAGTAGTGGCTGTAGAAGATCTAGAGGACTAGTCCTGGCAAGTGACAAAAGGTTACAGCTTCCATAGAACTGTGGTGGTAATGGGTTCAAGAGGCAGATGATTGAATTCAGTGATTCAGAAAGTGGCAAACCTGAGACCTCTAGAGAAAACAGTAATTGGATAGCAGCTACGAAGAGCTGCGTATTCTAAAGGATGACACTACATCCAATTAGCAAGTTTGAGGACAGAGTCATCATGGAAAATTGCATCATGTGCTAAACTGACTGATGGTGAGGGATGGAGAAAGAGTGACAGAGGGAAGCATGGCTGTTTAATAATAATAATAATAATAATAATAATAATAATAATACATTTTATTTGTGTTATTGTCTTGCCTATGCTCTGTAAGGTCACCTTACAGAGCATAGGCAAGA
>JBBPCW010000646.1:0-10120 GCA_037974425.1 Phenacogrammus interruptus
CTGCGATCAGAAAGTCTGGGTTCGATTCCCAAGACCGCTAGGCACCTCTGAGGTAACCCTGAGCAAGGTAACCCCCACCACACTACACCTCAGGCGCTGTGTTCCTGCTTCACTTGGTGAATGGGTTAAATTCAGAGGAAGAGTTTCATGCTGTTCACATATGACAGCATGGGCACTTTCACCACAGCAGGTGATAAAGCGCCCGGGAAGCAGTGTGTGCGGACAGTGTCTTGCTCAAGGGTAACTTAGATTATCTGCTAGTTATCCTGGGATTCAAACCCACAACCATCTAATTACAGGGACAGCTACCTAACCACTAGACCACCAGCTCTCCCTGGGGCATGGGCTACAAAGCCTGTGTAAATAAGCCTTGTAAAGTGAATGGCAAATCTGCACAACAAGTGTTCAAGTCAACCTAATGCGGGAAGAAAGGTTAGGTGAAGAACAGCTCATTCGTCTACATCAGCAGCTCAGATGAATGCAGATTGTCTAATGCTAACATTTACCACATAACTTTTCATCATCAGTCTCCTCCCAGCTCATGTCTCCGACAATGAGTGCCTTGAAAGATGACTGAGGCCACTATCGCACACCTTCCTTTCTTTGCCCTCCGTGTGGTAATCTATGCAGTGATGCATTATATGCCACTCCATAAACGCCTGAGGAGCACTTGCTGAGTGTCGCAGTAAAATATAGCGGGCTGAGATGCTTTAATAACTTTCAGTGCAAACTTTCTCCTTCTTCTTCTTCTGACCTTGATAAAACTCTGCATGGCATTCTGGGGCTTTTGCCCTCTAATCGCTCACAAAATGCATTCATCACATTTTTTGAAAAATAAGCGAAACTCCCCTTTAAGACTGGGCAGCCATGATGACCTTGCAGTTCTTTGGCTGCGAGCTGCACTGAGTGTGGCATTGTGACAGCCCCTTCACTGCCACTTCCTGCCCACCACTGAGCGCCTTCTGTCCCGCCCCAGCTGGCCCCTGTGGCACTCACAATCCCCACTCTGTCTGGCACTGTCGCAGGTACTCCCCCGACCCGCCTCTGCCCTCGCACCCCCAATAACGAGGCCCTTTATGGGCCTGCCAGGCAGCCCCCTCCTCACCATTCAAAGGCAAATCCAGCAGTGCCTCGCTCGGGGCCCCCCTTTAGCACTGCAGTGCGTGAAATCAGTCATTTCCTAACAAGAAAAGCAAATAAATTATGTTCAAGTGACCATATATGTTTTGTTTCATGGCAGTTATAGCCAGGCTGGTCAAGAACCTAAAGGGAAATTGTAGCACATTTTGGTTACAGTGCTATGCTAAGCTTTTTCTATATGTAACAGTGTGACCTTGCATGGAATACAAATATTCACTGACAGTTTGAACACACTGACAGTCATATTTATTCATAAATAACAAAGCCACAATGATATTATCCCTGTTGGAACAAAATCTTGTATCTCTGTTTTTGCCTTTTTCCTCTTTTTTGACCACAGTTTCACGATGATCAGACCAACAGAAATGGTCAAAATTATTTTTGGTCATGGTTTTATGCTGACCTCCATTATACCTTCTCATGAAAATCAACCTTTTCCGAGTTTTTGTTCTGACAGCGATGGCATTTTAGACTTAATTATGTTTATATTAACATTCTGTTAAGCTCAGCCAACCTTGCTAAGCAAGACACATTTGTGGAGTTGAGTTATATATGAGGTTTTGTTATGACGATGATATGCACTGATACGCACGGCTGGAGGAAGGAAGGAGAGCAATGAAGTGAGTGTATTAAAAAAAAACAGCACCCCACAGTGCAGTTTGCTGCTCTTCATCTTCCCTGCATGCTTAGCCATGAATTATCTCGTGTCCCTCTGCTGGGAAGTGACACATCAAACGTGCTGCATTAGATTCACAGTAATGCCATAAGCAAAAAGTTATTGTCTCTGTGTCTGGTAGTAAATAGTGAGTCTATTATGAAATATCACGTCCATTATCATTCCTCTGTCTCCTCCCAAAGCCCTTCATGGTGTACGGCTCACAACCCTGATGTGCTAATGTGGTATTAGAGCCTTGCAGTATTGAAAGCTAAATATACTCTCCTGCAGCAGGTGCAGGGCTTTAAGAGGAGCCCTGGTAGAAGCTTAGTCGCACGCATACACCTCCAGGATGTGTCCAGGCAATATATCAACTACTTTATCACCATCTAGTGGATCTGAGCAGCCCTAGGCCTTGAGTCAAAGGTATAAAACCCATGATGCCTGAGAGGTAAAGTCAAAGAACACAGAGCATATACTGGAGACACTGCAAAAAAAGTTTGTAGAAGAATGCAGCCACTTGGGTCCCCTCATTATAATACACTCAATTAAGATTGATTAATTCAATTAAAGTATATTTATAAACAACCAATGTTGTCACAAAGCAGCTTTGCAGAATCCAGGTCGGAGCCCCTAGTGAGCAAGCCAAGGGCGACGGAGGTGAGGAAAATCTCCCTAAAGCTAGAGGAAGAAACCTCAGGAGGAACCAAGACTTAAAAGAGAGAAAGAGAGTCTCTTTTGGGAAAACTAACAATAGAAGGCCTTTTTTGTACAGTTTAATCACCGTTGGACAGATTATCCATCTATAGCAGACAACGCTGGTTCAGTTAAGTGTTAGTTAGAGGTAGTTTTTGTTGGATGAGTATCTTGAGAGTCTCTCGTCCACAACAACAGGAACAACAATCTCTGCTGGAGCTTTGAACACCAGTTGCCCTTGAATGGGGGAGGAGCACATGTTGAGTTAAAAGCAGCCAAACAGGTTAGGCTTGAAGATCCTCCACGACTAAACTGAACTTTGGTTAGTTCGTTAATCCTGGACAAAATTGTGCTTGTGCTTCTAGTTCTGATGTTCATGTGCCCATTGTAGATACTTCTGGAGAGGGAAAGGGTTTATCATGGGCACTCTGACCAGTGTGCAGCTTCATACAAGACAAACTGGGATGACCTCTTTGTTGTGACACCTTTCAGTCATAGCTAGCAATAACCTTTTCAACAGTTTGCGCCACAGTAGCTGTTCTGTGAGATCGAACCAGATGGGCTCTGCTTTGCTCCCCACATTCATCAATGAGCCTTCGTTCATGACACTAGTTATTACTAGTTATTGTCCCTCGGTTCCTTGGACAACTTTTGGTGGGTACTACCTACTGCATACCAGGAACGCCTCACAAGATAGAGACTGGAGATTGGAGACGCAGTTGTTTAGCCATCGCTATTATTTTTTTCCTGTTTTTTTATCTGTATTGCTGCTTCCAGTACAACTTGCTTGAGACGCTCTACTGAAAGAAGAGCCCTGTAAGTATCTTTAATTGCAATCAGACAAACGCTTGAGTCCGTCTGTCTGCATTTCCTTTCTGTTTTAGTGCAGAACACAAAAGTGGTGTTTTTGTCACCAGAGTTGTAGAAACTGCAAAATTGCCAGAAAATTGCAAAATGAGACAAACTGTTGTTTAACCTCTATGGAGGCTTGAAACAGAACAGCCTCGGGATAGGTGCTCACCCCGAGCTGTGCAGTTCACGATTTGATTTTAACCTCCATCCCAAAGGTAGTCACTCCTGCAAAAGCAAGCCGGGCAAAGGGGATTCGATTTAAACGCGCCACAAATGTAGAAGCCACAGCACCATTATATTAGAAGGTGTGCGGACCAATCAGTTTAACCTCCTGAGAGGTTAGGCTTCCAAGCAATTGCAGAAAAGGTTAAGAGGTTCTCAATTACTGCCAGGTAGCAGCAGACTGTGGATTCCTCAGGTACACCAAACATTCAGAGGTGGCTTTGAACCAAGTCCCTGCTGGGCTTCCTTTTTTTTCAGTTGAGCAGTAGTTTCCCATTTTCTGTGATGAGCTTGGCAGGGGACCTTCAAGTGTCTGGACCCCAGAGCCTCTCGATTAATAAGAGATGATCCAGTTCAAATTTAAAGAGGCACGTTTGCCACTCTGTTAGTAAATCTGGCTCTAGTCTGTAAGTGGCTGTAGTACTGCTTCAGCAAAACCCCGGCCCACCACCCGGCTGTTAATCTAGTAATTCAGTTTTCACAGGTCCAATATCAAAGGCCTCCCTTCAGTTTAGCTCATATCGAGCCGGGACTTGTAGCATCTACACCTGCATTGACCTTATTCTTATAAAGAAAAGGGGAGAAAAAGAAATATCAATCATTTCATTGTTATTGGCCCGCCCTGCCAGAGTTGTAACATCTGCACACATGATTAATTCCACAGGCTCATAGCTAGATGCACGATCAGCTGCGTAACCGGGAGCAAGCGGTGACAGACAGCTGCCTTGGGGAGCTGGCGGCATTTAGCAAAAGTGGTTTCTGATGTACTTTTACCACCTGTTTTCTGCGCCACAAAACCTCCCAAACTCTAGAAACATGCAGATTGATTTGCATCTACGCCAGCTGTCTCCTGGTGATAGTTGCTTTAAAGGCTCAGCCGCTATCTGCAAACGACGTTCGTGCTTCGGCATAAAACATCGCAGCAGGATTGCGCAGAAGGGCAAAGAGACTGCATTCTCTGAAACAGCGTCATTTGCTGCGGCGTAAATCAGCTCTGAGTACAGATAAATACAGAATTGCCTACAGATAAGCTGGTACAATATGGTACCTAAAAGCTATCGAGCGTGTGATAAGGGACAGCTGGCTAGTTGGGCTGTCCCATTCGGCACTAGACTACGCTGTTAAATATGTAATTCACTTACATACAATGTTGCCATACCATGTGTTGGAAAACCATCAGGAGCTGAATTTTCCATTAAAGATACATAAAGCTTGGATTATGTCCACAGTTTATAGTTGACTGTAAACTTTACTGGTCATCTGTGTAATAATAAACAGTACAATTAGATTCACTACAAAACTGAAGGCATGCATCAATATTATGACTAAAGCAATTGTAGATGTACAGTGACTGCATTAGCAGTGCTACCATAGTAGCATTCTTTACGTTCTTTAAAGGGAACCATAGAAAAGCGAAGTCCCGTAAATACCCATGTCAGTAAATGGGGTTGTCTTTGAATGAGATTAATCGATTGGAGGTATGAAGAAAATCATGTAAAAGTTATAATTTAATGGGTCTTCCTTATCTTCCCTTCCAAAAAGTATATATATATATAATAATTCACATATATTCACAGTGTGCAAAAACATGGTTATAAGCAAACACAACATAATGCCAATGATCACATGTAACATTAAACAGCGGTTTATGTTTTTATTATTTATTTTTTCATCCCATAAGTTTCACCACAGTCATATCTCCTGTGCAGAAATACTACTGAGAGATTCTCTAGGTGCTTCTTCTATGCTTTCATGCAAAGAACCCTTTCTTTCACCTTGATCTTCAAGAGCGTAGCCTTTTTATGATGGTGCACTTTGCAATAACAAAAGGCTGCATCAACCCAAGCTGCAGTAGTTGCCTGGATAAAAGAACTATGATAAAAAAAAACCCAATGTTTCATCAGATGGGCTTCTTCTATGAAGATGCAGCATGTGCAACACAAGGGGTCAGTGTTGCTTTTCAAATAGGCCGCCCTCGCACTGCAGTGAGATCAATCTGCCTCACTCCTCAGCCTCCCATGCATTCGCGAGTCATGCGGTTGATTTAGGTGTGTGGCGCCCTGTATCATGCTTTCATATCAACTGCTTTATCCCTTTTACGACACTAAATAACAAGGAAATGAAAGGCAAGCAGTTCTCGCGGCAGAGGAGAGCGGGAATTTACAGCTCGGGGCATCCCACCATTACAGCTCAGTCATAACTCTAAATCTGCCTGCTCAGTAGGCAGCTCCCAATGCCAAGCTTTTGTCTATGCGTTAATGTTATTGTTCAAACAGGGCTTGTGGGTACAGCACGCCAACTGACTCTCATTTCTTCCCGCTCCATTTTATCCCTTCTTTTCCTTTCATTTGGGAGAGACAAAAAATCTTAACGAGCTTAGGGTGCATTACAGATTTTGCGTTATGTTTGCTGTTGTGCCCCCACCCCCTTTGGTGGTCTGACAGAGGTCACGCTTCAATCGCACCGTGAACGATGAAGTGAAAGGGCAGGGAGAACTTCAGATTGCCTCCGGCTTCAAGAGACAGTATCCCAAGCACCAAAAACCCTTCAGATTTCTTGGAACTGACTTGTTTCCATGGTCACCGATGCCTCCAATACTTTATTTTAAAAGGCTGGTGTCACCTTGGCTACAATTAGTACGGCAACATCTCTCATCATCTGCTCACGCTCAGTCCAACGGACATGATTCATCGCTTTTTCTCAAGAGACCGCCGTAAAGGTGGGATGTATGCGGACCACTATATCTTCTCTCCTGCAGTGACGGCTTGGCAGCGGCCGGGGCATAACTAATCACCCTGAATGGAGATGGAGACTCAATAAGCCACCTTTTAAACAAAAGAGAGGACAGTTCTTAATGGGCTGAAACACTGTTGCTTTCATGGTGACACCCTCCCCCCCACCACCCACCCACTCACAAACCCCACCCCAGCCCCTTCAGAGCATTAGGCAAACAGCAGTGAAGGGCCTGCTCACCAGGAGAATGTAAAAACCAAACACACAAGACAAGCAAATAACCTGTGTGCTCAGCACCCCACAGCTGATCACCTCCCTGGGCTCGCTGCTAGATTGCTTGAATTATGGAGAGAGATGAGTGCTGTGGAGCCGGCCGGGGGAATATTGCTTTACTTTGTTATCACATTGTGCTGTGCGGTCCTAGCTGTCGCACATCAAATTGCCTTTGCCCCGCCCGCCTCGGCTCCAAATCCTATCATGTGCAGCCACATCTCTCGCCGACAACAAGGCAATCCTTTTTTGTTGTTGTTGTTGTTGTTGTTGTTGTTGTTGTTGTTTTGTTCTTTGCTCTTTAAATGTGCAACAGTTGCTTTAAATTAAACTGCTGTTGCTGAATGCGGTGCCAGCTGTAAGTAAGTAGGTTTTTTCTGAACCTTCTACACTCTTTTATCTTTTACACATACACCACTTTATAAAAGCAATACATTTCTCATACACAATCCAAAACTATTGCTTTTAATACATTTAGATTTGTGTACATTTACTACATTCAGTCAGTTCTATAAGAAAAATCTCTTACACTTCAGACTGGGTCCCCAGTCTGACAAGAGAAGCTGATTAGGGTTGGTGTAGCATCGTGGGCATCCCAGCAAGGTAAAGGAAAAGTGAAATATAGAGATACAATTCAGGCTGAAAAATATGTGAGGAAGGAAAATCCATCCACTATTGATGGTCTATGGGCAGCAGTGAAGAATATGCGGGAAGCAGCTTAAAAAACAACTTTAAAAATGTATGACAAAGCAGTGCAGGGCTGTCTTTAAGACAGACGGAGACGGGGACTCCAGTCACGACTGAGCTCAGACTCGCCCTCAATTAGTACCGGACCAAAGGCTTGAGATTCCTGAAGTTTCAACCTGGAGAAAAAAAAGAAAGAAAAAAAAATGTGGACAAAGCGTATGAAATTAGGACCATCATCCTTCATGCGGTGAAAAGAATGAATCCTTTCATTTCCAGCCTCAACATGTGGGACCTTGCCTTCCAGTTTTGCTAAATGAGTAGTCTTTACTACACAGATGTAAGCTCACGAAAGCTTTGGATGAATTATATATAGCCTGGCTAGCACTATAGACGAACTACACAAGTGCTGTCCCTCAGTCTTCTCTAAACGGAAGATTCTGTTTGAAACCTGTCAGGATTTTCACTGTTATTTACTGCAAGAGCACTAAACTTCTCTGTTACACTTTACTGGAAGCCAGCATTTGTTTCTCGACACCTACACTGCCAATCAAAAGTTTTTGCACCCCACAGGTTTTTACCACTTTTTTCATCCATTTATTTCACAAACTGCAGGTTTTTATTTTGGTTAAGCATTGAGTGAACAGCTATACGTGAGATAAGATAATAATAATAAAAAAAAAAAGATAAGAAAGATCCTTTATCCTGAAGGAACTTCATCCCGAGGGAAACTCTTCTGTCTTTAGCGTTCTCGGTGCAAAAAATAGAAAAAAGAATAAGAAACAATAGTGCAACCCAATGACAAGAACCTCAGGGTAACAAATAGAGTGACACTGACACTGCTGCATGTGAAGACTTTAGTTAGAGTACTGTACTGTACCAGCAGATTCATGGTGTAAAATTCATGGTTTCTGAAAGTGGCTTATTGTTATTGCACTGAAAACAAATGCAATGAAACAGCAGCAGGTGATGCGATAATGAGATTAACATTCAATAAAATACAATCAATTACAGTTGAGTCGCATGAAAATGTCAAATGCTTTCCTTTATTACAAGGAAAGAGTCTGCAACAGAGCATGCCTGACATCCTAGTAACTGGTTGTGTGCTGATGCAGAGTCAAGACTCTCCTTTAATGTTAAATGCGTTAACTGTTTCATCCCATTGACTATCACTTAATCACTAATTAAACAGCTGGTGATGCACATTGCCAATATAATCAGAATGATTGATTATTGGTTCTGGTTAATAACGGTATTCAAATCAGAGGTGCTCAAAGTGTAAGGTTATGCTGGCAAAGAACTCACACCTAAAAAAAACGGAAGACTTGATGAAGTGACTTGTGGTTTCTTTTGGCAATAGTCCAAAGAAAAACTTTTTGACAATGTCATGCTATCCCAATTTCCTCTCCACTGCTGTCCTCAGACCATAGCTAGGGTCTGAATTTTTCTTCTGCATGTATCCCCAGTGGCTTTCAACAGTGCCTGCAAGTGATGAGCTGCTATGAATGAGTGATTGCTGAATATAAGTGCACTTCTTAACTGCCAGTGTAGATTTACCAGCTGCTTCAGTGTTGTTTGCCAATCCTAGACAAAAGGCAGCATTTACATTAAGAACTTTTCACCATTTGCACAGTACTATATATACATGGTTTGAATTACAGGGGGTACTGGGGGGTACTGTACCCCCGGATCAAGACCTAGACCCCCCCAAAAGAGACAAAATAGCAGGGGGGGGGGGGGTTTCTTAACAGTGTAAGGAAGGCAGTACCCTCCAAGTAATTCGCACTCTGTATATACTGTGCAAATGTCCCAGGAACATAGAAAAATTGAACATGAGAATAAATGCAAAGAACAAAGAAATCAGTAAAAAAAAAGGTTCTTTTTTGTAACATTAATTGATATTCATGGGGTGGGTGTGGCCTAGTGGGTAGGATATTTGCCTCTGGACAAAGAGGTCATGGGTTCTAATCCTATCTTCAGCTGGGTCCCTGAGCAAGACCCTTAACCCCAGGTTGCTCCAGGAAGACTCCGCCCCCTGCTGGATGGTATGCCTGATGGCCAGTTCAGCCCTGCTGGGCTTCCATGAAGAAAGAGGTCTAAATGATTTGTATTTATTGAAATATTAATGTTTTGACACCAACATAACACTTCTGTCCGGTAGTAAACAGCTTTTAAGTATAACTGTCTCAGGTGCCTAAGACTTTGGCACAGTACTGTATATATAAACATGTATGTGCGTCTATACACACATTTACACACATAGCAGGTCACATGCTCTTATATAAATATTATACATCTCTGTCTTCAAAATGTGCCTTTTTCAAATGACACTTTTTTCCACACAAAGAGGAGTTTTAATTACTAGCATCATCGAATTGGCTCCGCAGCCCTGCCAGAACATTAAGCACAAAAGAGGTTGTGTTGTCATGGCAACAGGCAATGCCAATAATGTATTCTGCAGCTGAAGGATAGTAAGAGAAGGGAGAGGGGAGGTGGGGGGGAAAACAGTATATAATAGCACAATCAAATATGTCGAGTTTAGCGCATGCAGTGGCCCTTTATTTGCATTGGTAGAGGACTCCTGTCAGCGGTGCACAGAAATCCAGTGGCTTTGTGGCAGCTAAATTAGAGCGCTCGCAAGTCATGCTGCTGTGAGAGGCTTTCCCCTGAGGGAGAGCGACCCATCAGTTGCGGCCGCATCATTTATCATATCGAGTGTCTTTGCGTTTATTTTGGAGTCATTCTATAGAGTCGACTGCCGGTCTCTCACTTTTGCCCTCAAAACAGAGCTGTACTTTTTTGGGTTTCTTTTTTTTTTTCCTCGTCTCTCTCTCTCTCTCTCTCTCTCTCTCTCTCTCTCTCTCTCTC
>JBBPCW010000664.1:0-10119 GCA_037974425.1 Phenacogrammus interruptus
ACACACACACACACACACACACACACACACACACACACACACACACACACACACACACACACACACACAGCATCATGAGCTCCAACTGGGCCGCACTACTAAGTCCACTATCCACAGTGTTCACAGAGGTATTAGCAAGGTTCTTACCTTGAGTTGCAATGAAGTGATTGGAACGCTGATAACCCTGAGATAGTTGGACAGACAGATTTTGAAAAAGAGAAAGAGAGGAAGAGATTATATTCAGACATGTCACAGACAACTGAAAGAATGTAATTGCAGAATCCGAAACTTTGAAATAAAAGCGTTGTTGTAGACCCCACTGCAAACGCAGAAAATTGCTATTTACTTTGTGTCCTTCACCTTGCATTGACAGCAAAATTGCGCTCAGCATTCCTCCTCTTAAACAAAGGATCGCCTAAGAGCACATTTTCAGACACCACAAGCAACAAAGCAGAAGCTTGACTTCATGATAATGGCAATTTGTATCTCAAGCAAAACATCTTAATTAATTAGAGGAGCTGGGGAACAACCTAACATGCTGTAACACAGAGCCTACATTCTTTATTCTTTTGCTCTATTGCTTGTACCAAACATGCTTCTTTTCACATGACCATTTGCTAGCCCTATTTTTTCATTAGAGTTAAAAAGGCTGTTTTCATTACTGTGTCTTTAGATCAATGACCTGGCTCTGCATTACACCTTAATACAGAAGCAAACCCACACAAAAACATTCCTTATAACTCGTGCCCCTTTCTCCTTAGAGTATGGACGTTTCATTATTGCAAACAAAAACGTTCAAAATGATCCCACTCTCTGGGGAACATCAATCTAAATGAGTAAACAAAGCTTCCATTCAACTGTCTAAGCACTGGCCATTTCTTTGGGAGATTTTTTAGTGAGTTTGCCCCTCAACCTATGACAGAGGCATCTGTCATTCCAGAGAGCATAACTGTCCTTGCTCTCTCTGGGTGGGTAGGATGGTTCCCTCTCCATCATCACCAAGTGGGATTCTAGCCAATATGTCTGTTAGTCTGGCAGAATTGGTGGTTAGTGTTCTACTCCAGGAGTACTGAGAGATTCAGTGATGTTCGGTGACAGTTTAATGTAGATATAATGTATCAACACATACACACACATGTAACATAAAATGTATTACGAATGATTTTCAAATGATATTCTGTTGGAGTTATGATGAATCAACATTCACTGAATCCAGTAAAAGTGTTAGTATAGGGGTGGGCAATAATGAGAGCAGCCGCTGACCCAATACTGAGTTTTGGTATCAGGCCGAAAATGCTGGATTGGAGAAAGAAGAATGGATCCGATCTAATGCTTTCACTAATCTAGCCTCGAAAAAGCAGAGAACTGCTTACGGTCCCATAAGCCTCAAAGTAGGTCATACGATATCAATAATCACATGGGTAATGTCACGTAAAGTACAGTCGGGCAAATCCGGAGTAGTTTGAGCAGGATAGATACATAAACAGCATACCGGCTTGTGCAGTGCCACATTTTAGCTCGTATTTGTGCTTGAAAAACTGTCTGTGCGAAGATAAATGTTCCTGCACTCTATAGTGCGAGAGACCATAGAGAGACTTAACTTTTTCCTACTCATATACGCCAAAAAGTGGCAGTCCCCCAAGAACATTTTGTCATATTTAAATGTCAGTTCACAATTCACTTATTAATCTATTCGCAGGAAGGAGAAACAGCATGCTTTTTCCAGTTTGGCAGGAATGGAAAGGAATTTCAGGGTGGAAGAGGGTGAGAGAACAGCAGCTGTGACCTGACAGAAGCAGAGCTGATGAGGAGAGAATCACCAGATAGAGAGCGTAACAATTTTCATTCCCTGCTGACTTCACAAATTTAATTACTCCACAACTTTGGTAGCTGTTACCTTCAAACTGTAGAACAAAGGAGACTGCAGTTAGCTGTAGAGTTGATTGCTTATAAAGAATGTTAAGTTATATATCCCGGCATAGGGGACACAAGTACAGGTGCAGCCTGCTCAATATCTAGCATGTAGATCACCAATAGTGAGACAAACTGTTTAAACAACACTCTAAATTTCAGGAGTCAATCAGAGGGCAAACTGACATAAGCAGTAAAAGAGAGAGAGAGAGTTGTAGATGAGAACCCAAGCCGAGAGAGTTGGGGGTGAGAGCAGTACAACTGGGAATGATGAAGGTGTGAGGTACTAAATATAATATGCCAAAAACTGAGACTTGATAATGAAGGACAATCTTGTAAATAAAGCTTTAACAAAGCTATTTGTGATATCTGTCATATCTACTTGTCATGTCTATTCTTCCTAGCTCTCAGAAATACCATAAATCAGCTGTAATTGCACCGATTACAGTTAGAAAGTCAAAATATTGGTTTGGTCTCAGATGACATTCAAGGTTACAGAATGTGTATCTAAATCTATCAATGAGTACAAATATTTGCATTCAATTACACAGGACTAATGATGCTTTCTCATCAAGGCCGAGTCCAAATGAGAGACAGTGCAAAGAGTGTGTGGAGAGTTTTGTCAGGCATATGATTTGGTAGCAGGTGGCCAAAGTCAATGCAATTTTACATGAATCTTAGAAATTGGGGGATTTCTTTGTTGATAGATTTTATTTGTATATATATTTTTTGCCATGTCAGCAACAATTTTGGGATGACCTCCACAAAGAAATGTTACTGGCAGCAACATTATAGCATTACATTATATACATACGGCTTGACCAACGTCCAAGACAAGCACGAATACCAACGAGTCCAAGACAAGCCTGAGACCAGTCCTGGTCAGTCCCGGCCTGAGTAGTACAGTCCTGATAGAAAAGCTTATTGTGACGTAATATGACAAAGTTTAACATAGGGCTGGGCGATTTGGCCTAAAATCAAAATATCGATTAACATTTTAACTTGAATACGATTAATGAACGATTATTTTATTATTTATTTATTTATTAGTTCACTGACAATTTGCTCAGTTGTCTCAGTGTTTAAGCTCTCCATGCTCGACATGTCGGCAAAATAACGTAACATAACGGAGCGGGGTCACGTGACACCACACGCGGACCTGGAAAAAACTGATCGATTATTTGTCAATTTCGATTAATTGCACAGCCCTAGTTCATCATGATAAATACAGCCATACTGACTTATTTCAATATATTGTAAAGCAAACTGAAAATACAATACGTCACAACCGAACTGTGACACTGTTTGTCCAGTCCTAGTAGGCACCTAACCTTCAGAAATATGGTTTACATACTGCGACGGTGGATGATAGCAATAAAGTGTAGTTTTATTCTTTGGAATATATCATTGCGTCACATGGTTGTAGATTAACATACCTTTGTTAATCAAGCGATTTTTGTTGGACTAAATGACAACCTCAATGCACACACCTAATCAATGATGTATGGTGCAGGTGTATTCTGGCAGCTGAGCAATTAAAGTGAAAAAAAAAGAAAATCAAATTTGGGTGCTGGTGGTGACAGTTCATTTACACTCACTCCTTGCCCTGTCCTTCTGTATGAGATGGAGAACAAATGTTGAGGGAAACGAAGCAGGGAGGTAGCAGAGGTGGAAAAAAATGTGTTGCTCCATTACTGTCGTGAACGATGACCCCCTTAACTGGCCCCCAGCACGCATGCTTATGCACAGGCACACAAGTACACAGTCTTGCCTGCTGATCCAAATCCTCACATTCCATTTGTGAACACCACACACAGCGAGGTGAGAGATGGACGACACAGACAGCTCTATGACCTCAGTTCCCTTGAGCCTGTGCTGTTGCCTTCCACAGGGCCACACACACTCACAAATATGTGCATACAAACACATTTTCTCACTGGCTATGGGAGTGTGAGCACTTGCAACAGACCGGCCCCCAATGGCATGCAGAATACGTGATAGCTGGGCCGGACTGACACCATTAATATTAGCCGTTAATGAGGATTTATCAGTAATGGCAGAAACTCTGATGATTAAGAACCGATATATAATGGCTTGATATTTAATAGTTTTAATAATGAACTTGGATGAAAGGTGGTGAAAATAAACACAAGGCATCGTTGTTCGAAAAGTAAAAACATTTCAAATGCATTCAAAGCTAAAGATAACTGGATTTGAGCTTATGTGATATTTGACAAACTGACAATCATATGAAACTTCTGTTCAAATTTTGACCATATTTGACCATTATTTGATATTATTAGTTATGAGATGGTACAACTTCTTAAAATGCAGCATCAGTCATTAAAAGCCATGTACCGGTCAGGCCCTAAATGAGACAAATGAGACCAAAACTGTATGTGTGCAAAACCGTAATGAAGTTACACATGAATGCTGTGTCTGGTAATTTGACTTGAAATTACCTGCTGAGCAGACCGCCATTTTAACTTCGCCAATTTCTGCCAACGTGGGGACTAATTATCAGCCAGCTCTCCCATTTAAAATCCCCAAAGGCAGTACATTAACAATTTGTTTTGCAATTTCAACTCAATTACTGACATCAATTCTGCACAATGATCTTGATTCCATGTCAGGCTTAATGGAGAATTAAGGTTGATCTGACACACTAAAATGTTAATCTAACCACTCTTACTCAAGTGGAGGTCCCTCTCTGATATGATTAAGTTTACATAAGTTTAGGCTCGCAAAACACTCAAGGTGCATAACAAAGCTGGCTGAATAATTTAAAGAGGATTGCTAAACACATCTCTATACGGGGGTGACCATAACAAAAAAAAAGAAAAAAAGAAACAGATAAAGAAGCATGGCAAAAAGAGCTAGTGGAGGAAAAACAGTCTCTGGGCTACAGACTATAAAGTTGGTTAGCCTTACACTCTTTGAAGTATAGCAGATATTATCCACACAAAAGATGTAACCATTAACCATTAAAATGCATTTTGAATTGTCCATTCAGAAATACTGGGAATGCTTGCCTGATATCTGAAAGGGATTTTTGAAAATAAGGGTAATGTCTTATTTAAAAATCTGCATATCTACCATTTATCTTGACTAAAAAGGAAGTTAATTGTTAGTTTACTCAAACTGTTTACTCAAATTGTCTTTATAAGACTAACATGACTAATTTATAGACTTTACAGTTAACATATCATGTGAAGATTTGTATAACACATTTCTAAGCCCATAATTATATCCTTTTTATTTACTCTGGCACTATCAGTTACATTGTTACTTACTTATGAAACTAATTACTTATTTATAGTATGCATAGTGCCATCAGTTTTTGTGCTTTTCTGATATACCTTTTTGACTTTAACTTAGTCTGATTTCATGTAATTCATATGTTAGATATTAAAGGAAAAGCACAGTTTCTGGCCAATATATTATTATGTTAGACAGTGTCCCACTTCATATAATATAATATAATATAATATAATATAATATAATATAATATAATATATGTTTTGGTCATAACATGGCTTGTTTTTTTTTGTGAGCTCCTGCTGAAAAGGAGGTAATAGCTAAAAGCTTTCCCTTGGGGCAAAACTTCCAACAGTGAAACAGCATGAGTGAGTAACTGAGTGAGTAAATGAACTACAAAGAAACATTCACAAGTTTTACTAATCTGTGAATGTTTTAGCAGAGGTTTGGATATCTGTGATAAAACAAGAAGAATCATATTTTCATAATTTACAGCATATCTAAACAATCAGGACACCACGTTCTGTAGGAAATGATTGACAGTTTCCCTCAGAGGCACTGTGTGACACTCACAGCAGAAACTGTGGGAAATTTAATGTCCATTAATAATCCACTGATAAGTGTGGATTACACTAAATGTTCACATTAGTTTTTTTTTACAAACTGTTCGAAGAGGAGACACTACAGGCAGAAATAATACATTCAGTGGTTTTTTTTTAGATATTCAGATTCTCTTAAGTCTGCATTTAAAATTTTCAAAAAAAAAAGTGTATTTCAGCATATTTAGTCAATTTCTGTATACTCTTGTCTAACCAGATTTTCCAAAATGAAAGAAACTTTAATGAACACTTGGCACAATCACATTATCTTATATACCATCTATAAGACCTGCAGTGCTGCTTGTTTTTCTTCTAGAATACCGGCATTCATTAAACTGACATTTTACAAAGACTTTTTCTAAAATATTGATCAAATCCACATTGATACTTGATTTTGAACGAAAAATGTTTTTGAAATAAGTGTGCACTGTGTTTCCTTGATTGAATAATAACACAACAAGATTTTAAAGGCCTGTTTTGCAAAATGAGTGTGTAACTGGGTTACTTATAAATAATTGCAAATATCCAATTACGTCACCCAGTTACCCATAACATCATAATGGGCAAACTTGTTTACTGTAATTTTTAGAGCTGTATTGTCTGGTGCACTAATTTGTAGGTGTGGGATTAGGATTGTCAAGAAGGTTAAGCCGCAATGAAGAAACTCAGTACAAGTGTAAAAGAAAGTAAGGGAGGACAACAGATGAAAAAAGATCAAGTGAATAGCATGAACAACAGGGGGGAGAGTTGATAGAGAAAAAGAGAAAAGTACTTACTTCCCTGTTTATCCGAATCTAAGAGATGCCAAATGAATGGAGAAGAAGATAGTTGGAACAACAGAGTGGAGAGAGGAGGGAGAGACACAGAGAGAAAAGACAAAGAGGCTAATTACAGTGATTAGAAAAAAAGGAACAAGTAAGAAGGTCTTGAAAAATTGGGGACCCAGAACAAGGCACCTGCAGGAGAGGTGGCAACTGCCCAAAGTTCCAAAACTAGTCAGGGCCATGCATCTCTTCTTCTTCTGTATGCGTGTAAGGTTCAGGGAGAAACGTTTTGGCCTGTTGAACAACTAGTAGTCTGTAATTACGAATAACAATCACTAAAAACCACAACACAAATTTTTATGCTGATTTCAGATCTAACCGTTATGTAGTTTGATACTGAGCTAAACCCTGACAAAAACTATTTTTTTCACGACCTTTTTTGAAGCTCATTTTTAATTTGCCTTTAGTTTTTTATGTTTTTTTTTTTTTTACACTTTTACACATTACAACTGATTGTATTAGGTCAACTCAGGATATCTTACAATACTCCAAATCTATGTAAGAAAACAAAGATAAAGGTTTAACTGTTCCAGTTGTTTAAAATGCTCATAATTATTAGAGAATAATATATGTGTTCTACTGAAGAAAATATCCAGAAATTGAGATTGCTCATACTATTTGGCAGTTCAAAAGTTGCAAATATCAGGATGAAGAACGGGAAGTTGCAAAAAGTGGTCTGGCTCAGTTCAGTAGGTTTAGAGACATAGTCATTATGGTTAGTCTGTGAGCATTTGTCTAATTTGTTTGACTTTTAAGCTGAGAAGTGCTAGTTTTCTTCATTTTGATATTTTGGGGGTTTGTCAATCTGACACATGGTGTCCACTTGATTTGTAGACTCCTACGGTCTTGTTTGTAACAATTTTATACAATCAAATCAATAAATATTAGAGGTGAGCATAGATAATTTTTTTTAAAGCCGTTAAACTCATTGTAATCTTGGCGTTTTAACGGCGATATATTTTTATCGCGCGATTAGAATCTCGCGCCGTTAACAGCACTAATAAATATTTACATTGATTTGCATTAGTAATATAAAACTAGTACTTGGTCAGACCAGCCAGACCATATTAACACTTAAAAATAGTTTAAATGACATTTGATTACATTTCTGTTCATTGTAGATGAACAAAATTATTGAACCCTAGTTGAAAATTGTTTGAAAATGATTGAACCCTAGCATTGCCACTGTGCAAAAGGTGGGCTGCGGGGGAATTTCAAAATTTCCTTTGATTTTACCTCATGAGGCTTTTGGGATTTTAGTAGGAATAGCGGGAGCACACAGATGATTGGATTCAGTCAAGCAATCAAGATTCAGGTGTAGCAGAGCACCTAAAAAGTCTGACCTTCTAAAGACTAATCAAGATATTAGCTGGAATCATAAAGCAGTTCAGTGGTAAATAAAATATGAACAACAGGGAGAAATTTAGATATAGTTGAGAAATGGGTATCTTCTAAAATCCATGGTGTCCTCAGATTTGAACACAGAACAGCATATCAAAGCCCCATTCTAAGAAAGAAGTTGACATTTAGGAAGTTTACTAACAACATAACCCTCCATTTATCAGCCTAACTGCTGGGATCATTGATAAAGTGGCCAGAATGGGTCAGGGAACTGTAATGGGGATTGTCTTCTAGTGAATGGACAAAAGTCATGTTAAGGATCAGACCTAACAAAGCCTGCTGGGAGACTGACAGATACGATAGAGGTGAATTCAACCTCCAGACGAGGCATAAAGTGCTGTGTCCGAGCTTAGAGGATCTTCCCTTGTTGCAGACCCGACAGAATCACAAAGCCCATTCTAAGACCCCTTCGCTCAGATGCGAAACAGCACTGAAGCATGAAATCCCCCAAGGGCAATCATCTCAGAGTGCCAGAGAACCCGCGATCACCATTCCACACTCTTTTACTTAGATCCCTCCATCCTCCGTCCCTCACTCTCTTTCTCCCTCTTTCTCTCATTGTGGGACCTCAATATCAGTGACCAATGGAGGTGAACTAAGGAGCCTGTAGAATAGAGAAATGACTGAGAAACTTACATCAATGTAGTTGGCGTTGACATAGTCAGAGTTGGGATCGGCCAGAAGGGAGTGGAGCTTTACCCGATGACGGTCATCTAGATGATAAAATACACAGTTTAAAAAATGACACATTTATCTATATGTTATAATTAAGGAGGCTTATGGATCTGCAATGTTGATTCTGTACATTTAAGAATACTTTATACAAGAGATTTTGTTAGATACTTCTGAAGCTGTTGCTAGGTTACATCTGGCAGGTGTGCTGTTAAAATTAGCCATCAAAGTTTTTTGTAACTTACTAACAAAGAGCTTAGCAGTAAAAAAGAAAACATTGAAAAGAAAAAAAAAATACTCCTGCTTGCACCCCTATGAGATTCTAGTAGCATGCCATGAGGGTTTCCAGAGGTTTTCTCTTGTTCACTGTGACAAAGGCAATGGAATCACTCACGGTCCAGCAGGGTATCATGTCTGCCTTTGGTCTTGTCCTTCTTTTTGGTGACGTCCCAACCATCGAAAAAACTCTGCAAAAGGGTGCAAGTGAACATTTACCAATCTTTAGTGGACCCGATTTCAGTCTTTCACATCAAGACTGTCTGCTTTAGATTCATTCTAATGCACAATATTTTCTTGTTGAAGAATATATTTATTTACCAGCAGTTTTATTATCAGATAATACACAGGGTGAATGAGTATTTGGCACATTTCATGCCAAAAGAAATATAATAAAGCTTTGATTTCAGTTCAATTTGAATCAAACTACACTTTTATAACCCACACTGTCACAAAGCAGCTTTTCAGAACTGCATATGAGCAAGATGAGAAATCAGAGAGCATCAGTACAAAACAATGAGAGGGACCTTGGCTCAAAAGAGAAATTTCTACACAGCATGAGGAAGTACCATTGAGAGGATCCAAGGCTCAAAAGACAAATTCCTAAAGAGAACAAGGAGGAAACATTGAGAGGAACCAACAGTGTTGGTCTGTGTTTTGTCTGTACTGTGCAACTCAGTGTTTTGTCTGTACTGTGCAACCTTCACTGATAAATTCTACAGTTCGCTCAGGGTCAGGTATATTGCGATGTATCTCTGCATTGTACCCATACTGAATGAAAGAGAAAGAGACTCAGACTTTGGGAAGATAGCACTCTACAGTAGCCTTGCCCAAGTTCCCTCTAATATATATTTCTATGCTAAATTTCTGACAGCTGTTTACCATATATTTCCTCCAAACCAGGTGCGGCAACTGCATCTAAATGAATATGAAAGAGAAAGGGCCCCAGAAAAACAGGCACAAGTCACATCTCGCCTTCAGGGCGCTACATCTCTTTAGCTGCAACACACTTCAGCAGCGGAGCTCAAGCATGCTGCTTTGTGACTTTACTAAGATGAGGATGTTAATGCCTCATCAGACACAGCATGGAGCCAGTTTTTCATGTGTATGTGTGTGTGTGTGTGTGTGTGTGTGTGTGTGTGTGTGTGTGTGTGTGTGTGTGTGTGTGTGTGTGTGTG
>JBBPCW010000681.1:0-10118 GCA_037974425.1 Phenacogrammus interruptus
TCGTCAGTGAACTATGAGGGCAAATAAATAAATAAATAAATAAAATAATCGTTCATTAATCGTAATCGAGTTAAAATCGCCCAGCCCTACTTTATATATATATATATACACTAACCCCTCAGTTTCATGCAGATCAGTCTTTAGTATAACGTGGATTTTTTTCTGAATAAAAAGAAGAAGAAGAAGAAGAAAGATCCTGCTGCAGCTCCGTGTCTTGTCCTCGTATTTTACTGTTTTAAACTCCACCCCCCAATTTTCAGCAGTTATCTCAGTTTATTTAGTATTAGTAAGCTGTGCTCTGTCTAAACATGTGGGTAGAGAAAGTTATTTTAACCTTTCTTTTGTGTTGGCTTGCCACATGCTGCTAATGCTAACCGCTAATGCTAATGGTTTTATAAGCAATAAAGTTTTTTTGATTCTGAGTATTTTTTTTTACCTTTTTTACATATTCTTTAAAGGTAATGCATTAAACTGAGTTTAACATTAAATTAAAGTGTTCTGGGGGCATATTTGGGGTTTACACTATAAAAATAGGCATTTGTAAGCATTTTTACCAAAACACAACAACGCGTTTTTTCACTATACATGGGTGCTCGTGGAAATTAACCCCCGCAAAAAGTGGGGATCATTGTCCTGACTCTTCAAACCTTGTACACACACTTGGGGCACTCAACAACCATGGGTTCCTCTAAGCAGCTGTGAAAATGAAAGTTATTGAAGCCCACAATGCAGGAGAGGCTACAAGAAGATAGTAAAGCTTGCAGTTTCCACAGTGATAAATGTAATTAGTAGACGGCAGTTCTGGGTAACTGTGGAGGTCAAGATGAGATCTGGAAGACCAAGAAAACTCTTGGAGAGAACTGCTTGTACGCTGGTCATAAAGACAAATCGAAAACCACACTTGACTGCAAAAAACCTGCAGGAACATTTAGCAGACTCAGGAATGGTGGTGCCCCATTCCACTCTGCAGCGATGCTTGCACAGACAAGACCTTCATGGAAGAAGCAGAGGATAACCTTACCTGCGTCCCCATCATAAAATCCAGCGTCAGAAGTAACAGAACATCTACAGAAGCCTGATGCGTTTTGGACTCATGAAGTTAAAATAGAACTCTTTGGCCACAATCAACAAAAGTATCTTTGGAGAAAAAAGGAGCAGCATTTCATGAAAATAAGTCCTTGCCAACTGTTAAGCATGGGTGTGGATATATCATGCTTTGGAGTTGTGTTACAACCAGTGGCACAGGAAACATTGCAGGGGTGGAGAGAAGAATGGATTCCACTAAATACCAGCAAATTCTGGAAGCAAACATAACACCATCTGTAAAAAAGCTGAAGCTGAAAGAGAATGACTTCTACAACAGAACAATGATCCTAAAAATACCTTAAAATCCACCATGGACTACCTCAAGAGACGCAAGCTGAAGGTTTTGGAATGATTTAAACATCACTGAAAATTTATGGGTAGATCTTAAAAGAGCTGTTCATGCAAGACACTTTACCAAAACCTTGCTCTTTTTGCACCATTATTATTATTATTTATATATATATATATAGATCATATGCATAATTGTATCTGGTTGTATATATATTTTTTTTAAAAATGGCACCTTCCGTATTTAATGTTTCATGTCCGTATTCTTAAAATTGCACCTTTTCTATATATATTTTTTGTATTTAATGTTACATGTGTGCACTGGGGTCTGAGAGTAACGTAATTTCAATTCTCTGTATGTCTGGTACGTATGGCAGATTTGACAATAAAGTTGACTTTGATTTTGACTTTGACTTGAAGACAACCAAAGAATATTACAGAACTAGAAGCACTTTGCAAGGAAGAATGAAAACCCCAATTACAAGTATTGAAAGACTTTTAGCTGGCTATGAAAAGTATTTGCAAAGCATTTGATATCTGCCAGAGGAGGTGTTACTACGTACTTATGTAGGGTTCCCAAACTTTTGCAGAGTGCCACAATAATGTTTTTATTTTTTAATCTTTGTTCGATTCATGACATAAAACGTAACTATGCACCAGTGTTTGCTGAAAATATTGTGCATTTTTGTCCATTTCACAAAGAGACTGTGTTTCAATTAAAAAACAAATTATTTAAAGAGTTGTGGCCAAACTTCTGCATATGACATATCCATCACTTAATAAGGCAGTTTAAGGTTTTGACTAAAAATGAAATGCATGAAGTTTAATCATCATTTTCACAGTTACTTAGACTCATTGGAAACTTAGATGAAGATTAACTGAAAACAATCAATTAAAATGCACCGCTTAGTGACTGCTCTGCATGCTGAGTGATCGACATGGAAAAATCAACGCCAATCTATTCTCACAAAGAGGAATATTTGCTGTTATAAACTGTTTATTTCATTATTTGGTTAATTAAAATAGCTGCAAGATTATTTGATTAATGATATGCTGACAAAGGGATGGCCTCAGTATTGCACATGCTTTATGCTACAATTCCTCTTTGGGTTAACTGTGATTTTACCAGCCGTCTGTAAAACTATCAACCTATCAACAGCTGTCAAGAACAAACACTTTTGTAGGTGAAGCCTGGATTAGACCGGTCGGGACCAATTATGCATGTCAAGTCCTGTAATGTGTCGAGACGTGTCTGCAGCTCGTCTCTCTCTCGGGTCATGTGGAGACCCCCTCAGCGTGAGCGATGGCGGTGTTTGTCCCACTCTTCCTCTGCCCCCTCATTCGCTCCACTCCGACTGAAATGAAAGCCATCATTTAGCTCCGCCACATGAGGCTCTCTGACAGTAAGTAAATGCGCTCAATAGCCTTTTAGTCAAAACCTCTTCCCCTGACTGAGGTCAGATGTTTTCCAGATGAAAACCAGCTGTAAACTACCCCCGTCACTATCCCCACTGCTGTCATCTCTCCCCTATCCACTCATCCCTCACTCCCTCCAGCTATAAGCCTGCACTCATTCTCATTTTCTACTAAGTAGCACAGGTCTTCACTGTGTGGCCTGCGATCCCTCATCAGCCTTAAGATGGTCTTGAGAGGCTGGTCAACCGCGTGGCAGGTCCCAGCAGGAGTCCGGGGCCTTTCTAAACTGGGATCAGTGGATCTGATGCCACTTCTGTTTGAAGTGACTATTTTTTCTAAGTGTGTTCATCAGAAGTTTGAAGAAGGCCATGACCATTATGCTGTTTGGCAGATTCTGACCATATAACAACAAAGTTTATTAGTTATCTGAAGTTTTGGCCTTCTTAATATTGGTTTAAAAAAACATTTACAGATTTACATTAACAGAACATGACGAAGACGGCAGTCAAGGGGAAGAGGGAGGGCCATCCTACCTACTCGGAGACAACGAAGCTCTTGGGAGTGAACATCATAATTAACCTCTGAAAGCACGAGGCCTTATCCTTCAGGCTCTGGCCGGTCTCTCTTCAATAGCTATGGTCACCATAGACCTCTACTATCTCTTTAATACTGTTTATTGACAGCAGTTTATGGGATAGATTTTTGTCAGATGGAGAAAAATGCCACTCTGTTACGTGGTAAGATGTGAAATACCACTGCAAGTGATCAAACTGGAGAAGTGTTAGTGTTACTCCAGAGCAAAATGACATTCCGAGTGGACCTAACGCGATTTGGGATCAGGGGAGATCCAGGTGCCGGAGCATGTTGACAAGATCCGCTGCTCCAGTTACGAGTTCCCTGTGTTCACTACGGACCCTCGGCACTCACCTCAGGTCCTCCTTACAGCAGCGCTGAACTATAATAAGGTAAAACTCTGTGTGTGTAAAGGCAACGCTGCTGAACGAGGAGGATAAGGGATTACAAAAAGAGAAATTAGCAGAAAGTAATACCTTGCTGTTAATATGCAGCCGCAGCTCAGTCCAATAATCCAGTTTCGACTCCATTCTAATCCAGTTCATCTGTCCTCACACAATCAGTTCACGTGGAGCAATAAAAGTGGGTTATTTCTGTGCTGTGAGTTTAATTCACCTTTTTAAGTGAAATGATAATGTCAGTACAATAGTGCCATAGTCAACTCACCAGCACCATTTCCCTTTAGGAGACTCCCTGATACCTTAAGGGCTTTTCTGTTTTACTTCATCTTGGTGGACAAATTGGTGGAGCAAGAAGTCAATACGCATGTGCACCCAAGAGCAGCAGAACTTGCCCAGAAATAACTGTGACCTGATTGGAATTTCTCTTTTAAACCTGAATAAATAGCAGATAAATTTCAGAAGTCAGACCTGAAACATAATATTTAATATGTTCAATTTTGAATAATTTTGACCAATTTTGCTGCACTCAAACGGGTCTTTAACTATGCCATCCCTTCTGCAATGAGGGAAACATTTAGACCCTTTTACTTACTGCATATTTACCCAATTTATATCATGTCTTTCGGCTTTGTACTTGTAAATACCTATATGGTTCATAAGCATAAACATATGCGTAAATAAAATTAAAATGACTGGTGCAAACAAAAGAATGCAAATGTTTTCATTCAAACTGGACCTAAGAAATGGGAAAATGGGGTAGAGGGGACTGGAAGTTGGTCAGATGGATTGGAGTGGCATCTGCAGTTCTGTTGTGGTAAAGAGAGAGCTGACCCAAAAAGCTAAGCTCTTGATTTACTGGTCTATCAACATCTCCATCCTCACTTATGGTCACAAGCTGTGGGTAGTGACCAAAAGAATGAGACTGCAGTTGCCGAAATGAGTTTTCTCCACAGGGTGGCCGTTCTCTCCCTCCTGGGGGAGGTTTTCCGGGCACGCCCCACTGGGGGCAGACCCAGAACAAGTCGGAGGGATTAAATTTCTCTTGCAGGCCTGGGAGCGCATTGGTGTTCCCCTGAAAGAGCTGGTAGAGGTGGCTGAGGAGATGGAGGTCTGGGCATTTCTGCTAAATTTGCTACACCCGCCACCCAGCAGATGATGGATAGATGGATGGAAATGGGAAAAGCTATAGGGTCCTTGCAAACACATTAAATATACAACAGTACAATAATATGTAAGTGGTACAACTGTTTCTGCTGGTAACACTTCTCCATGCAGGGCCAACATGCCTAAGTACTTGCAAAATAGAATTACACATTAACATTTCTCTCCATACAACAACACATATATGCTTTAGGCCTCGTTCACACAGACGTCTGAACCAGGCGTTTTCCTGGCATTCATGACTCCAGGTGAGCACCTATTGGGTGCTGCCCATTTTTCTGTTCATTGAAGCAAATCAAAGCACCGGCGCTCGGCCGGCTGCACATTCGGATGGCATCAAATAAACGCTGCATGCAACGTTTTCTTGCCGTCAAAATCCCGACAAACGCAAGGAAAACGTCGCTATGGCGTTTACATAGCATTCGGTTGACGTTCTGGAGGACCAAATATGTCCCATGATTCTGTACGGCAACTGCAAAAAAACACGTTTTATGAAAAATGTCGGACATTGATCCAGCCAGAGTAATTACTGCCCCCACAGGTAAATACACGTAACTACAGATTGGGCGTCAGGCTGGCGTTAAACGGTGTCAGACTAACGCCAGTCGAACGCCTTGCTGACGTCGATCAAGCGTCGCTACCAAACGCCACAAAAACGCCTATAGCGTTCAGAGTGCGTTCATTTCGAACGTCCGTGTGGACGAGGCCTTACCCCACCAACACCAAACCTCTTGATAGTAAACGGGGTACGCCATGCAAGACTTGCCTCAATCTAGTGATAAGGAAGATAAGAGAGAAGCCATTTAAAAAGCAAGATTAGTAGGATAATAAGAAGTAGCTTGCACAGCAATCATCTCCATTTCTGCACAGAACTCTGGAAAAACAAAAAAAACACTCGGCTGAACACTTTGTTATCTGACAAAATGAGTTATCTGTTGGAAGGCATCAAGGCGTCCATGTTTGGTTGGATGGAAATTTTAAAAAGACGGAAAAGAAATCGCAACAATAAGTTCACTGTTCAAGATAATGTTCATGCGAAGTGTGAAGAGGACCACACTGTTCACCGCTACCGCTGTACAGCGCGCGTATATTTCTTTTCCTCTTCACAAGCAGATTTCAGAACATCTTGACATGCCTACAGAAAGTCTCAACAGGCACAGCAGCACATAACGGCTAGGCCTGCATGGCTGATGTTTGTGTCCTCCTACTTCTTTATTCATTTACTGAGCAACCACCCTACTTTTAGGGCTGCGAGAAAAGAAGCTGTGAGAGAAGAAGCTGCGATGTCAGGCGTTCGGCTACGGTTGTAAAGTGGCAGATGTTGCTGGCTGCCATGCGGAGGCTGGTGTTTGAATTCCCTGCCTTTGTGTGCCATTTGGTAACACCATCAGCGAACGAAGTAAACAGGTCCCGGGCATTTGACGAGAAGCTGGGAAAAACAAGCTTGCGTGACATTCAGATACAGATGCAGGGGAGAGGAATTCAGAAATGAGACATCTGAGGCATGCAAATACAGCTACATACGCCCCATTTGGAGGATGCAAATATTTTATTTTTATCAAAGCCGCTCTAAACACAGTTTTTCATATGGCTTAATTAGCATGTGCTCGTAATTAGCCTCAGCCGCAATAAACCTTTAACCCGGCGGTGCGCTCCGGGAGGCAGCAGCGACATGGTGCTGGTGGACCCCAGCGAATTAAACACGGCTTTGTGACCCCGACTTTTAATTAAGAAAAGCAGGCGGCAACAAGCTGATTAGGATAACACGGCCGCGGAGAACGAGGAGAATGCCGTGAGGGCGGGGAGGACGAAGAGGGTCCCCCAGGAGCACATTAGAACACTAAGAGAGTGGAAGACCGACTAAATGGTGGGTGGAATGAGTGAGGGATCTGGAGAAGACCTAGAGCTCAAACGGGAACGGACTTTTAAGCAGGGCTGCATAAGGAGTCGCAGAACATGAGGGAGTTTTCAGTGACAGTGTTATTGTATTTCAGTCCTTCACTCATCCATTATCTGATCTGTATATTGTAACCAGGGTCACAGGGGGTGCTGAAGCCCAAGCTCACAGGATGAAAGGAAAACCACCCTGGACTGGCTGCTTCTCCTCTTACAACAGATATCAGTATAGAGCACAATTCCAAACCACTATTTGTGTAAACTAGTACTTCAGCAGTGATTTTATTTATTAATCTGTAGTATTCATATCCACCTGTCTTAGTTTACACATTTAACATTTAACAAATGAAAAAAGGGTTTAGTTTGACTTTTATATTATATTTTATACTCTTCTAGTCTTTGTGTCTCTGTGTGTCTGAGCAATTTCCTAGTAAAGTTTTCTGATTTGGATTCTGAATGCAAAATGAGTGGTTCATCAAATGCTTTGAAACATCTAAAGCAAAGAGAATCTGTTTCTGATACGGGTATGGACCTACGGATGGGGGCTGAGAGTTGCTGGACCAGCGCTGTCCAAGGGAGCTAAAGCTATTTTTATTGATGCGGATCCTCCTGGGAAGAGAGAGAAAGAGAGAGAGAGAGAGAGAGAGAGAGAGAGAGAGAGAGAGAAAGAGGGAGAGAGAGGGAAATTGGAAGGGAGAGAGATGCAGAGAGAGAGAGAGAGTGAGAGAGAGAGAGAGAAAGAATAGGAGAAAGAGAGAGAGAGAATGGGAGAGAAAGAGAGAGACGGAGAGAGAGCTAGAGACAGTGAGGGAGAGAGAGAGAAGGACATGATGGGAGGAAGCGAGAGGCACAGACAGAGAGAGAAGAAGGAGATGGGAGGGAGAGAGAGAAGCAGAGAGAGAGAGAGAAGAAGGAGATGGGAGGGAGAGAGAGAAGCAGAGAGAGAGAAAGAAAGTGAAGATGGGAGGGAGAGAGACAAGCAGAGACAGAGAGAGAAGGAGGAGATGGGAGGGAGAGAAAGAAGCAGAGACAGAGAGAGAAGAAGGAGATGGGAGGGAGAGAGAGGCAGAGAGAGAGAAGGAGGAGATGGGAGGAAGCGAGAGGCAGAAAGAGAGAAGGAGGAGATGAGAGGAAGCGAGAGGCACAGACAGAGATAGAAGAAGGAGATGGGAGGGAGAGAGAGAAGCTGAGACAGAGAGAGAAGAAGGAGATGGAAGGGAGGGAGAGAGAGGCAGAGAGAGAGAGAGAAGGAGGAGATGGGAGGGAGAGAGAGAAGCAGAGAGAGAGAGAGAGGAAGGTGATGGGAGGGAGAGAGAGAGGCAGAGAGAGAGAAGAAGGAGATGGGAGGGAGAGAAAGAAGCAGATAGAGAGAAAGAAAGAGAAGATGGGATGGAGAGAGAGGCAGAGAGAGAAAGAAAGAGAAGATGGGATGGAGAGAGAGGCAGAGAGAGAGAGGCAGAGAGAGAGAAGGAGCTGGGAGGGAGAGAGGCAGAGAGAGAGGAGGAGATGGGAGGGAGAGAGAGAAGCAGAGAGAGAGAAAGAAAGAGAAGATGGGAGGGAGAGAGAGGCAGAGAGAGAGGAGGAGATGGGAGGGAGAGAGAGAAGCAGCTTGCGTGTGTGAGGGAGGAGACTGAAAAGCTGGAGATGCAGTGGTGACAGTCAATAAAAAGATGTGGTGTGTAAGACTTAAGGCTCTTATCTGTATGATAATCCTGGGCTGTGCTCCAGTGCCCCACTGAGAGCTCGGCATCAGCCCACTTTAAGCAAACAGCGCCACCAGTGGGACACGTGAGCGCCGCAATAAGGGCCATGAATGTTTCTGCAACAGGTGTGGGAAGCCTGAGTGTGATCATGTGTGTGTGTGTGTGTGTGTGTGTGTGTGTGCGTGTGTGTGTGCGCCAAGGGTCTCAGTTGGGTTGGTAATGTCAGTGTTATCCGATGCCATCTGATTAGCAGGAGTGTGACTACATACACACAGGCTGGTCCTGGAGCTTTGGCGCCCCTCAGAAGGACCAGAGCTTTGAGATTTAAAGGCCCTGTAAAAGCTTATCATGTACCTGCAGAGGCTGGGAAACCTTTCAGTCATCTTTTAGTCATCAGATTACTGCAAGCGTCTGATTCACGACTGTCGAGAAGCCGGGGGCTTTTAAAGCCTTCGTGGAGGGATGAATGATTTCTGTGAACTAATGACTAAATAACTAAATAACGTCTTTAATATTCAGTTAGTTTTAAGTCAATCAAGTCATTTCGTATTTAAGCTGTGCCAATTTTTAAAACTGTGGTTTAGTACTTCTACGATGGACCTCTAGGATGGAAACAATCCCAATAAATTCTTAAAACACCATTTTTTTCATAACAGTATCATAACAGTATCTATCATAACAGTGTCTACGTAGAGGTAGTTTTGCAAGGTCTTCCACTGGTTAGGGCTTCAAGAACCGAACAGGCTCTGTCTTGCATGAGAACATATTAACACCACCACCATTTCTAGTGGGAAACTCTGATTACAGTGAACCACCAGTTTCAGAGTTGGTAGCTGTTGTGTATTTCTAGCCTGTTCACTACAGGCTGAAATAATTTCTAATGTTTTTGTCTGATAAAAGCATATGATCACTCACAACACACCTTATGACCATTCTCTGCTCTTTTGTTACAGTTACTTTTAGAATTTTTATTCTGTACTATTTCTATACTATAGGTTCTATATGCTATACTATAAGTTCTATATTCTATACAATACATTCTAAAAAGGAATCAACCAATCATGTTATGGTTTACATTGGGTGGGGTTAATTTTGGGTGCTCAAAACAGAAAAACTGTAACGGCTCGGCCAGTGGCCGGTAGAGGCCACTGCTTTTCTGTTGGGGGCTTTTATTTTGGTGTTTTGTGCATGTTTGTGTCTTGTTTCACGTTTTCACCTGTCTTGGGTTTAGTTAAAGTCATTATGTTTTCTGACTGGTTTCTGTTCGAGTCATGTTATGTATTTACGTTCTGTTTTGTGTGACACACACGATCTGTCCATCGCCGCACATACGCCTCATTTCCTCACGTTTATGCTTAGTCTGATTCCTGTTATCTGGTTCCTGTTCCTTGCGGCCATTGTGCCAGGTTTTGTTTTCTGTTTTTGTTTAATAAACTTACAACCACAGCATGGAACTCTGGTCTCCAGTCTGCTCCTTGCCCCGAGGTACACTACCGGTCGAAAGTTTTAGAACATCCCAATGTTTCGAGCTTTATTTAATCGAAATTCAAACAGTTCAGGTCCAATGAATAGCATGAAATGGTACAAAGGACAG
>JBBPCW010000714.1:0-10116 GCA_037974425.1 Phenacogrammus interruptus
CACATCGCCGCCAGTGACGCCGGTGTGCACCTCTCCGCCAGTGACTTCAGCGCACACCTCCCCGCCAGTGACTCCAGCGCACACCTCCCTGCCAGTGACTCCAGCGCACACCTCTCTGCCAGTGACTCCAGCACACACCTCTCCGTCAGTGACTCCAGTGCACACCTCTCCGTCAGTGACTACAGTGTGTGCCTCTCCGCCAGTGACTCCAGCGCACACCTCTCCGCCAGTGACTCCAGCGCACACCTCTCCGCCAGTGACTCCAGCGCACACCTCTCCGCTAGGGACTCCAGTGTGTGCCTCTCCACCAGTGACTCCAGTGCACACCTCTCCACAAGTGACGCCAGCGCACACCTCTCCACCGGTGACTCCAGTGTGTGCCTCTCCGCCAGTGGTGTCAGTGTACTACTCTCTGCCAGTGGCATCAGCGTGCAGCTCTCCAGACTCCAGCGCCAGTTACCGCATCGGGATCCCCGGAACCCAGCAGCGGTTACCACACCAGTCTCATCACTGTCCTCCCAGCGCGCGCCTCTCCGCCAGCTCCAGCAGCCGTGGCTCCCGTCCCGGCCTCTTTTTCTGTAGGGAAGTCACCTCTGTCTCCGCCTCATCTGCCATCACCTTGGAGGGTGGACTGTGGTGTTCCCTCATCCTCCCCCCTCCACTGTTGTGGGGGCTGGGAGGTGCATTTAGGTACCCCAGAGTCCCGTCACGATTCTGGTCTGCGACTGCGGGGGGTCACTGTAGGACTGTGAACTGTCCTCCACCCACAGCTGGGGATAGGTACCCGGAGGGCTGATTTGCCCTCAGTGTGGCATTTAAGATGTGGTGTGAGAATTTACCCTCACCCTCCAGTTTGTGTCCTCCTCATTACTCTACTTTCTGTTACTTTGTGTCTAGCCCCCATGTCTGTTTCTGTTCCGTTCCGTTCTGTTCTGTGTTATAAATAAATCACTTCATATGGAAGTCTGCATCTGTGCCTTCTCTGTCCGGACAAGGCTGTTCTGTGACACATTTTATCATTTTAATATCACCTCACAATTTACTAGAATTAAAGGACCTGCTGCTAATGTCTTTGTGTCACAGTTCTTCAGAACTCTTGTGGAGTCAGTACCTTAACAGGTCACAGCACAAGGGAGATCTACACAATATTATACTCGAGGTTTATGTTATGGAAGATCTGTGCATGCACAGACATTAGTAGTAAATCCAGCAAAGAGGAAGAAAGATCATTATTATGAACAAACTCTTTTCTAAAAACTGCAAAGGATTTTCTTATGAATAAAACAGAAAAGCAAGCAGCGGTGCAGCATGTTAGTTGTTGTATATGAGCTGCTTTGCATTTTTTTTAGCGCATAGTGATGGGGTTTCAGTCTGGCCGTAAATTCATAAGGATTAGAATCTGATCAGGATACCATCCACATGAGGTGAAAAGGTATAAACAGGGTCAAAAACTAAACGTGTTCCAATCTAAATATTATTGATTTTAAACATTTAAACAGCAGTGGTTTCTGTTTAGCACATGAGTGCTCCTGAACATGAGGTAAGAGTTCCTTTCAGAAATGGTGTTTTGGATTCTGCTGAAGTCACTGAATAACCCCCACATGCCCTGTTTTTGCTATTTTGGTTTCATAACTACAGCATGAGAGGGGTATCTTGGGGAAACCCTGAACATGTGATTTAGTAGTTGTGGAAAGGTGTGCAAGACTATATATGAGACATCTCTGGTCCATTATGCCCAGTCTGCAGGCAGAGGTAAGGCCTTACACTGAGCTCACCTGTCATCTGTGTCATTAATTATAAAACCTTACAATCATTACATCATAATACATAGTCAGTGTTTTTCAGTGTTTTAATAGTTTTCCTCACCATTTCAGACCAGCAGAATGTAAGTATATGGACTTTTTGTGCCATTGCCTCTTAAATGTTTTTAAAATATAATGCTGATTCATTTCTTTCATGATTAGGTAAGCAATATGAGCTACAAAGCAGCTCTCAACCAAACGGTGATGCTGGAAAGCCCTCCACTCTGCTACGCATCTCTCAATGCTTCGTGCCCAAAGTTTGCGCATCCAAAGGAAGTCCAACATTTATTGTACATTTTATGTGGCTCTTTATCTCTTCTTACATTTGTGGGCAACCTGCTGGTGATCATAACCATCATTCACTTCAAGCAGCTGCACACACCCACTAACTACCTCATTCTCTCTCTGGCTGTGGCCGACCTCTGCATAGGAGGGGTGGTGATGCCTCCCAGCTTGATGCGCTCTGTGGAGACCTGCTGGTATTTGGGGAATTTGTTCTGTAAGATTCACACCAGCCTTGATGTGACCTTGTCTACGGCCTCCATCCTGAATCTGTGTATAATCTCTGTAGACCGATACTATGCTGTGTGTCACCCCCTGCTGTACCACAGCAAAGTGACTCCCAACGCCACCCTGTTAATGATCGGTGTGTGCTGGACCCTGTCTGCTTTTGTGGGCTTCGGGATGATATTCCTGGAGCTCGGGATTCTGGGAGTTGAAGACTTCTATTACGCTAATGTTGCCTGCGAGGGAGGCTGTTTCCTGTACCTAAGCAAGAGGGCCACCGCTGTGTTCACACTGCTCTGTTTTTACATCCCCGCCGTTGTCATGGTCAGTTTGTACCTGAAAATATTCCATGTTGCCCGAAAACAGGCACGTTCAATACGGAACGGCCAGGTCGGATCGGTGGGAAGGACTGAGTTAAAGGCCACAAGAACTCTGGCAATAGTCATAGGTGTGTTCCTCCTGGTCTGGACCCCATTCTTCATCTGCGCCTTAATTGACCCTTTTATCGGACATGTAGTCCCGCCGGTTTTGTTTGACTTCTTTACCTGGGTCGGGTACATCAACTCCACCTGCAATCCCATTGTGTATGCCTTTTTTTACAGCTGGTTTCGAAAATCATTCAGGGTTATCATGCTGGGAAAAATATTCCAGCCTAATTCGTCTAGAATGAAGTTGTTTTGAGAGTCATCGTATACAATAATACGATATTATATTATATAAAGACCAACTACATCAATGGTGTCACTGTGTTTATGTGACCTCATTACAAGTGAAGCTGATTCGGTGAATTTGCTGTCTCTTTTAGCCCTCATCAAAAATGTTATTTTTTATGCTTTTGAACTATTTTGACCTAAAATCCAGGTTTACTTAATTTGTAACATAACCGTGTAAAATGTATACTGAGTTATATTCCATGATTGATATCTTTAGGCATTCCGTTCATCCCTGAGACCACATTTTTATACCAACAAACCACAGTATCATCATTAAGACATTTTGGCCTGGGAACTCTTAGCCACCCCACACATTTTCTAACCAATTTGTCTTTGATGTAACTGCCTCCAAATACTTTATTTGGAGAAGGTTTACAGTTTAGATCCCAAACTGACTCTGCAGCACCTATGTCCCTGCACATTTTATTGTTTACACTCAAAAACAGCCAGAAACTTATATGGGGTGACTTGATTGCTTGATCAAGTTCCAGTGTTTGATACCAACATATGCCACACTGACCGCTATCCCTTTTTGTCAAAAAGCCCATAAAAGCAAAGGGATCTTCTATTTACACCTGAAAATGTATTTTTTCCACCTCTGTAATTCATTTCTAATGTATCTAAACTGTTCTGTTTTGTGTTTAGTAATCAGCAAGTACATACAAATAGTCTAGTAATTTAAAATTATTTTCAGTCAAGTTCAAGTATTACAAGCTCTCAATAGTCTTCAGAGCAAGTCATTATAAGGCCATTCTTGCACTGTTTTAGCACTCATTGCTTGTATATAGGGGGAGAATGTCAGTAAAAAAAATATGACACCCCTACTGTAGTCAAATATGTTTTCGGAAGAATCATTAGCCACAGAATTTACCATTGTCAAAATATGTATATTTTCATGTAAAAAATGCCATTTTTTTTACTTTAAGTGAGCAAATGCATACATATATCCAAATTCTTTAAATTTACACATTTGTCCTCTCTTGTAAATAGTCTATAATCAAAGTTCTTACAGTAATCGACCAAACGTTTTTATTTTTGTACTTCCTTAGGCTTCTAAGGCCTATACTTAATTATATTGTCACTTAACTGACAACAAATTTAACTGACTGCATACAAACTGTTTGACTTTGGAAACGCTAAAAGCTGTACGATCTACTGGGAAATACAATTTATGAGGTAGCTTAAACCATTGGGCCATGGACCGATATTGGATTGTGAAACACTATTTTATTCATTATTAGAGTCTGAAACACTCAGTCACGTGATACAGTACTAGCCCACAAGATAGCCAAAATCTAGCCCACAAGATAGCAAAAATGAGTAAAAATCACATGTCTTTGGGGAGGATTTGAGATATATATACACACATATAAATAAAAAACATATCAAGGAACATGTAACATGGGCAGCACTCACGCATTTAATTTGTTTGCTACTTTTTGCCAGCCATTTCTCCTGGCTTTTGCAGCATTTGCTGTGTTTCCCGGTGTCTTTATTAAAGTTTGAAATTCTCCATAACACTCTAATAAAAGCTTTGCTCTGCTTAAGAAAAAAATTGAGCTCACTCTTTTGCCATCTTGTCAACCAATCTAAGGGACTGTGATCAGTATTTCTACTATCGATGCATATCGCCTTTTAAACCAACGCACGAATGTGCAATAATCCTAGACAACTCAATCCAGCTATACTAATCATCAACAACAGGCATGCCCGAAGAATCAAATTATCCACATTGTAATTAGCACGATGATCTCATCTTAGATGTGTCAATCATCTCGGATGTATCAAGCGACGTACGAAGAACGGACCCCTGGTCTGTGAAAATATTGTTTTACTGAAACTGGTCCATGACACAAAAAATGTTGGGGATGTAAAGGTGAAGGGGCTAATGAGGGTTGACGGCCTATAGAGGTTGTCCCCAGGTTGGTTATTGGTGGCTGGTTTAATGTAATGGAGATCACCTGTGGTTAATCTGGGTAGTTAAGAACATGTGGGAGGTATTTGTGGGACTCAGTTGAGTTGATGTATTTAAGTTCAATTAGGAGGGGATTGCATTGTCTGTCCACTGAGACACAAGCCTTGTTTTCATTCATGTTTGTATCTTTAAAAATAAAGTTTTAAACACATCATGGAAACCTGCCTGTCTGCCTGCTCTATTTGGGAGAGAGTACCCAGATGTCACTGACCTTCCCAACCAACACGGGCATGGCGAGAGGGAGAGAGAACCCCTTGCCTTGTACGAAATATGGGATGACGAGTACGTGGTCTGGGACGGGACCGGGACGGGACCAGCTGGGATCAGCTTGGGGCTAAGCCAGAGAGGGTGAGTCAGTTTACGGTAGCCGAGTTGATGTGTGGGGAATAGTAGGAATCAGATAAGGAGGCAGACCTGGGCGTCTTTTGGGACAGGTGGATCGATGGATCCCTGATCCTTGATCCAGAGCAGGAAACGTGGGGCTCTACGAAGTAAGCGTCTACCACCCCGTAGCCAGCAGCTGAGGGGTCCAGAGCATTCCTCTGGCTCTCCTACATACTAGTCCGTGAACAGCTCGCCTTCTAAGGTGAGCCCTCAGCTGGGACAGCGAGTCTCGCTCCCTGTCTGGGTCTTGACAGCTGCGCACTCTCAAAGCCCCAAAGAGAAGCACCACCCCCTGAAGCTACATGGCCTGCTCAGCCCGAAGTCACTGAGAACAAAGAGCCGTGGTGGCAGCCACAAGCTGCATTGAGGAGCCTGAATACGCTGGAGAGATTGACGCTTCAGGCTCTCTCCCTGATACGCGTGCAGACCAGCACGCTGACAAGAAGTGAGGAAGCGGAGAACCCTCACAGTGGCCAACGCACACAAGCTCCTGTGAACTAGCGAGGGGCCTGCGCCCCTTGCCTGCCCCCCGGAGAGACGGCTCCAGCCCTCCACACCTGCTCCTAGGCAGAAAGTAGTAGATCTAGGGCCTACAGTAGGTGGGTTAGAGAATAGCCCGGGTAGCATAGCTGGGGGCCAGGAGCATAGCTGGGGGCTTAGAGGTTAGCATGGGTGTAGAAGCAGCCATTGAGAGGGCTTCACTTCAGTGTGCACCAGAGGACTCACGGAGAGCCAGAAGGAGGCCCGCAGAGAGGGCGTCATGCCAGTGTGCGCCAGAGGACTCACTAAGAGCCAGGAGGAGGCCGGCAGAGAAGGTCTCACACCAGTGTGCATGAGATGGCTCGCATGCGATCCATGAGGGGGTCCACGGAGAGGGCCTCACACCAGTGGGCACAAGAGGGCTCGCTGTGAGCCAGGAGGAGGCCTACGGAGGGGGCTTCACTCCAGCAGGCATACGAAGGCTCTTAAGTGACTCAAGGGCCTGGACTTAAGTGACTGTGATGAGCTCCCAGCCGAGGGGCTTCCAGAAGGAGGCACGGCGTCCAGGGACAGTAAGGGGTTCCTAAGTAGGGGCCTCGGACACATGGACCATGGTAAGGGGAGCGTCCAGTGGAACTCGCCCGGGTTGCCAGGGCTGGCAGAGTGCCAGCCAGGAGACAAGCCTGGTGGGAGGCAACAGGGTGAGGACCACGGGATGCTGTCCTTTGCCACCGTCATCCCCTGCCCTCCATCCCTTGACGTGCTTTTCTTTGTGTTGATGCCCCAGAGGTGCACTTTTGAGAGGGTACTGCTGGCTAAGATGTCTTGTCAGTTTGTGCCTGAAAAGACTTCATGTTACTCCAATACAAGTGCACTCGATTCAGCAGGGCAATTTAGGATCAATGGAAAGACAGAGGTAAAAGCCAATGAAGCCTGTAGGTGTTAACACAGACCTCAGGCCTCCACTTAAATTGCATTTCTTAATGTTTACATAGTATATCCAACACAATGTAAGTGAGAACTTTTTTCATAAGTCAGGCCTTTAAATACACTATTTGCAGAAACTGGCATTTATAAATTAGCCCCTTATAGAGGATGCATTAATCTTTAAGGCTCAAGTCCTTAATTTGAAGATGTTATAATTAATATTTGGTTGCATGGCTCATCAGTGTGATTCATTTGTAACCCTTATGCTTAATGTTTTTTATAATGTGTTCTAAAATGTGAAATGATTGTCTAATTGTACAATGCAACAGTAAAGCAGCATCACAGAGGACTCCCAGGGGGGTTTTGAGGGAGTTTACTCATGCAATCTTCTCCACTTCCCATTTTAATGATGTTTTTCTTCCACAAAAAACATCTCTAATGTTTACATCTTTAGAGGGGCATTACACAGCATGTGACATCAGGTGACATAAAAGTGTGGGATGTGACAATGTGTTAAGACTATAAAGGACAGACCCTTTTCCGTGTTCTATGCTTTGCCCTTTCCAGAGGCAAGCAGTGGTCCTGTGTCTGGTGTGGTTTCTTAAAGAAAAATGTGTCATTTGTCAATATGATGTGCATTTATTGTTCTTAAATACTTTAACTCTTATTGTATGGTCAGGCCGACTCTATGAGCTACAAAGTGAGTCTCATACTGGCTGCAATGCTGGAGACGCCTTCGTTGTGCTACGTGTCTCTCAATACTTCATGTCAAAGGTTTGTTTATCCAAAGGAAGCTCGAGTTGTGTTTTATTTTGCGCTCAATGTCATATTCCTTATTACCTTTGTGGGAAACCTGCTGGTGATCGTAACCGTTGTTCACTTCAAGCAGCTGCACACACCCACCAACTACCTCATCCTCTCTCTGGCTGTGGCCGACCTGCTCGTGGGAGGGGTGGTGATGCCTCCAAGCATGATGCGCTCTGTGGAGACCTGCTGGTATTTGGGGAATTTGCTCTGTAAGATTCACAGCAGCCTCGATGTGACCTTATGCACAGCCTCCATCCTGAATCTGTGTATAATCTCTGTAGACCGATACTACGCAGTGTGTCACCCCCTTCTGTACCACAGCAAAGTGACTCCCAACGCCACCCTGTTAATGATCGGAGTGTGCTGGACCCTGTCTGCTTTTGTGGGCTTCGGGATGATATTCCTGGAGCTCGGGATTCTGGGAGTTGAAGACTTCTATTACGCTAATGTTGCCTGCGAGGGAGGCTGTTTCCTGTACCTAAGCAAGAGGGCCACCGCTGTGTTCACACTGCTCTGTTTTTACATCCCCGCCGTTGTCATGGTCAGTTTGTACCTGAAAATATTCCATGTTGCCCGAAAACAGGCACGTTCGATTAGGAACGGCCAGGTCGGATCGGTGGGAAGGACTGAGTTAAAGGCCACCAAAACTTTGGCAATTGTTATAGGTGTGTTCCTCCTGTTTTGTACCCCGTATTTCATCTGCGCATTAATCGACCCCTTTATCGGACGCGTGGTCCCGCCGGTTCTTTTTGACCTGTCTGCCTGGGTCGGCTATTTCAACTCCACCTGCAATCCCATTGTGTACGCCTTCTTTTACAGCTGGTTCCGAAAATCTTTCAGGGTTATTGTAATGGGGAAAATATTTCAACCCAATTCATCCAGAATGAAGTTGTTTTAACAGTGACTCTCTAAATGTACTCTGTATTTTTACACCCCAAAACCTTATGTGTCTAAATGTGTTCTTAGTTAATACACATATTAAACCAGAAATTATTAGTGCTAGTCTTGTTATTCTGAGTGGTAGTGCAGGAATTATCTTTGCTGGTTTAGACATTCCCTGTGATAGTCCTGTGTCTCTTAGTACTATCAGTGCTATAATTTATAAAAGAGTATAATTCTTCCTCTGGAGCGTCATCTCATCATAGATGTACTAGTTTCAGGTCCCTTTTGTGGTTCAGGTTCATATGAGTGCTGTTTTATTCCTGTTGTGCATGTTTTAGTGATTTTCTTGCCCTTTATGCACACGATTCAACTCAGTACCTGATTAAAACACCTCTCCTGACCTGAAGTGGACAAGAACAGGAAAAATGGCATTGAGACCCTCTCTATTGAAGCCTTTAAAATGGCAGCTTTAAGCCTTTTCTGCTAATTATATCATGAACATCTTGTACAGAGGATAAACTTATATGCCCTTTTTCTTTCTTTTCATCTGCATATATAATGTAAACATTGCTTCAGTGTGTTTCAAGAACCCATTGCTTCAATGTAACTGCTCCAGAAACACGCTGCAGGAAGCTGAGGTCCAGGTTCAGCAATTCAGTTCTGAAAATTAAAGTTGTTTTATTTATGTATAGTTTGATTCCATTAAATAATTTCTGTAAATAATACACTGTCCCCTTATCACATAATATTAAATTTAGTATACTTTTTAAAAAGTACAAGAAAAAACACACATACTGCGTACTTCCTAGAGAGCAAATGGAAAAAGACTAATTAATACATTTATAACAATTAAATAAATAAAAGTATGAAAGTCACACCTGAAAAGGTTTAACTCAGAAATGGTAAAAGAATTTCTTATAATGCTAAATTGAGTGTTTGTGCCTGAAAGTGTCAATGGAGAAACCTTTACATTAACGGGAAGCTGTTGTGGTGGCCTGCCCTCTAGTGGGCCCCGGAGGTACTGCTTGTGGGCTGAAAGAGCTCTTAAACTTACCATTTGCTGGCAGATTTTTATATTTGTTTTCACGCCATGGCTTCCCAAAGTGAGGTCTGTGCCCCGTTTTTCATCAGTTTTGTCACTGATTTACAGATCTAATGAAGCAAAGTCATAAGATTGAAATATTTTCTTCCTCTATTATCTGGCCTAGTTTTGATCAGGAGTGTATCTAACATCTAGCAGTTGGTGGCAAATCATTATGGACTGATCGGTTGTGTGAACGAGGGTCTGGGTGGGCCTTAGAAGAGTTTCTAATTGGGTCACAGCATTCTGCTTCACTTGGTGAATGGGTTAAATCAGAGAAACAATTTCACAGTTCACACTGCGGTGAGTTCACATGTAACAATAAGGAGCCACCTTATTATTACTTCACATTTGGTCTTTATACATTGTATTTGTATATTTTCTGCAAATGTGAAATGCAAATTAGACACTTCAAGTTCATAGTTGTAGTTTTAAGTTTGAAAATCAGAATCAGAATCAGAATCGCGTTTATTGGCCAAGAATGTGAGCGAACACATACAAGGAATTTGATTCCGGTAGATGGTGTCTCTCAAGCACAACACAATAAAAACAACAACA
>JBBPCW010000732.1:0-10115 GCA_037974425.1 Phenacogrammus interruptus
GAACTGTTTGAAATTCAATTAAATAAAGCTTGAAACATTGGGGTGTTCTAAAACTTTTGACTGGTAGTGTATATACAGATAAAATAATTAACAGGACTGGGCCTGATCAAAACATCCCTCTTCAGTCTTCAACACACTGAACTTTGGGCCTTTTGTAGAAACTGCACCTGTCTTGTCTGATCTGAATATCACATACCAGAGACTGAAGATTTATGTAATTAAGCCCGGTCATGTTGACTCAGCAAAGGTATTCAAATTTAGCTCGCCAATCCATATGCCTGTGCGCAGTGCTTAGCCTAAGATGGCTGCTAAATGATTTTAAGCTTAATGAAGCTTTCGTCTCTCAAGGGAACCAAGAGCACGCAGTTTACCCTAACAGCTCAGAGATCTCCTTAACTGAGTGGTTTTAAATATTAATGGCATTATCGGCGCTTTCAGAAAATCCGCGATGCTAACTCAGCCCTCAGGGCAGATGTTTCTCCACTAATCCAGCGGAGGCCTCACCTACCCAGACACACACACACACACACACACACACACGGTACCTTTCTGTCATAATGCTATATGATCAAAACTACCTGCTTTGACCTTCACAGTATAAGTCAGCTAACAGCTGCCGTGTGACACAGCTTAGCAAGAAAGCCAGAAAATGGTAAATGACAGTAATGAAACTGTGCTGAATGTCATCGAGAATGGTTCATGGCATTTAGACATACATGAGTAGCATGCTGGAATGGCACATAGAGAGCATAATAAGTGGGATCATGTAGTCAATAAGTTGATAATATGGGGACTGAAAACAGAAGGTGGTGGAATTAAAGGAGGCAATAATGAAATACAGGGATAAAGTTCAGAGACAATTGGATATAATGGACAAAATGTTCTGTTAGGGACATAAAGAGGTATAAGCGAAGTCTGTGTGCATGTTTGTATATACATATATATGTGTGAAATTGTGGTACAGTAAACCCCTGAAATCTGTAACCCCTGATTAGGTTCCAAGAGCACCTGTGAATTTTGAAAAACTTTGATGTAAAAACAAATGCTATATTTAATTTAATTTTAAATGTCAAGACACTCCAAGCATGAAACTGTTCTGATGCAGGAATGCAGGGCACCAGCCAATCAGCTAGGAGAAATGAATAATGCTCTCGGATTGGCTACTTTCAAACCTCCTGCCTCTGAGTACGGTATTTCACCATTCCAGCACCTGTTTTTGTATACTTTGCTCTGTGTTCTCTCAACAGTACAAAAATACAATTAATATTCATGTTACAAAATTAGTAGATTATATATATATTTTAAGAATTTAGAACTAAAATGCATAAAAAATATTTATTGTCATGTAAAAAGCAAAAAAAAAAAGAATCTTTTTTTAAAGCAGTTATTAACTTGATTCTAAGAAGAAATCCACAAACGACAAGAGAATACTGTAATTACTTTTACAGTGGGATGTCCCCAGTCAGTGGCCGCTAGAGGCCGCGATTAATTGCGCAATGTGGACTCTTATTATGACAAAGGTGTGGGTGTTCAGCCAGCTCATCAGTAAGGGTCCTCAGCCAGCCAGAAATTTAGCAATAAGTGGTGTTATGTTTTCATGTGTTTGTATTTAAGTTCTTTAGTTTCTGTTCTAGTTATCAGTCCACACTCACAGTTCCCTTGGTGTGTACCTATTCTTTTTGTTTGGTGTTTTGGCCCTCCAGCTATTCTTGTGTTATGTTTTTTGAAAATAAAGGATAATCTGAGATCATGGAAATACATGCCTGTTCCTTCTTTTGTACCGGTACGCAACGCACATGACAAACAGAAAGAACTTGTTTTATTAAACAAAACAAAGAAACTACCAAAAAAAAAACAACATTGTTGTTGAATTAACTGTGTCTGCATTGATTTTCCAGAGCATTCAGCGAACATTAAACCCCCTCAACCTGTCTCAACTGACCTTGCCTATGGGGAGGGGGTGGGGTTTGTTTAAATCAAAACAACTGCATAAAATATACATTTAAGGATTGTATCATGGCAATGCATTTTGCAGCAACAGGACCAATCTGACACACTGGAGATGGACACGCATGGGACCAGAGGTAGAGACATTTACACACTTTATTCTCCTGCATTTACTGGGAGACCAGAACTTATTACAGAGCTTATTAAACAGAAAAACACTCACAGCTTTCTTTCTCCGTTTAACTTTCCTCTCGGGTATTAGAACATAAGCTTCTTCTCTGGTTCTTGACTGAGGTTGGGTGGGAGAAAGGGAATTAAATAGACGAACAGGGAATGAAGAACAGGTGCACAAAATCAGCCTATTACACGGACATTCCCTTCCTGTTAAACCCCATGTTTGAACACACCTGTTCTGTTAACCTGTTTAAAGCCTGTATATTTTGTAAAGGTACATTTAGCTGATGCTCTTACCCAGAGCGTCAGCTAAATGTGCTCATGTTGTCCACAACTGTTTCTTAAACCTTCAAAGAAGCATAAATCCATGTCCACTATTTAACCCGAAATGCTGCACATTCGGTGCACATATACAACATCTGCCAAATTATACCTAACCAACAAAAGTCGTAGAAAAGTCTAGAGTTAAGACAAGAGGAAGGAAGGGTTTTTTTTTTCTGAAGTAAGCATACAGAATAAGAGACACAGTTAGTTGCCAAGGTGCTCCTTGAAGAGGTGGGTCTTCAGATATATGTATCTGTATTAGTACCCTCATAGAAAAATGCTCCTTAGCCCCTGAAAGTCCCTTTATGAAGCTCACATTATGACGAACAAAACTAAACTGCAGTGACATTCAGTGTTACATGTACAACAATGGCACGGTCCATTTCACCAAGTCCACAGAGGGAACATCTTCGGGGATCAATGGAGCTGTAATGCAAGATTTATTGATAACCTTCACAATCAGTAATTTCTCTTTTTTAAGAGAAGGGCCGTTTTCAAGGCCTGACTCTCTTCCCTGGTGTTTTAAAAATGGCAGAGAAAAATAGTTACTGCCTGAGCTAACAGTCTTAATGTCATAAACACATCAGCAGTGACAGGCTGCGGAGTGGAGATCCGTAATGAATAAGCAATACAGGAGAAAAGCTCAAACGGGGGGTGTGCCAAACTGTTTCTCATCTATTGTGGAACGACATTGATTGAGTAGATCATATGGCCACAAACAAGATTGAGTAGGGCCAATAAATTGCCTCGAATAATGATGATGTCAAAGCGGTTTGCCAAAAACAAATCCCCCCCTTCATGAGGCACCATTAACTGACAGTTAATGAGCACTTTATGACAAATAAGCAGCTACAGCTTTCACTCATATTACTTACTTCACAGAACGGCACGAGATGACTGAGCGACCGTCTCTTTAAGCTGATTTGAATGGCACGCTTATGGATGATGTTTCCTAGACCACCCGCATAAACACCACCAGCCACTGGAGCACGGCTAGAAATAGCTAAACACTCTTTAATTCGCTTCAGTCATTCAACGGTTTGTGACCTGCACCCAAAAATCAGTTTCCAGGAAATTTCTGCATTTTTTGTGAAGCTTTACACTTTTCTAACTTTATAAACTAGCTGAATATCCTCTGAATTTGACTGTTTCTATGGTAACCTACATGGTAACCTACATAAGTCTTTTAAAACAACTGACACAGACATATATTAACATTCAAAGGTTTATTCCAACAAACGTCACATGTCACAATGGCTGGTTTAATCGGTTTCAGCCCAGAACGTGGAGCGATATTGGATACTTGTTGGACTAAGCCATTGTAAAATCTGTGTAGGTTAATGTCAGTTATAAACGTAATTTGTCAAAAAAAACATAGAGATCATGAACGTTAGCCTACAGTAAAATGTCACAGTTTCTTTAATCTGTCCAATAACAAATTAAGAGTAAAAATTGTATGTACATACTTCCTGACATGTTGTCATTGTTGTAACCTCTCCAAAAAAGTAGACCAACACTTTCCACAATCCCAGGAACACAATTCCCACAATAAAGAATGGTGGTGGCAGTGTTATGCTTTGGCCATTTTTTGCACAGGCAGGGACAAGAAAACTGGCTTGCACTGGATTGCACTAAATACAGAACAATTCTTCGGGAAAACCTGTTTCAGTCTTCCAGAGATATAAGACTGAAAGTTTACCTTACAGCAGGTCAAAGACCCTAAACATACTGCTACAGCTAGACGGAAGCAGTTTAAAGGGAAATATTTAAATGTCTTGGTATGGCCTTGTTCAAATTTGTGGTATGATGTACCTCAACACAACCAGTCTAACTTTTAAGCAGTTTTGTCTTGAGAATTGGACAAATATTCCACTGACCAGATTTGCAAAACTAGTAGAGACATATCTGGCAGGTCTAATCGCAGCAAAGGGTGGCTCTACAAAGTATGGACTTTGGGATGTAAATACCTATGCAAACACAAGATGTGTGTAATTTTGTCTTAATTATTGTGTGTGTCACGATTAAAAATATTTTGCACACTGTAGTGGACGTGTTGTGTAAAAAGTGCATTGTGCTAATCCCCAAAAATCCATTTCAATTCAAATATTGCCATACAGTATCATGTATATTGTCATCGTTATATGCTAAATTAAATTAAACTCTTTTATTTTTAAAGTACTGCTGTATGAAAAAAGTGCAATAACGTTTGGTTTAAACACTTTAAACTGATAAGGAGCTCTTTAACGGCAGTGTTCCCTTTATCAAAGCCACACAGTTACAGTTCAATATTTCTGTAAATCTCAACCTAAACATTAATGTAATCAAATCAAATATAAAACCAAAGATTTTTGCCCCTGCAGGACGTTCAGGATTTATCTAGTATAAGAAAAAGTTCCCCTCAGAGTCCAGAGCATAGGTGGGACAGAACCATTATAGCAGCTGTAAAGGGGACCAACTACGTTTTTTTAGTTTAGGGACCTGAATGCAGTGTCATCAAAGACTCTGCTGGTGTAATGGACAGGTGTCCATATAATGGACAAAAGTAATTGGACGTCTGACCCCTGCTAAAACCAGCCGACACGTAGAGCCATAGACACAGAATATATGTCTATGCATAGAGCTGCATGCTGTGAACTCTCACAAGCACAAAAAAAAACAACATTAACACGCGTTAGAATAATAAGTCACTGCCGACTGGGGGCGCGTGGGAGCTAGTGTGGGATGTTGCAGCGTGGCAGGAGCCTTGTGGAGCAAAGGAGTTGAGTTTCCCTCGACAGAGAAAGCACGAATATGATTAGGGCAAATACAGTGGACTGGGCACAGTCTGAGTTTTAGGTTTTTGGTTTATTTTCTTTATTGTTTCTTTTGGAGGGCCTCACAATGGGAGTGTGGAGACCCAGGACATTATTGATTTGATTTGATTATTTATTTATTTTTTCCTCTTGTACAATGTGTGTGGTTAATATTTGTTTATGGGAGTAAGAGTTGGTGTTTTGTCTATGTGCCCTTCTTTAATTTCTTAGCCCTCCCATTTGGTGTATGTGTGTATTAGCTTCCCTCTGCTGTGAGCTGGGTGATGGAGGGGGGTGGGGTCATTGCTGATGCTGCCTAAATACTACCACTGTAAAAAAAAAAAAAAAAAAAAACCTGAAAGAAAAGTGTTTCTGTGAGTGTGACTTCGTTCATTTTGTTGTGTTCCAGGAGATCCAAAAGGGTAATATCAAACAAAAGTAGAAAGAAACAAAAGACATATGTAACAACAGTTGGGGTCTGTCACCACACATGTAATAAGCTAATACATACACTCACACACAAACATACACACATTCTGGGTCTGCTGTATGTAAAATATTATGTAAAATCCTGACTCTGTTATACTAACCATAAAAGATCTGTTCTGCAAAATCGACTGACTGAACAAAGCACTAAACCTTGCTTTTGACAAATGTATTACTGATGAATTTCAGTCCAAATCCTCAGACTGTTTGATCTTGGGCTCATGCTGTAACAACTAAATCCTATTGCATATTTGCTAGACCTGATTCCATATTTGTGACAAACCAATTCCAGTTATTCGCAGAGCACACAATTGCCAAAAATGATCTTGGTATTTTTTTTCCCTGTTTTGGAATGATTTGGACTCATCAGCATCAGTATCCAATTATTTTCCAGACGACAGCTGAACAGGCCAGAAAGGTACAGTAGAGAGCATAATGGGAAGCTTTGGGTGTCTTAGAGCTGGCCTTCTGGATAGAAGAGCACCAGAAATGTTTCTTAAGTTTAAAGTTTGACTGCTAATGTCTAGTCAATTACAGATTTGTAATAAGCTTATGCAATTGCAGCACAATGTGCGATAGGTGTGAAGTTAACAGGCTTAGGTTTTAATAAGGGTCTTGGTAAAGCCGGGGATTAAGAACACACACTGGTTTCAGCTTCTGTTGACAGCAAAGTAATTGCAGAAAAGTCTGATCTGAATTGCTTGTCCACTGCTGTTTAGTATGTTTGTGATTAGCTATTAGCATGAAAATATGAAAAATAGTTAAAATGACTGAAACATCAAGTCATTGATGGTGTATGAGCAGGGATTGACATAAGTAGTACACATGCCTGAATAGACATAAGTGGTATGCAAAATGCATACCAGTTGTCAGTCTTCACAGCGCAAATGCATCATACTGCATGCATAACACCCCCGGACCACACCAAGACACAGACCTCGGCACAGACACCCCTCCGGAACCACACCGAGGCATAGACCCTGACTTGGATCTCATTGGTTTAATCTCATCAGCCAAGAAAAAAGAAAAAAGATGAATGTTTCAACAAGACAAGAAGCCCAAACTTACAGCCAAAATGACTTTCTAAAACAAAGTGAAGCCAGCATGGCCTCACTAATCTCCTGACTTGAATCCCATTAAAATGAATTGTAGCAGAGGGACCTTCACAACCTTTGGGGATTGAAGACTTTATTCCTTGAGGAATAGGCTGACAGTGATGTGAAAAGTTAATTCCTTTTCACTGTAGACGTTTCAGCTCTTGATTTGTAACCGCCAACAAGAGTTTTGGAGTTTGCTTGATGCTAATAGGCTTCCATTACCTCCATACAGCTGTGCAAAAAAGTAGCAAAGTAAACTTCAGACACCAAACATGCCTTGACTGACCCCAAAGTGAATGAAACAATTGCTTTAGCATCAACTCCCCAGGTAGCTTCCCTAGGTAGTATGAAGGTGGGAGCATCTATCTCATCACTAATAAACATGAGATTATCAGGACTATTAGATGAGAATTGAATCTCATCAGCTAAGACAAAGAAGATGAGCCCAAACTTACATCCAAAATGTATGGCCTCAATAATCTCCTGACTTGAATCCCATTAAAATGAATGGGGCAAACTGTGATAATGAGACCATGGGTTCAGCAATGGCTCCGCAAGTAACATCCTATCAGCGTTCAGCTCACATATCTTGCAGGAAAACAGCAGTGAAAGGCAATGAGTAGGTTTCCCTTCTAATGAACCAAACTTGTGTCACTTGCAAGACAAGTCGTCGTTATGGACTGCTGTGTCCAGAGGCGCAGATGGTGCTGGACTCCCTGCCTTCGCCACAAAGCCGGCTTGTTTACGAGGATGTGTGGACGACTGTCGGCTCTTCCACTGCGCTTGCCAAAGAAGTCATAGACACAGGTCGACTGTTCAGTCCATGTATAATGATTCATTACGCTTGAATAAGCCTCAAATAACGGAAATGTTGTGTTCCACGAGTTAATAAACGTGTTCCTGGGACCATTTTGATGAGGTAACAATGGCTATAGGAATAAAATGAATATAATAATATAGAAGAAGCTGTTTATACTGTCCTGATGTGGACTAATCATGATAATTAGCTCAATATGGGAAGGAGAGATGGATCTTGGTTCGTTTTGCTATTGAATATTAGTAGTATGTCCCTGCTGCCAATGAGTTTGGATCATAAAGGGTGGAAAAGGACACTCTCCATTCCAGTCAGGCTCCTTTTGTCCAGTATATTAATAGCTAAGCTTGGAGGCTGTAATTGTCTGTGTGTCAGAGTGAGTAGTCAAGCCTTATAATGCATGTCATCCCAGCCATTATACAAACGCCAGCACAATAGCCGAGCGCTGTAAATGATGGCAGATAATAACCTGATAATATTTGTGATGAATGTAACATTGTGTGAGACGGCTGTTAACTTGTCCTGTTAATAGCCCTGATTCTTTGTCACAGAATTAAACTAGGATAAACTATCCAAACCCATCTGCTTGGCTATTTGACTCAAGCAGTCGCTGGTTATCATGCTGTAGACATGATTCGGGCTTTGCGAAAGCATCGTGTATTACTGTTTACCTCGCCATATTCTCGGGCTTATGAGGCTTTCAGTAAACATTTCAATTCAGCCGAGCAGCGAGACTTTCAACACAGACAACAACGTTTATTATTTTGTCTGGTTAGATGTCTGTGTGTTGTTTAGATTCGCATGCTGATAGGTGGGTGTATCTCAGATGAGAAACATTGCAGATGCGAAGACAGGCTTTTGACAGTTTGTGCTGTATCTAACGGGACCGGAAATATATATTAATGATGTTTATGTTATATAACAAATGGGAAAGGGGAGTTTAACCCTTTCCAGACTGGTCACCCATGTTTCCTTCAGAGCTTTTCAAATGATAGATGAATTTTGGAACTAACAAGCTTGTTTTGGGCTAACATGCCAAGTTGCATGCTTGTGTTTTGTTTTCTAATTTTGTTTTTTACGATGGTCTCCTATCATATAGAAGTGTTTATTTAGGTGATTAATGGACAAATACCTCCTATTCTAGCAAATTGTAGCATTTATTGAAGTCATTTATGCAAGGGTGTCAACTGAGAAGTTATGGAGTCTAGTGTACATGTGTGTTATTATGGTAATTTATGGACTAGTATTACATATTCTAGTACTTAGAAGTGTTCATTGAGGTTGGTTATGGACTAATATCTCCAATTCACAGGTATTGGAGTGTTTGCTGGGGTTATTTATGGACTAATGTCTCTCTTTCTGAGTTAACAAAAGTGTTTTTGCCGAGGTAGTCGAGGTTGTGCTGAGTCTGGAGATCTAGCAATATCACTTAATGTTATTGTTGAAAAATGACTTGACAGTGAAAGACAAAATAAAAGCCAGGAAAAACTGAAAGGTCTTATTACAGATCTGGAAAGGTTAATACACTCAGGCTGGAAGGGAGGGTGGATGCTGCAGACCCACTCAGGGACTCTTCACAGGAGCACAGGCCTTGTGTGCTCCAACCAAAGCAATGGGAGAGTTTTAATTGGCCACTGCGTAGGAGAATATTCTGGGTAGTGAAGGCAACGTAGGACAGTGGCATTCTAGGAAGAGTAGGCACTGTGCCTGACAATGCTGTCAGGAGAAAACATGACATACCTTGCCGCTGCCAGAGATGGTTTATTTTTTAATCGTTAGTCATCAGCTGGTGCATTTGTTGCAGGTCACATGCTTACTGTTTTTTGTCTATATATACACTGCTAAAAAAAATAAAGGGAACACTTAAACTACACAATGTAAGTCAATCACACGTCTGTGAAATCAATCTGTCCACTTAGGAGGCAACACTGATTTACAGTCTACACTCTCTGAGTGACAATCAGTGTTGCCTCCTAAGTGGACAGTTTGATTTCAGATGTGTGATTGACTTGAAGTTACATTGTGTTGTTTAAGTGTTCCACTTATTTTTTTTGAGCAGTATAGATACATGAAATACGTAAAAGTTCCTTTTGATATTACTAATAATGTATGAGAAGAAACATTAGTTTAGTATTTATTTCTCCCAAAATTTAGACAATAACAGGGACAGCCACAAATAACAAAAATTGACAAATTGCCACTAGCCTCATGTTGTTCTGAGGCAATGCGTTCCACTTTTCCACAAGTGCTACACGCAGTCCTGCCAGGTCACGTGGGGGTGGGGTACGATCTTTCAGTCTCTGCTTCAACTGGTCCCAGACATGCTCTATGGGGTTCAGGTCAGGGGACATTAATGGCCATACTATATGAGGCACTCCAACTTGCTGAAGACAATTCTACCACAATGTGGTGGAGCATTATCATCCATGAACAGAAAGTTGGGGGTGTGCTGGCGGAATTGGGGGATGATGATGGGTTCTA
>JBBPCW010000747.1:0-10114 GCA_037974425.1 Phenacogrammus interruptus
GGGGATTGGTGCTTCAGACCTTCGGCAGAATTAAAATGAGCCATTTTAATTTAGATAACATTTTTTATCTAGATTAATCTAGATTAATTCCAAGATTACAATGAGATTATTCTAGATTAAAAAAATTAATCTATGCCCACCCCTAATATATATATATGTATATATGTGTGTGTATATATATATATATATACAAAAAATATATATGTATACACAACATTTAAGAATTTCAAAAGTAGTGTATTGTTCCCTTTTATTTTTGACGTACTGCTATATGAACAAAAGTGCAATAACATTGTTTACAAACACTTTTTTTTATTTTTATTTTTTTTAAATCGCAACCACTGCAGGGCATTCACGTTTTATCTAGTTTGAAAAACAAGGTACGCTTGGAGTCTAGAGCATGGGCGCTGGAACCCTTATAGCTTTATAAACATTATAATCAAACCCCACCCCCCCCGGCCGAGCCGTAGAGCGCTCCCATCCCCGCTAATGCATGAACATGCCCAGCACTAATATATATTATGTGGATATAGTGTGTTTATTGTTATTGTGATGCAAGTAGCACTGATCATATTGTTTTACCGTGTGCTGTCTCAGATTCAAATTACTGTGGGTGTTTTCATGAATCAGTGTGTAATTATTTTGGTTAAAAAAAGACTTAAATATGTGGCAGTATTTAACAGAGCCAGTATTTTTCCTGAGTCGTGAAGCCTTATTCAGTGCAATATTATTAGCCTTCATTCTCCAGGCTTTATTTTGAGCAGGCTGCAGTCTGTCCAACCCATCCTATAGTAAAGATAAGAACAACATATACTTCTTGATGAATGTAGAATTTAACTTTTACATTTAGTCCAAGACCTAGTCATATCTGGCAAATTGATTCTAGATTTTGTTTGCAAGCTTACCTTTTTAACACACTTCCATGTTTCATCCTTGCCTTATTCCATTTACACATTTTCAGATTTTTATTTTCATCAGACAAACTAGTTTCTACCTCCTTCACACTCTAACCCTCTTTGACTTCTATTTCTTTCAGTAATGAAATCTGATCAATGCCACAAAATTCTAACTGAAATCAGTAACTAGACCACATTGTATATATTTGACCCATCCATCCCTCTTCAGTGCAGAGCTCTAGCTGTTGCTCTATAGGTGTAAATACAGAAAAAAACATATGCGTTTAAGTGAATTGTTTCAGACTCAATACAGAGCAAGGTGTTAAATCTAAAGCCCAAAAGAAAAAAGCAGGGCATCAAAACAACAATGTGCAACCAAGAGTTTTGAGCTTTATTGGGAAACACAATTAATTGGTTGGTGGTCACCAGTGGTCTGAGTGATACTGAATGAAGGCACTGGATCCTTGACCATTTCTCAAGCCATGAGAATCTCCCGGTTAACCAGTCATGATCGTTCATCAACATATTCAGCCCCACGTATTCTTTTCAGCAGTGAAGTGTCACTCTCCATATGGATTGCATTGAAATTGAGGCTGGCCTTGTTCATCTCGATCTCATTACAAGGTTAAGTTATTTGTGATCCCCCCCCCCGAATTTCCATAATCCACAGCTGACCTTCATAGTCATCGTTCTAGTCTTCTCTGCAATTGCATGTTTTCTAAGACCTAAATCTAAACCTTGCAGGCTCATTTTATCTTTGCATGACAGCTCAGTAATGTTCTGTCACTGGTGTGAAGGCCTTGCTGAACTAGTGAGTGGCTGAGCTATGGGCTTGTCATGAATATTTTAGTGCTTCACCCAATTGAGCGCACCATACTGCACTGGCATGAACGTTTTTATGGATGCATTTGTCTGCTCACCTGCCAGGGATATCATATGCAGTGAATTTTAGGTTAAAGGCTGTTTCAGGGCAGATTCTGGGAAGAAAAAGCGTAGGCAAAAAAATGTTAACAAAGCAACCGCAGGCTATAAATTCTTATGCACATGCAGACGTGCACAGGCTGCTGGTGTAAAACGCTACAGCTAAAAATTCTCTCTACGTTCTGAAATGAAAGCCTGAAAGGGTTTTTCCCTTTGTGATACCATAGAATAATCGGAAAACTCATTTGGCAAATGTGATAAAACAGTAAAGAACTGTTTTAAAGATTAGAGAACCCCCTCGAGTGTAAAGCTTCTCAGATTAATCTTTAAATTAGTATTAAACCTTTACATCGTGTGAAAGTTCTTTATACACAGGGACACTCGTTTGTAAAAGTAGTTCTTGGGAATGGGTTCTTCTATGGCAGCTGTCTAAAGAACCCATTGTGACATCTTGTGCGACTCCCTAACTGCACATCTGTGATGGATTAGTTAATTTCTCATTTTCATCACATTCCGCTTTATTCATTTTGACAGTATTCGTTGCGATATTGCATCAGATGTCCTCCAGGCCTTGGTTGCCATTAGCACATACCACTTCAACCACATTAATATGTGAGATAGGTATTTCTAGGGTTGTGAATACAGTGAGTGAATTAATTCCAAATGGGTCAAGCTGATTTTGTGTGCGCGTGTGTGTGTGTGTCTCTCCCCCCCCCCCTCTCTTTCTCTCTCTCTCTCTCTCTCCCCCCTCCCTCTCTCTCTCTCTCTCTCTCTCTCTCTCTCTCTCTCTCTCTCTCTCTTTCTCTCTCTCAGTAGGATGAAATCTCTTGTTTTTTCACAAAGACAGAGAACTCATACTGCTCTGTTGCCAGAGCGGCCCTCAGTGTTGTCATGGTGACAGACTTAACACTGCTCCCACGACTCTGGTAATGTGTTAGCATCCAGCCTGGCATATGTGATGCTCATCCCCCACTTTGCTGTAGTTTGATGCTTACTGTTAGAATTTAAAAGGCCCAATTAAAACTGGACATCACGTCCCGTCGGCCACAGGATTACTTAGGGCTTGCCTGCAGTAAAGTGTGTTAAACTGCTGAACAAACTTATATTTAGATATTTATATTGCCGTGGGAACATAAAATCTCCAGAATGTACAATGGAAATTAATGTAAAAATATTATTTTGGAGCATTTCTAGTTCATCAAATGATGTGAAGCAGTACAATAGAATGTCTCATAATATTTATACATTGTATAAAAAATAATAATGATGATGATGACGATGATGATGATGATGATGCTTCTTCTTCTCGTCCTTCTTCTACTTCTTCTTCTTCTTCTTCTTCTTCTTCTCGTCCTTCTTCTTCTTCTTCTTCTTCTTCTTCTTCTTCTTCTCGTCCTTCCTCTTCTTCTTCTTCTTCTCGTCCTTCTTTTCCTCCTCCCCCTCTTCCCCCTTCTTCTCCTCATTGTCACTGGCTTGATTAGCTTTTGCCCATTTGTAAGGCTCTTTCAGTGGTTGGCTGCTTGTCCCTCTGGGCACAACTTTAGTGAGTGTATTAGAGGAGAAGACCTGTCAAATTGTGCTGAACCCTTTTGCAGTGTGGAGAGGGGCAGACATGTTAGTCTAGCCTCTTACAAACAGTTGTGTGTGCTGTGTTAACAAATACTCTACAAACAAGGACCAGTGTTTAACAGCAGATAAAAGAAAAAGCAATCCTTGAGTGTTTGTGAGCAAATGCTCGTGGAGAATTCCCAGATTTAGACAGCGTATCTCTTATGCCAGTCCTAGCAAACAGCCCTCTCGTCAAGTACGCCAAGCCCACTCTGACAATAACTGAGACTGTGTTGAGCACATTGACTGGGACTTGTCAAGAGAAGCTTCTATGTACGATGGCTCTACCAACCTGTAGGAGTGCACAGCATTGGTCTTCATCAGCAAGTGCATTGATAACATTACACTCTTCAGGACCATCACAATACACCACAACCAGAAGCCATGGATGACTGCTAAGGTACATGCCCTGCTGAGAACCTGAGACACTGCCTTCAGATGGCAAGGCTACCCTGAGAACAGCAAGGGATAACCTGTCCCAGGCCTTCAGCAATGTCCATTATTATAATCAAGTACAGGACATCTCCGCCTTCCTGTGATGATGATGCCTTCCTCCTTGGTGCATTGAATCACTTCTTAGCATGGCTTGAGGCATGGAAAGTGTGGAAGACCACCCCTCCCTCCATTCTGGTGCTCTCCCTGACCACAGTGATGTTAGAGCTTCACAGAGTTAAGCACGGCTACCGCACCCAACAACATTCCTGGACCAGTGCTCAGAGGACGTGTAGAGCAGTGGGCAGATGCCCCCACAGAAATCTTCAACATCTCTTTGAGCACCACTGCCATCCAAACATGCCTCAAAGCAGACACACTCATCTCTGTGCCCAAGAAGACTTGGGTGTCCTGCCTCACCACCCTTCTGTCACACTCAAAAGCCCTTCATGATAAAGTGCTTTAAGAGGCTCATCATGAGGTCTCTGTCTCCTCTGTCACAGACATCTGCACCTCACACCGCGTCCTCAAAGCCACCAGCATTGTGGATAACCCCACACACCCCTCCCACGCCTCTCCTTCCTACTGCTTAAAAAAAGGTTCTGTAGAACACAGGCCTTCAATGTCAGCATGAGAAACAGTTTCTTCCCTCAGGCCATCAGACTTCTAAATCAGAACTGAATAAAAACTGTACTTCACACACAAACGCACTCTTGAAGTGAACTGCTACATTCTCCTGAACACAAACAGATACACATTTCACCAGAATCAAAATCACACAACCTCATAAACAAGCCCAGTATAAATTCCTTTAATTATACCGTATGTTTGTTTCTCCTTTCGCTGCTATTATGTACATTTTATCATAAATAATTGTTATACCTCCTAAATCAAGGCCTGTAATTTACAGTATCTGTCATAAAACTGTATTTATTCACATTAGTTCTGTCAGTGCTTTGTTGACTGCACCACACGCTGTCTTCTGTATGAATGTATTGTTTAAAGTTGCATTTGCACATTCTTTCTTTTTGCACTCCATGTAGTCCTGGCTTGTCTTGTGGTGGTGTTTGTTTTTTGTTTTTGTTCTTTGCATTGCACCATGGTCCTGCATGAATATTGCTTTGTTACACTGTGTACTGTGTAGATGGTTAAAATGACAATAAGCACTTACGTGACTGAGATTCATTCTAAACCAACGCATGAGTTTCAGGCCACTGCCTGAAATGAAGAGACAATGATGTAATTTTAGATTATAAATGAGCTCACTAGGGCACGTTAGTTAAGAATTCTCCACCTGCACAGTTTACTTTGATGAAGCACGTTTGGTGTACATTAAAGCAATAAGCCGTGCAGGGGCTTTACATTACAGTTGGGGAGGCATGTGGTTAGACACGATGAGAGTGAAGTAAAATCCCTGTAACCCCTTAAATTCACACTGTTGTTAAATCCTGAGGCTTATTATTCTGTAACTGTATGGAAAAGAATACACACTGAGTTACTCTTCTGTTGTTTGAGGAATGGAAGTCTGGACGTATGGGTGATTCTTGCCCATTTAATCCTGGTCATTTTATGAAGTGTATAATAATCATAATAGTTCAATATTAAATTAAATTTAGAATCATTAATCAATTAAAATTCCTCTTCCGAACAATGCAGTTCATTAACAGTTGGATATGGCTGCCAAGCAACATACCAGTAAAAGATTAGTCCATGAAGAGCACAGTACTTTTTAAATGAGCATTAATATAGAATTCAGTTGATAACTAGTTTTTGAACTTGACCTGTCAATTTCTCTTACTGACTACACCATGTTGTGTATATAGCCTAGTGTATTAAATACAGGAGTTTTATTTTGACAGGCTTATTATTTTTGTATCTTTTTGTGTCTGTGCAGTCGGAGCATAAGCAATTTTCTCCGGGATCAATGAAGTTTTTTGATTCTAACTCTGTTTACCATTCATATTCACATTTCTTCCATCTTTTTGTGTGTTAGTTACAGGTTCATTGACTTGGCTTCCTGTTTGGAACAAATGAGACATTTTACTTGCATGTACAAGCCTCTGCTGCATTACTGAGAGAGCTGAGCTTGGTTCCCTGGTGTAGCTGTAGTCAGGAGAGCGTGACTCTGTTCTCATTGATCTGATCTTGCGGCAGAAAAGTATCATATGAATTGGCTGTTGTCCACTGCTGGAGGGAGCCGTGTGGAGTAAGGCATAATCCGCACCTTCACCAAGATCAAGGCTGACAGGTGGAAAAGTGTCTCTCCTTTGTTCTTCTCCTCAGTGCTGCTCCTGAAGGCTGCGGCCGGTGTTTTGTCATCTCTGGAAAGGCTCAGCTGCAGGCAGATGGAGGTGTGAGGGTTGACATTTGTCAGTGGAATCTGGTGAAAATCAGAACCGACACAAACGCTCGCAGCCTCACCTTCAGAAGTGTGTCGATGGGGAAAGGCGGTGATTTGGAGAGGGTGGCTGGGTTAACATATCGAGATTCTGGGTCAGTGCTGTGTTTTTGCGTATAATGGCTTAGATCAGAGGTTAGGGCCGGAATTTAAAGCAGTATTGTATTTAGCATTACACTCCGATAGTGATTCAGCTCCATATTTGCATGATGTTTTGAGCAAAACTTGCACAAAGGTAAATAAAGATTTACTATATAATTTGTTATACTATACAATTTACTATATAAATGTAGCTAATACACATTTGCAGGCATGAATTTGATGACTTAATTATTTCTTTTGTTTTGAAACAGAAATGAAGGCCAGTAATTAACTGTTAATAACTCACTTGCGTGGGCTCAGGAGGTGGAAATTTCTCTTCTTTTAAATGAGCAGAAATGGATAGTACAGTAAGCCCCAGTTATTGGCGGGGGTTATGTTACACAAGCACCCGTGTATAATGAAAAACCGCAATGTTGTGTTTTGGTCAAAAAATGCCTTAAAATGCCTATTTTATTAGTGTAAAACCTAAATATGCCCCCAGATGTGCTCCAAGAACACTTTAATTTCATTTTTTAACAGTTTAATACATTACCATTAACGAAAATGTAAAGATAAACCCGAGGTTTAAATACGGAAAAGTCACGAACGTGAGAGAGAGAGAGAGAGAGAGAGAGAGAGAGTAAGAGAGAGCGAGAGAGAGAGACGATCCGTGCGCTCCAGAATGAGAGAGCAAGAGAGAGAGACACAGAGACAGAGAGAGAGAGACACGCGCTCCGGAAAAGTCACGAACGAGAGAGCGCGCACGAGAAAGAGATACAGAGAGAGATACAGAGAGCGAGAGAGAGAGAGAGATGCGCGCTCCGGAAAAGTCACAAACTACAGAGAGAGAGAGAGAGTAAGAGAGAGCCCTATGGCCATGCACGGGGAGCCAGAAGAACTAAAACATATTGGCACAAAAAAAGCAACAAAAAAAAAAGCGGAGAATATTTGCAGGTTCCATGTTTTGAATATTTCTGCGTCAAATGATAAGTTTCATTTAAAAAAAAAAACACACGTGACTGGATCCGCAAGCCCCATCCGCGTAAAACTGGGGGTTTACTGTATTGTAGAAAACACCACCTTCCCCCTCTGGGCAAGCACACCACTGCCATAACAAAATGCCTCGGTAAAAGAACTTGAGCAGGACAATCATCAATTAAACAAGTCTGAGATCCAGCTCTAATTTGTTAATCGTACACTCACTTCATCCTTCAGTTTATGTACATGGACAAGGACCTTTTCCGCATGTAAGTGCGCTTTATAGTTTACAGTGTCAGACTGTGATCTGTCTGTTTTTTTCATTTGTTAGTCCCTTTACCCTGTTTATTAATAGCCAGGTATGAGCAGGTATGATGAGTGTAGGGTCATTCTCCGCACAGCTCTGTGTGTGTGTGTGTGTGTGTGTGTGTGTGTGGGACACATAAAACCTGTTGGTTCACCTTGTAGACTCTAGTCCTCTGATCTTTAATGGCCAGTTTCTGGCCGCAGGATGCTGTTGGCTGGATATTTTTGGTTGGTGGTCTGTTTTGAGCCTAACAGTGACCTTGATGTGTTTGAAAAGACCTCTGTGAGGCATATACTCACACATAATGCACCTACATGGTTAGATAAATCAAAGATTCAGAATAGCTGTATCTAAAGTGGAGTCTTGTAGATGTATGTATTATAAAATGCAGAATGATGTATCAGTGTATATATATGTAATGAAATGCCATGTTTTGAATATTGCTGCGCCCATATTGGAGTTACCCTTAAATAAATGATGACTTTGTCCAGTTCTATTATATGACACAAAGTGCAAAAAAGTTCTTATAAGACAGATTTCTTACAAAATGGAAAGATTGAAAAACTAGTTTAATTTCAAAAGAAAGCACTTTTTGATCATAGGATGTCAAAGTGCTTGATGTGCATTGCCTCAGGGAGATATTGTGACCACTCTTTCTCCACACTACACTCCCCAGAAGCAGCATTGGGACAGTTCCTACAGAGCCAGGGCCTTTTAATTGACAGCATCTGCCTGTAGCCTGATTTCTCTCAGTTTCAGCCCTGTAAGCGGTCATCATCCTTGAGACACAATTATGATTTTCCACTGTATTGATGGGGAATTTCTTTTATGTTCTCTCTTCTAGCTCTATGACTTTCTAGCATACTCAGGGTCATTCCCCCAGTCGTGTGTCTGTAACATATCTTTTATATAAGTACCTCTAGAAGTCATAAACGAGACCTTTAAGTACAGTGTTGGTTTGCAGTGGGGTTTGGTTGGCAGCTGGAAAAGAGGAGAATGTCTGAATCAGCTAATGACTCTCTCGGGAGTTTTGTACAGTTAGTGATCTTTTGTGGCTGCCTGTTTGGTATTCATGTTTATGTAACTTTGCATCTGTCATCAAGCATTTCACAATATAATAAGGCTGCACCATCCCGTAAATTTCAAATATGTATCTTCCAATGCTGATACTGATTCCAATACAGGAATATTTATAAATATGCAATTTGGGACTAGATCAACCTGGATTATCATTACAGAGAAATATAACATTTTTTATCATTTTTGCCCAGTGTTGACAATGTTCTGCACAAATAATTTGAAGTTCTTTGGACCAAATCTAAAAATCTTGTGCTGATTTGAGGTAATAACAGACTGAGAAGTTTGTTGTATATTCTTTTTCTTAGTAGAAACTTGAATTTTTGTCATGAAAAGTTTTAAGGACAAAATGAATTGACCAAGTCATGCCAGAGTTACAGGATAACATGTTGTAACTTGACTGATTTTTTGGAAACTGGGTAAATAGTATCTATTAAATAGTATCATAATAAACTATTATGAATTAACTTTTAAATTTCATTGAGATTGCCTATTCACACAGGCATATGTTAATTGTACGAATTTTGATGGGCTTTTCATTTACATTTACATTTATGGCATTTATCAGACGCTTTTATCCAAAGCGACTTCCAATCCCTAATTACAGGGGACAGTCTCCCTGGAGCAACTTGGGGTTAAGGGTCTTGCTCAGGAACCCATTGGTGGTGTGCTGGCAGTAGGATTCGAACCCATGACCTCTTGGTCTAGAGGCAAGTATCCTACCCACTGCGCCACCACCACCACTTTTCAGCATATGTAGCATAGCAATATTAGCTTGGGTGTTTTTTGAGAAATTGAAATGTCAGTTTCAGGGCCCCTATAGACAAAATGTAGTGAAATTCCGTCCATAGGGGCCCTGAAACTAACATTTCAATATCGCAAAAGCCGCTTAAGCAAAAACCCCAAGTTTGAAGTTTGAACATTTGTCATTGGCTAGTGAAGCGCTAGATTTTTGCATTTTCTCCTTGCTGGGGTCTCCTTGTGCCTTCTAGAGAGCAACTACCCATACAATTTTTATTTTTTGTAGAAGAGGTTCTCAAACTATTGCCCAAAAGCTTTTTTTACCCCAATTTCAAGGCTCATTAGCTCTAAGGGACACTCTCACCTTGGACCTCAAACCTCTTATTCCATATCAGCCATGTGGGACTACAGTTACACCAGGTTTCATATAGATTGCTGAAGTCTTAAGTACGTTTTGTAGTATATTAAATTCACACGAGATAATCTGTCCGAGTAAGCCTTCATATCACTTTGCACAAACTGACTGCAATGTAAGATAACCATGGAAGATAAGAAGGTTTGTATTACTAATAAACATGGTGTTATACAGGGACATCACTAGGATGGAAAGACAAGGGGGGCTTAGCCCCCAGGGTTGTAGGAAGGAATTAGCATGTATAGAGGGCTGAACACTTT
>JBBPCW010000826.1:0-10110 GCA_037974425.1 Phenacogrammus interruptus
TGTGAATTGTGTGTAGGGTTTTGACAAAATGAGCCTTGTTTTTAAAATCGTGCCTAAGCAATCATAAAAAACTGTAAGTCAGCACAGCTTGAGCTCAATTAGTACACAATTAACCAAGTGGAGTCACTAGGAGTCAACATTTATCACACACCAATCAGAAACATTGATGGATAGATAAAAGGGCCAAAGTCAGCTCCTTCAGGTTTGAAACTATGGATCCAAAGAGATGCAAAGGAAGAGGTTCAGGAGGAGGAGGAGGAGAAAAAGGAGGAAGAAGAGGTCTAAGAGGAGGACGTGGTGAAAGAAGAGGGAGAGAAAGAGGAGGAGAAGGAGGTCTAGGACACCAGGGAGAAGGAGGTGGAGTAGGTGGAGATGGAGGAAGAGGGAGAGGAGGAGGAGGAGAAGGAGGTCTAGGACACCAGGGAGGAGGAGGAGGTGGAGGAGGAGGAACAAAACTGTAACCTGACCAAAAGGAGGAGAAGGGGAGGACCATAATTGGCCATGGGGCTATTGTAAATGTCCCTGGTCAGCGTGGTGGGAGTGTCATTATGTGCGCAGCCTTCAGCCAACGAGGGGTACTCCACCGCCATGCCATTCTAGCACCCTATAACACTACGCTTCTCCTTGCTTTTCTTGATGGTCTAAGACTACATATGTTCCAGCTGGACTACAGGGAACCAGCACAGCCAGAGCAGCCTCACTACGTTGTTGTTTGGGATAACGTCAGCTTCCATCACGTTTACCAATAACCCTCTTTCTGCCGGCAAACTCTCCCTTTCTAATCCCGATAGAGGAGTTTTTTTCGGCATAGCGGTGGAAAGTGTACGACAGAGTACCTCATGTCCATGTTCTCCTCCTCCAGGCCGTGGAAGAAGCCTGCCTAGACATATCAGTAGATGAATGCCAGGGGTGGATCAGGCATGCAAGAGGATTTTACACCGCCCCCCTCCGCCTGACTAGGGCCAATATAGCATGTGATGTGGATGAGATTCTCTGGCCTGACCCAGACCAAAGACAGGATGCTGAGGTGGAATAATGTTTTTGGTGTGTGTTGTACTGTATAGTACGTGCATAAAATGTGCCACTGTGTAGACATTGGTTGCGTCTTTTGTGTTCATCATGTGAAAAGGTTTTTGAGGGGAAGAAGCACAAGCAACATAACTTAACTGGAAATATTGTTTTTAATTTATTGCACCCTTGTGTAAGACTATGTTGTAGTGTGTGTGTTTTTGAGGCCTTGTGTGTGATGTCTGTGGGCAAAGTTTGTTTTTTCAGGAAGAGTGAATGGTTTTGAGTGTAGAGCTTCATTTTCACCTGAAAATACGATGTTTGGGAAATTGGGTGAGACGTTATGGATTTGTGTTTACTGTTTTGAGAATGCGAGGCATAGATTCAGGAAATGTGTTTAAGCAACCGAGAAAAACTGTAAAGCTTAACTCTTCTCAGTAAAATTAATTAATATATAAATTCAGTAAAAGATAAAATAAGAGTCAAGCAGTTTTCTCATCTCTTTTTTCTGTTTCTGTCTGACTCTAGACCAGGCCGTAACAGTGTAAAGTGGTTTATACTCTGGCCTAATATGTTTTGTGTTTCTGGATTACGTCCAGACATGATTTTGGCAACACATAAAAAAATGAACCACTGGCCTAAAACAGAAAAATGAACATGCAGGTCAAAAGTAGTCCCTAAGCAAATGTTTTTTATTTTCAGATTTGCCTTTATTTTACCATTATCATCATTATATATAAAAACTGAGAAGACATGGATAGATTCACAGGTAGAAGTGGATGTAGGTAAAATGTCTACATTTTTTATTTGACATTGTAACCCCCCAGTTTCTTTCACCACCGCTGTAAAGAAATCCTGTAAATTCAGTAGGTTTCTATACATCGTTTCATTTGAAAATGACTGAATTTTGCTTAAATTTAGGGGGGAAAAAATTCCATGAATTCCAAAAATTAGTGGAATTCATTTTTAACATTTTTTAATTGAAAGCTAAATCAATGCAACTGGTCTTTATTATCATTTTCTCATATAACTTGTTTTTTTCTCAAACTAAATGCTTTCAGACAAAAACATGACTGTAAACATTGTGAATCAATACGCAGTACAATAAAACACATGAGAATAACAACACCTGGGATTGATTAGACAAGGAACTACACAAAACAATATACGGATGGGCATCAGATCAAATATGTGCAGTGGTGGTCCATGGTTGTGTGATCAGTCAGTGGTGAATGCTGGAAGGGACCTAGGGGGGTCTAGATGAATCTAAGTGAATATTGGGTGACAGTAGTGTTCAGTAATGTGACCGTTTTAGGGAGAAGCTGTCGCAGAGTCTGGTGGTGGTGGAACGGATGGTCTAATAACCTTTGCCAGATGGTGGGAGGGTGAAGAATTTATGTGGGAGGGATCGTCCACAATGCTGGTGGCCTTGTAAATGTAAATAGGAGGTGCTGTTAATGTGTTGGGAGACCCTGATGATCTCAGTTGTCCTCACAATCTGCTGTTCAATAAAGTGGTTCTTTAGTAAAGGCAATGGTCATTTATTTGTTATACATAGAAAACACAGAGAATGTGAATAAGGTAGAGACCATCTGCCTTTATTCATTCAGAAACATAAAAATATTCTCTTGCTGGGATGTTCAAAGTAGCAGAAATGGTCAACAAATGGGTTTAATCTTATGATTTTTTATTCTAAATGATTTTACTGTATACTTTATCAAATAGTTTGATTTGGTCTCAAGGAAAAGAAAATAAAGCATGCGAAAAGGATGTGTTGCAATGATTAGACATGATTAGAGGAAGTGCACTTTGCAGCAAAGTGTTGTGGTGGTAGCTAATTCGGAAATTAAACTGAGTGACATGGCTAATGCATTAGCACACCCGCATCATGTGCAGCTCTTTTGTTGAAGTGTGCTTCATTTTTCATTATGCAGCTACAAATAAATACCCTCACTCTGCAGATGCCATTGTAATACTAATAGCATGATCTGCACTCCAGTTGGAGGGGAGGTGGGCGAGGACCTTTACAGGCCTATCAAATCTCTTCTTACATTAAGACGCTGGGAGCCTCCCCTGAACCAGTGACATTCATTGGTTCTATGCCCAAAGTCATCCAACCAGCTTAACCAAAAAATAAATAAATACACACTTTACTCTTGGTGTAGGGCAGGGATGTGGAGGTGCTCAGCAGGGCTGAAGAGGGCCCTTTTTTGATGGGAGGAAAATGCTGAGTACTCAAATTACTGTGCTAATATCCAACTGAATCAATAAGTCAGTACATAATACAAGTGGATGACATCTGTTGTCCAGTGAATGTCTCTAAATGCCCCCCTCCTGGCTTTCTGAATGACAGAAACTGACAACTGTTGAGTGTGTCATTTTGGTTTACCAGTTACCAGACAGGTATTAAGCCTAGAGTTGGACTACCCTTTCCTTTTCAATGGAAAATCTCTGTTCCCAGCACTACATAATCTAAGACTAGGCTTAATCCCTGTCTGGGAAACCGGTCCTAAATGTTTAAATATTTTAAGAGAGCCATTCATGCATTGGTCTTGGGTGAATGTCTCCAAACTTCTCATATTTGCTGTAGTTACTGCTAAAACTTCAATATAGCCAGTTTTAGGTGGTTGGTTAGTGTATTGGATAACACCACTGCCTTCTCAGCAGGAGAATGGGGTTTGATTCCTAACTTGGGCAGTTCACCACACTCTACAAAAAAGAATCCTTGGGCAAGAGTCCTAACACTACATTCGCCTACACTTGTGATGCACAAAAAACTGTAAGTCTCTTCCGATGATAGTGCCTGTAAATGCAGTATATAACCAGCAATTGCATATAATTCTGGTCAAAATAACCGTTTGGATTATTTGCTCCTCATAATTGCTGTAGTCACTGCACAAAGCTGTGATATAACCAGCAATTGCATGTTTTATAACGTTCAGTTATAACACATGTACTTATACCCACAGCGTGATTTATAATGGGAAGTTTTTATATTCCAAAAGGCCATCTTTTAGAATTAGGCCATCTTTTAGAATTAAATGCACTTCTCCTGGTTTTCTGAATGGCACTATGTGGTGCACTGAGGAAAACCGAGTTTGTCATTATGGTTTAAGAGTTACTTGTTATTGTTTAACATAATGTTGGAATATTTGAAGCCATTCATGCATAGGAATTCGAGCTAGCCTTTGGATTATATGAGTTACACAGAGTAAATCATGCTGTGGGTGTAATTGTGTATGTTGTAATTAAGCCTTATGTAATATGATATTGCTGGTTATATCACAGCTTGAGCTCTTACTACAACAAATATGAGAAGTATGCGGCTGTATGCTCCAAATACATTCTACCATAATCAATAATTTATGAGAAATATGTAAGTGCTAATGTTATTCCATGAGGAAATGTCCTTGTTGTTCCTGAAATATGCATGACAGGGTTGGAGAGGAATGAAATATGCATCCACTATGTCATCCACTACACTTCTGAAAAAGACACACATTAATCATATTAAAGATATTTTCATAAATGTCTTTTTGAAAATGTTAACAGAAAATGATAGCCACTCTAATAAGAAATCCAGACAACACTGTCAGCATGTCCTGTTCAGGGTGTGCTGTGGTTGTTATTGTTATTTCATGTATCACTTTTTACAGCTTTAAATAAGATACTTGGAAACCTGCAATTTAAAGAAAATGGATTAAAAAAATGTTCACAGTTGTCCATTTATCCCAGTAGTTGGGAAGACATGGTTGTAGTATAAACTTAACTTTTTTATTTTAGAACTGGAACTACGAGGCTAATGTTGATAACAAACACTAGAAGTCAATACTCACCCAAACATTATACATAAATGTTAAGTGTCCATATGTCCTATTTGAACACACCAAAGCACAGCATGCAATTCTATCTCGGCATTTAACCTATTTATCCATCCCACAGTGCCTGGGGAGCAGTGTGTGGGTACCTCATGGGTGCCACTAGCACTCCTGGGATTCAAACCCATGAGCCTCTGATCACAGGGGTTGCTCCCTAATCACAAAAACCTCTCCTAACCTGCTCAAACTACTTTCACTTATTCATTAAGGCATTGCATACTTGTAGATGTGGTCTAGGACACATCATGACTTCTTGTGAGCTACAAAACTGAACCAAAATTCATGGTGCAGCTGAAAGTTGTGTGCAGCCTTTGTAAACAACTGGGTCTGTTTTCACAAACATAGGAGCAGGAATGCTAGATTTTTTTCCCTCCACAAAATCAGAGGACTCCGATTCAATATCTGTTCATATAACTACTTTGTAAAACAATCCAGACATTGCTGCCTATTGCTGTGAAGCTTTGTTCATTTTTATTGCTCACAGTAAGTCACACTGTGTCCTAAACCACATTGCCAGCTCTGCATCTCCTTAATGAAGAGCTGGAGATGGGCTGAGACACCTTTAGTTGTGAAGTTTTAAGAAAATAGTATAGGTGAATACAGTAACCCCTCAGTTTTATGTGGATCTTTTATGCGGATCAGCATTTGCAGATTTTTTTTGAGAACTGTATTACCGCCACCAGCTGTAATACACTGAAAAGTTGTCAACCACCATAAAAAGAAGAAGAAGAAGCCTGCTGAAGCATGTAGCATAACTGCTCCATGTCTTGTCTTTGTATAGTGTTTTATCTCAGTTATCTCAATTTATTTAGTATTAGTAAGCTGTGCCCTGTCTAAATTTGGGTAGAGTTATTTGAACGTTTCTTTCGTGTACGAGTCTTTGCACACTGCTAATGCTAACTGCTAATGCTAACGTTTTTTAAGCAATAAAGTTTTCTGATTCTGATTATTTATTTGCTTTACAGGGTAATGCATTAAACTGAGTTTTAAATGAAATTATAGTGTTCTGGGAGCATGTTTTGTGGAATATTTAGGGTTTACACTATACAAATAGGCATTTTTAGTTTTTTTTTTTACCTAAACACAACAACGCGCTTGCTCTTGGAATGTAACCCCGCTAAAAGTGGGAGATTACTGTATTTACTTCTAGTGTTTGTCGCACCAAACATTGTTTTTTTATTTTTTTGCCAAATTATGTACTGAATGCATTAATTGGAAACTGTCTAACAGTGCTGATACATGTGTACAGATGCTTGACCATGGAAATCTAATACATGAAACATCCAACCAATTGTTGTTATGCTGACGGTCTTTCCAAGGGCAGTTGGGTAATGAGTGCTGGAACCGAAGACAGGTGATTATAGTTTTTTGTTGTGTGTTATGGACTTCAGCACTTCAGCACTTGTGTCGACAGCTGCTTTGCTTCACTCCAGATTGTTTTCCCATTCCTCCAGAATGCAATTACAATGTGCTTTATATTGCACTCATCAATGTAGTTCATAACGTGTGTTGATTTTCTTTCCCACCCGTATTCACGAAGTCCCGCCCCTCAAGGCAGGTATTGGCTAGACATAGATGGTCATTCCATTGGATAATCACCAGTAAAACGCCTGCCAATCAAATAGTGTTACTAGCACTGCTAACCAATCATAACTTGAAGAGGCGGGGCCTGTCGGAATACAGGTGGGAAGCACGCTTTCCGTGTTGTCTCCATGGTTCTCCACGCCAGCGAGCAGATGCTGATGGAGCGGCGGCTGGAGAAGATCGCAGGGCCGGCTGGAGCGTACGGCTAAAGATGGGTGTGAATAAACCAGAGAGCTGCTCTTAGGATGCTCGTTTCTGGGGCTATGATTCACAGGCAGGTTTTCTTGTCTCAGGTAGGTCGCCTGGTAGCTTTGTCCCTCAGTGTGTGTATGTTTGTGTGTGTGTGTTCTCGTAGAGTTACACTATGTGGACAAATGTATTGGGACACCTCTTCATCACTGTATTCATGTAGGCTCCTTACTTCAGGTGAAGGGCAATCGTAAGAGAAGAACATTTTTCTATTTCAGCATGACTGTGTCCCGGTGCACAAAGCAATCTCCATAAAGACATGGCTGGATAGAAAGACTTGATTACCCTCCACAGAGCCCTGACCTTTGAGCACCTTTGAGATGAACTGGAACAGGGATTGCGATCCAGGCCTTCTCGTCCAACATCAATGCCTGACTTCATAAAAGCTGTACAATATGAATTGGCACAAAAACACTCCAAAATCTTGTGGAAAGCTTTTTAAGAAGAGTGGAACCAGGAACAGAGAGTGACTAACTCCATATAAAAGTCCCAATACTTTTGTCCACATAGTGTAACTGAGTGGCCTGTCAGGTCGAGAGTGAAGAAAGGTCTGGTGAAATGCTGTTTTCCTTTTGAACAGCTCTGCTCATCTCCAACCTTCCCACAGTTGCTGTTTTTCCTCCATACACTCTGTGATTAGTGTGTTTTTGTCCCATGTACACTAATCAATTATTTCCTTCCCATATCTTTTTTGAGGAGTAGAATAATGGAAAAAAATATCTGCTCTCTACACCCTCTATCTCCTAACTCTGCCATCCACCCTCCACGCACACTCACACACTCTTTCTTTCTCTTACACTCATACACACACACTCACACAGTGTGGTGTCTCTGTGCTCTAATGCAGCTCGTTTACTCTCATTATGACTTTTTTATTGGCTGAGTGTTGTTGGACAGATGTGTTAGAGGTGGTAAACAAGAACAAGCATGCCTAGCACAGTTTGCTGATTTCCCTCGTGGAGAGATCAAACACATTTGGGCAGTAAAGTCATCTGGACACAGGATTGGAGTTCAGCACTCCTGCAGTGTGGACAGCCAAGCAGGATCATTAGTGCACTGTACTGTACCTTAAGTCTACCATAACTTATTGATTAGTTTTACTATTTTATGTGCTTGATCGTTTCAGTATTGAGCTTCATACACACTTAAAGGCTTTGATGTGTTTTCACTCTGCCATTTCATTGACCTTTACTATATTGACAAACTACTCCTCACCTCTAAATATTGGAGCCCTGCCGTTTTTGTCCTGACATGGTTTTATGGCACCGTATCCGACTATGTTATCTTGTTAGAAAAGTTAGCTTCTGACAAAAATACAACGAGTTTGGGGCATATAGCTATTAGGTTCCCCACTCTCACGTACTCCATTCATGATTTAAGCAAGAACTTAATGACGTGAGTCAGTAGCTCTTGTGCACAGCTGTGGTTCTACATGGTTTATAGTTGGAGAAATGTTCTACACCAGCGGTTCCCAGCCCTGCTGCTGGTGTACCTTGGCCTTGCTCACTGTCCTGTTTTTTTCTGCTTGAACACATCTACATCAAATCAAGTTTAAATCAAGATTAATTTGGCTCAACCGACATGGGCAGGAAAAACACCACAATAAGTAGGACAAGGTTTCCACAACCCGGGGAAGGAACTTCAATTCAGACAAGCTGAAGAGCTCATAGAGTCCAAAGTGAGTCCAAAAGCTCTGAAAGTGAATTGTGTTTTAAGAATATGGCTAAATCTCAAGTTGGAATGAAGGCAAAATCAGCTCTCTTTAGGGAGCTGGAAACATGTTAGAATCTCTTTTTATTCAGTGTGACTTTTGTCTGGTCTGGAACATTTCCAAAGTAACATGCCTTCATGTATTTGACACTATATCCTGGACAATATTGTAAGAGACACATGTATATTTAATTTGCCTGTATACTATTCAAATTGTAACTTTTTAACTGCTGAATTATGATTGTATCAAGTCAACTAGGACACCTTCTTATATAATTACACGTCACATTTTTATTTCACTTGTTTTTAAAAATATTTTCTTCAAATATAAACTATGGTCTCAGGAGGCCTGGGAGTGTCTAAACCCTCAGATTTAGAAGGGCCAGATTTCCCTGCTCAAACACACCTGGTTAATTACCAGGTTTAGTGAGTGTGTTTGAGGAGGGGAACTACCAAACCAGCCCTCCAGGTTCGGATTTGGGATCTTGGCTTCAATTTTGGTAAATGAGGCTAAAGGGTCATTTGTCTGGGTTAATTTTTCATTTGCTGTTTGTGGTAGGTCTGCTGATGCTTGGATGATTCAATAAGAAAGAGGGAAGGAGATTTCTTTTCACTGGGTACTTCACTAGTGTTTTAGTGTTTTATTTTTAAATTGCTGGGTGTCTGCTAGAGATGTGCACTCTAACTGAATTTGATATTTGAGTGTCTGAGTTAAAAAGAGCAGTAAAATTTATTTAGCGACAGTTAGACTGTTTCCCTACTAATTAGCTAACACTGTCGCTAACCACCAACCAGTGCAGAGGTAGATGGGAACTCATGGCCTTCTACATAATTTATTTTTTACCTCAGTCAATGATTTGCCAATATGTTAATTGTTGAGAACAATGAGAGTATAGAAATACCTTTTAACAGTGTCTGATTGTAGCTAATCATAATCAGTTAGTATTGGATACAGATGCACTAGTTCTGCTTTTTAATTCTTGGCACCACACTCATGTTTATTAAACTAGTTTTAGCATCACAATGCTGATGTTCCAAATGACTTTTGGTCTTCTCAATATATGGTCAGATGAAAGAAGTAGTTAAGGCACTAAAGTTTAATTAAACTCAATTTGTGAATTATTTGTTGATGATAATGTTGATGATGATGATGATGATGATGATGATTATTATTATTATTATTATTATTAGTAGTAGTAGTAGTATTGTTATTATTATCATTATTAATGGTGGTAGTAGTAGTAGCAGTATTATTATTATTATTAGTACAGGGTGTCCGCGGGGTTTTAAAAAGTTGCCAAATTTAAGGCCATTAAAAGTGTTAAATTTGGTTTTAGCGTTATTATTTAAAAAAAAAATAGGTATTATTTTTTTCAGACTCTGGGGTTTCCTATTTTGAGTGAAATTCTATCTGCTATGTTTGTGTTAGTTCATTTAAATGTAGGCTTTAGCGTGTCCGTGCACATAATCAAATATCCTCGTCTCAATCCTGAAGTCTCATGCGGATTAAAGTTTTCCGTCACTATGACGGATTTCCATCAACGTAGGACGCTAAAGCTCAAGTTTGAGATTGATGCAGATCAGAGAAAAAAAGTTTTGTTGGGGGGTAAACAAGCTTCGGCAGACAAAGTTCTGGTAAGGCTGTCTTTTTCCTTGGTTAAATTACTATTTAGTTATTCTT
>JBBPCW010000835.1:0-10110 GCA_037974425.1 Phenacogrammus interruptus
CACACACACACACACACACACACACACACACACACACACACACACACACACACACACACACACACACACACTTACTATGCTGATGGTTGTCTCAGTTTCCAAATGTATACTTTGGGTCAGATAAACAAGAATGTGATTCATCATCTTTTTCAAATGCGATATTTCATACCTGACAAAATCCTCCAGGATAGAGTGCACACAGCATCCTTGGGGTTGGATACGCCTGCCAGCTGTCCTTACATTGTGTGTCATCTATGATGGCAACACGTGTCTCCATTAGACGGTTACTTGGGGGTTTGTTGGTTCCGGTTTTCCCCCAGCCAGCAACACTGCAGACCGTTTTTGCCGGGATGTCCTGTTCTGATTGAGGGATGGGAATCCAGTTGATAGTTTGGCTCTTTATGGCGGTTCCACGCAACTGTAGTAAGATCATTATTGGATAAATTACCAACAGTGTGATAAATCAATCTTCCATTGCAATTCAAGCTCTATTGGGTCTTGCTTGCCAAAACACTTATTTCACATTACTAATGTTATCTATCGCTAATATTTAGTCATTAACATTGTAATGGTCTGTAAAGCTGAGCCACAATCAGCTGCTGGAGCTTCACCAACATCAGGAATCTATGCTCACTCCATGGTTTTGCCCAGCACCAGTCCTGCTTCAATCTAAGTTTGCTGTCTAGGGGCCCCTAAACCAGGAAGTCATCTTTCATACAACAGCGATGCACAAGTCAGCCCATAACCTTTGGGTCATTTATTAGACCCAAGAATAGTTATTAAAGCAACATTCTTTAATAGTTTTAAAAATAACTTACAGAAACAGTGTGGATTTGTCAGGTGTGGGTCATTAACAGTTTTTGTGTGTGTTAGGGTTGGTTTCCTGGGTGGGTGTGGGTAATAAAAATCACTGATCTGTGCATCACTAACAGATGTGCATATGTAACACAAGTGTTTGAGATAATTTAAAGCTTTTGTTGCTGTTGTTGTTTGTATAGAACTGCCTGTTTTAGTGTTGGTACATACCTTTAAAAGCAAGATATCATAATCAAAGTTGGAGTCATACTGTTCATGTCTGTAGTAAGCCTCCACTTCCATTTGGATGGAACCATCTCTCAGGTTCTCCAGGTCATGAGCACCCAGCACTGCTGTGAGTTCAGATACCCTGTTTTGAAGAACATTTTGGAAGTTGAAACAATTTCAACACATTTTACAAACTCATTCAAAACAAAGTTCATACATACATTCAAAACAAAGTTATACATACATTATAACAACATTTTAGTAAGCACCCCCTTAAGAGTTTATGAATCAGTTTATTAATAGATCTTTATCAGGGCAAACCCCGATAAAAAAATAATAATAATATGAATAACAAGGACAACACTGACCCGTTGCTTGCTAAAGCATGTTCATACTGTTAAACCTTAGATTGTGCTGTTAGCAGCTACTTAAACCATTCCTAAACCTTTTAGAATTGTAGACCGATTGTAAAATGACAGCGAATTCTGATTCTCGGACACTGTGAGTCACCAGTACTGTTTATTAGATGATTATTCATGAATGAAGGAGCACTCTAAATAAAAATCTCACCTGTCCCAGCAGTGTGCAGCCGTCATGACAAACTGATTAGACACGAGGAAGCCACCACAGATGTGTTTACCCTGTTTCTGAATAGACACCATGTAGGGCCTGGAGTGTGGTTGGGCCTCTGTGCCGTTTATTATACCAACATCAACACTGGCTGTGAGAAAAGAAGAGAAAGTTTGCATGTTTTAGTCTCTCAAAATTCACCTTGATATAAATAACGTCAATTATGTGAGTTTATGAAAACTACATGCAAGACAGGCAGCTATTTTTCAAAAACAACTTCTAATGGAAGTGTCACTTACCAGAGCGGCCCAAGAACGGCAGCAGAGCAGCCAGCAGGAGCAGGGAGGCGAGAGCCATGGTGCCGCAGGGAGAGAGTGTGTTCTCCTTGCAGAAGATGAAGTTTAAATAGGCTCATCTCCCCACAAACATACAGGCTGGTATGTGTCATTTCCACACAACCATAAACCTTATTGACCTCTGTGGTCGGTAAACTGGCGAATGCTTACGTGCTGCAGAGTCTGTACTCTAGAAAACCAAAGACTAGTGGTGTTGTAGATGTAAAATGTTTTCGTTAAGGCAAAATGCAATTTCTTGCTGAAAATTAGGTAGAAACTCTATTTATTCACACACCCTCTGCAGTTTTTGGCACCCCAGATAAGTATTGTATTATTGCATATTCTGACATTTTAAAAATCAAAACATGCAACCATAAATCCATCATTAAGAAATAATTATTTAACCAATTATTTGCACCCTTACCCTTACCATATGTAACTAAAGAATTTTTGTATTTTATACTTTACATTTTTTTTTAAGTTGATCAGAGTGTCTAGAAAGACAAAAGAACATGCCATTCAAGTAAGTCAGACGTGTTGCCATATCATCAGTCAGAGCGATAATTAAGTAGTTTAAAACAACTGGAACCGTAACAAAAAAGGCTGGATCAGGACCAAGTTTATCTCGCCACTACATACAGTGAGGAGGACAGTAAGGGAGGATGGAAAGTTCACTGTTAGAAAACTGCAGCAAAGAGTGGCATCTTGGGGTCACCAAGACTCCAAAACGACCATTAGACGATATCTACATGCCAACAGGTTGCTTGTGAGGACTGCCAGGAATGTGGTGTTTGCTAAATGCAACTAGACCCGTGTGATTTGGTCTGATGAGACTAAAATTGAATTTTTGGTAACAAATACTTCAGGTGGGTCTGGCATAAGGGAAAGGATGAATATGTGTAAAAGCACTGTTAAGTATGGTGAGGATCTGTTTCTCTTCCAGTGGCCCTGGGAATCTTGTTATAGTGCATGGCATCCTGAACTTTTTAAAATATCTGGACATTTTAAATAAAAAATGCCTCTGCCAAAAAAAAAAAGTGTCTTCATTGGGTCTTTTAGAAATATAAGGATTCAAAGCATATCCCCCTGTGTTCTCCCACCTTGTTGTTCAGCATATTAACAGCAAAAAGTTGATGTACAAAGTATTAACAGCAGATGTGCTACGACAGGGATTGTGATGGGGACACAAAAAAAACAAGTTAAGAACAAAGTAGTGGCGACCACCATTAAAGGGACAGAAAGCGATGGGCACATAGGTGTAGATTAAGGCTGATGGAGGAAATGTAGTTATGGCTAGATTTTCCAAGCTGCAAAGGCAGCAGCATTTGGGGATAGCTCTGTGGTCCCAGTATCCGGAAACTGATGGTTTGGTCAACTACAGGGCTAGACGCACGTAGTCTTGTGGATGCTGTGTTTCTGCTGTGTGCGTGACAGTCAGCTCACTTCAGTTCTAACTGATTATCTAAAGAGGCATCACTAAATGTCGCTCTGGCATCACTAAATGTTGCTGGGGTGTGAACTTGCTGAAATGTGTGAGTCTCAGGCTCAGTGCATGACACTTGAGAGCCCTGATGTTGCTTTAGTCCAGGGATGTCCAAATGATATCTGGTAAGCAGTTATATCTGATGAATATGAGAATCTGAGTGAGTAGTTTCATCCAGTCTTTCTGTTGCTCTGATTCAGTTCCATTTAAATTTCAAGTATATTCCAGCCTTACTGATAACACATAGGCCTTGTACTACCCATCCACTGACCCAAAAGTCAACACACAGAGGTATATCAAACGCATGGGATCAATATACAGTTCAGATATAAATGCAATCCCGATGAAAAATTGTACTTTGACCTTGTTTGGAATATAACATGTATTAAGCCATTTTTCATTTGCATCATGCCATGAAATTTAAATGTTAACAGAATCTGAATGAAATTTCAAACAGCATTTTGTACATAATATCATTCGGTCTTTCGAAACACACACTGCACTACAGTAGGTGGCAGCAGATATGTTGTTCAGGCAAGATGTTGCTCTCTCATTAATACTGGAGTTTTATGTGGTTTCTTAAAGAAATGTTGTTTCTTTTTTCTCTGGGTTGACCAGAGGAGGATGGGTTGACGACTTGTGACAGGCGGGACAAGGCACTAATGCTAGTAGAAGTCTTTTGATTAAACTAAAGTAAATACAAGTCAATGGTCGCTTAATACAATGGTAATTGGTTTAAATTGTACGAGTAGTCCTAAATATTACATGTTTCAATTCTGGCCAATTATGGAGTGCATACTATTTTGGGTCTTCTCTTCTAACATTAAATCAACATTCTTTAACATGTGTCCTTGTGCATCTGGGCCAAATGAATTTTGAAAGATACAATTTTTGGAGTAGTTACGAATAAATACCAGTGTGCAAAAGTTACACAATAGAGCAGACCGACAGTAAATGCACCTGATTATCTCCTGTCGACAGAGCTGTATCTGCAGCTGCATAGTTCATTGTCAGTGTGCTTACCAGATTAATAAAGTCAGAAAGAAAAGGTTTTATTCAGACTTTCAAAAAAAAAATGTTCCTAACGTCATATAAAGTCTATAGGAATGTAACCTCAACTGAGATATGAAACATTGAATATGACATGGTTCCTTATGTGGTTCTGATACCAGTTTATTCTTTTTCATGCATTACTGGTTCTTCCATGTGGTGCACCCATTTTGCACTTCAGGAGCAGTACATTACAGGGTTGGCTTGTTACTGCCTCTGTAAGCAATGACTATTAGCACTGGAAGAGCCTTTATACGTGTCTCCCGCAACCTGCAAATTATTACAAGCAATAATATTTTAAATGTTGGTTCTATTCTTTCCATCACTGTTTCTAGCACAGGAGTCTGAATGAGGGAACACCAAAGGATGTGTGTGATATGCTTGGGAAATATTTTTATTGAGAAGAAATAAGGCAAACACTTTCTTTTGGTTCAATTATTAGATTGAAACCCATCATGTTCAAGTATAGACTTGATCCAGGGCAAAATTGCAGATATTTTAGTATAAACATCTGGCTTGCTCTGTGAGTCACATGTCTTCGGGTCACCAAAGGAAACAATACCCACTGCAGTATTCTCACACACCAAGGGACCTCCAGAGTCTCCCTGTAAACACACACATGAAAACATTGTTGTCTTGTTATTCAGAATGCATGTTTGTGCTACACCTGCGATATCAAAAACTGCATTTTTTCATACCCAGCAGGTTGCTCCGGGATAAAGTGCACACACCATCCTGGATGTCAGAGTCATGTTCCAAAGCTTATTACATCCAACCTGGTCTATGATTTTGACGTGTGTCTCCAACAGGCGCTTACTGAAACGTTTGAAGGTTCCTTTTTTGCCCCATCCTGCTATGCTGCAGACTGAATTGGCTGGGATGTTCTCCTCTGTTTGAGGGATGGGGATCACCTGGATGGTATTGCTCATTTTGGCTTTTCCCCATAACTGTAGCAAAATAAATAATTCATTATTAACAAGGTGACAAAGAGTGACAGCCGTGAAGGCCTACTTTTCTATTGAGACTCTGATGCACTACCAGTCAGTCAAGTCAGTCAATGTTGCAATCATTCTTTGACATGCATTAAACACATTCTTTACTTTTTACGTTGAATTGTTTTGGGGGGGGGGTTTCTTCTCAATTTGAGTGCAAATGTCATCTGCTCATCTGCTGAACTGATTGCTAAGCAAAACTGTACTATATTATGTTGGACCACCCACTTATGAAGACAGCATAAGTGAGCCTAGAGCAAATGCTGGAGCTTCCTCCGGGTTCAAAATGTTATTTACATCATGTCTAAAAAATTATATTTAAGTAACTAATAATTAAATACAAAGTAAGCTGAGCAAAGACACCTATGCCAGGTGGAGTCCTCAAAGCTGGAAATAATCTCATGGATAGTATTTTAGATTATTAACAGCCTGTCAAATTGCAACTTACCTTTAAGAGCATGATGTCGTGATCATACGTGTCACTGTTGTATGCTGGATGGACATGATAAGTCTCCACTTGAAAGCGGATAGAACCTTCTTTCCCATCTGATAGGTCATGAGCCCCTAACACAGCTGTTAGAATCGATGTCTTGCTGAGAGGATCATTTAAGATAATTAGTAGATTCATAGTTTTGACAACAGTGCTAGTGCCACCATACATGACTAATGAAAAAATCATCTTTTTTTTTATTAGCTATGCGGTCAAATGTAAGACCTTTTTGATTTCATCTGAAGACACTTTAAACACAAATTCCACAAATTAAAAAATTACCTCCAGCAGTGTGCAGCTGTCATGACAAATTCTGTGGTCACAAGGAAGCCACCACAGACGTGTACTCCATATTTCTGGATAGAGACCATGTAGGGTCTGGAGTGTGGTTTAGCCTCCGTCCCATTAACGATACCATCATTAACACTGGCTGAAAACAATATAGATTTTACATACAGAAATGATAAATAAGGGAATTCCTTATAAGAGATTATACTGCAAAAGTCTGTTTTGTTTCCCTCAGTGGCTGATTTAATGAATGAGCAATAAGTACTTAATATTTTTAATTCATATTTTCTCCAGTTTCAGTGAATTGTATTTGATTGCACTGTAATTTTATGCCACAATGTATGTTCATAAATTCCATGCAATGTACAAGTAACAACACTAACCCGAATCAAGCCTTGAGATAAGCTACACTCACCGGTGTGGCCCAAGCACAGCAGCAGAGCGGCCAGCAGATACAGAGTGATGAAAGCCATGGTGCAGTGAGAAGAAGAAACAGAAAATAGGGTTTAAATAACACACAGTTCCCCTGAAAACATCCGTCTTTTCCCAGAAAAGAGAAGTAGTGGCAAGCTTGCGTGGTTATGTGGTTAGAACCTTTACATTAGAAGAAGGTAAACCACCGAAGGCATACAGCAGACTGTAACCATCTTACAGCATCCAAGAAAATATCAGTGATATTTTAGTTTTATTTATAAGGCAGGAGAAACAGGTCATTTGTATATTTGCTTTATAGAAAAATGTATATTTCATAAAGCACATTAGCAAGCCAAATCATGAGTGCCTGCCTACTAAGGTGGCCTGGTCATCCGGTGCTGCCAAAACCTCTCTGACCTGCCGAGATTTAGGACTTTTCTCAATATGGAGTACATTATGTATGGACTTCCATTCTTGGAAGCTCAGACCTAGCAGCTCAGCTTGGGATTCCAGACTCTTGAGGACAGGAGAGCATCAAGAATTCAGACTTCACTTGACATCACAGCTCAGCTTGGTTCAATAGTCTTGATAATATATAATATTTACAGTGAAATAATAATATACCCCACATTTTCATTGTCAAAAAAAGTTTCAAAACAAAAAAACAAAAAACAAAAAAAATATATATATATCTTTCAAAGTTTATATATACATGTGATGTGTGAGTAATGATAGGCCAACAAACATGGTGATGATAATGAAGTGGAGGAGGAGGAGGAGGAGGAGGAGGAGGAGGAGGAGGAGGAGGAGGACTACCTCAACGTAACAAACATTTTGATAAAGAAAATGACAACATCAGAACAACAAACATGATGATGATGACCTCAGACTAACACATGATAATGATGATATGATCATGACCATTGATCTACAAATATTTTGAAAATGACCTGAGAACAACATATGATAATGATTTCCACAGTATAACCAACATGATGGTTTTAGTATCAGTATTTTAGTATCAATATTTTTAGCACATGGTTCTGAGTAATTCAGGCTCTTTGTTGTGGATCAGGCTGACTAAACCTCATTTGCATACAGCCAAAGTGATTACTCCACCATTAGCCTCAGACATTGCTCCACCACTATCCTCAGACATTGCTCAAGCTCTAGTTGTGCTTGTGTGGTGTAGCTACTTGACCTGTCTTCAGCTCATAAGTTCAGCTTGTTTGAAGTTGTTTGCTATCTTTTAATTGTTGCTAGTTTGCTTAGCCAGTGCTTTCACCTGGTCTGAGTTGATTGGCTGTATATTGCAGGGTGGGTCCAGTAAGTGTTAAATACACACTCCCTCCCATTTATACATTTTCTTGTGTCTGTGTTCTTTCTAACTAATCTAGGATCCCTGTTTCTGCCTGTTTTTATTTTATTTTTTTTCCAGTAACCTCCTGCAATAAACATGTTGGCTACCTCTCCCCATCTCTCCAACAATCATCCAGACCTACTCTTCCAAGTCCAGCTAGAATAATCTACATCTAGCCCTTGCAAACTCTTCGCCACCTTTTCTTCACTTCTCAAACATCCTCTCAAATTATCTTTCTTTACTCCACTTTCCACTGACAATGTTCTTAAGCTCCTGACATCCTGAAACCCTACCACATCACCACTTGATCCAATGGCATCACCCATATGTTTTACCATATCCTCAGATCTTCTAATATCATATAATAAATAAGTGCTTGGAAACCAGATCAGACTGGCTTTATTCACACTATCCTAAAAAAGACAACATTCAGCATCATTGAAATGAACAATTAGGGGACTGGTATCTTCTCTCCTTCCCATGAAGCATGCTGTATATAACCAACTTAAAATTATTCTATCACAAACTAGTCCCTAACCTGCCTGGATATTCTACAGAAAGAGTTTCATGCACCCAAAACATCTAAACTGTCTCTAAGGCTCTTGATCTTTCTGAAGTTAAAAAAAAAAAAAGGAATCATTTCTTCTGCCAAGCAATGGGTTGTGTTCTGCCTTGAGGGTCGCAGTTATCCAGTATCATGGAAAGGATCTGTGTCTGCCCCACAAAGACTTACCACTGGTGTTCCCCAAGACTCTTCTCCTTTCCTTGTACTCTTGTTGTCTTGGTGATATTATATCTTCAGATGGTTTTAAGATTCAAGATTTTTGTCACATGCATAGTTATACAAGTACAATGCGCAGTGAAATGTTTCTCTTGCTGCTGTTATGGAGATGACACTTAACTTATCCTTTCCTTCCAGTGACTCCCAGATCTCAGCCTGAATCTCTGCACGTCTGAATAACATTTTGTCCTGCATGATAGTATATCACCTGCAGCTAAATCCCAGCAAAAACTCTGTTTCTTGTCACATTAACAATATTACCTGAACTTGCAGGTGCCTTCCTAATGACATCAGAAGAATTTGTTCATCCCTCACCACTGACACCACTCAGATGCTTGTCCAGTCACTTGTCATCTCAAGACTGGACTGACCACCCTACAGATGATTCAGATTCTCTGTCACATGCATAGTTTAACAAGTACAACATGCAGTGAAATGTATCCATGTGTGGTCCTAAAATATAAAAATTCTAATACACCACATCACTTCTGTAAACCCTTCTCTGGCTGCTCGCATCAGATTCAAACCTATAACACTTGCCTGCAAAGCCACAAATGGACCAGCTCCATTTTACTTATCAGCAAAGAGCGGAACACATGACCCTTCTGTTTTCATCAGTCAAAGACATGCATCACGACTTTCCAGAGTTTTGGCACCGAAGTGGTGGAACAAACCTCCCCTGAGCACCAGAACTGCTGAGACCCTCACTGTCTTCAAACTTAGCCAACACAAACTTCTACATTTGTGATCTGATGGGTCCCTGGTGGAGTACTTTTCTCCTTACAAGTGTGCGGGACATGTTTTGTGAACTAAAAAGCGCCCGTGTACGTCGCTCTGAATAAGAGCATCTGTGAAATGCTGTACATACAAGCCCTACCCTGAGCGATTGCTCCAGCCTCAGATATTGCTGCAAGAAATGGCCACACACTTCCCTAGATGCACTTGAATTCAGCCCTCAATGTAATGTGAACAAAAACAGGACTCATCAGAACTCAGCTGCACGGTTTTTGCTGCCTTTTTACAGTGTACAAGAGGACTTACAGAAGTCAAACCAGACAGAAAACTCAACCAGTACTCATCCACGGTCTTGCACACCAATAATGGTTCATTAATAATAATAATAATAATAATAATAATAATAATAATAATAATAATAATGATAATAATACATTTTATTTATATAGCGCCTTTTCCGAGCTCAAGGACGCTTTACAATGAGTATGGTAGAAACAAAAATGGACAGATGACAAATATACAAAAAAGTCAAGTACTACAAACAGTAATGAACAAGGAAATATGGCAGAAAACAAGGCAGGTAAACGGA
>JBBPCW010000920.1:0-10105 GCA_037974425.1 Phenacogrammus interruptus
TGTGTGTGTGTGTGTGTGTGTGTGTGTGTGTGTGTGTGTGTGTGTGTGTGTGTGTGTGTGTGTGTGTGCATTCATGGCAGCTTGCGTAAGCAAGGGGTCTGCCTTGATGCAAGAGAGCAGTACTGCATGCAGATTGAAGTTCATCGAGTGCACAGGGAATTTTTAAACTCACCATTTCATAACAAAATCCCATCCCAAAAATAGTACACCATGCTCACCATCGATACACTATTGTAGCAAAAATCACAATTTCTACTCTAATCCCAGATGCTCACTCCTAAAGCAAACAAGTTCTACAAAAAGTGTTCCATGTTTACCATTCACTCAAAAGACCTTTTCTGCAAATTCACTCAACTATTATGGGCTGCTTTAAAAGTCAACCTCAACCATTGGGCATTAACTGTAATTAAAAATATATATAAATAACAACAAAAAAAAAGCTGGACCCCAATGTCCATGTTTTCTTTGTCCTTTGTAATGTAATTCTGTAATGATTGCATTTGAATTATATTACATTTAACAACAAACAATTGTATGCAAAAAAAACCTCCTAAATCACATTGTTTTGTAAGTACATGTTCTCTAAAGGAAATTTACTGAAATATAGCATATTTAATACCAATATTAGAGCACAAATTTTGTTAGAACGTGCTACAAATGTGTCAAGTTGGCAGCTAGACAACATGATCCAGAAAAGGCCAACAAGTTGTTGAAACGAATTCATATTCAGTGTGTAAACTGGAGAAAATGCTAAAATTACTTAATATTTAAAGCGGTGTAACAGGCCCCTGGTATTTTGAAGTGTTAATCTTTACAACTACACACAAAGAATTTCATGAAAGAAAGTTCTAGAAAATTAAATTTGTGTTTTGTATTTGTTAAGATAATAATCACATCGTAAAGAGCCAATAATGATCATGTTTGTTTAATAATCACATTTTTCACAGGTGAGGCACTTCCTGACATTTTGCATAAGAAGATGAAGTCCCAGTGTTTGTGCCAAATCGTGGCCAACACATGTTTACTTACTGACATAAGTCCAAAAAAACTTTACTACTGACTGACTAAGTAAAGCTAATTTTCATTAAATGTTTTGACCCTGCACATTTTATTAGTCTCCATTCAGATAACTGTACTTGCTCACATCTCGGAAGAATACCAACCTTCAGCTGAACAAGCTAGCAGTAAGAAATACTGCAAATGACATTTATCAAATGTCACATCGTGTGTTAACAGACTGAGACCGAGTGCATAAATATTAACTCATGCGCTGCAGGAAAAATATTTATGGTATTTGTGAGCCATGGTGCTCTTTCCACTTAATATGTAGCTTTCACTTTTGGGGGGAATGTCTCACCCCCCAGTTGAAATGAAGATTTTTACTGATTTCTCTGTTAGTTTGTGTCAATTGGTTGTCAGTTCTTGTGACTGGAGGGAGTGGAGTGGGGTATACATCACTATTCTGGCTATTTTTTGCATCTGTGCATATATTTCACTGATAGTTAGTATAGGCTAAATGGCATCCCCCAAAACACATAGTAAAGAGTGTCAGCTTCGGGGATATTTGTGTTCATTACTAAGAATTATTCAGAAACTGCAATTAAATTAAATGTAAGTAGCTAAGAGAATGAGGTACTGTGGAGCTGTCATTCAGAAGCAAGAAAACCACTTCCAATCTGAACTGACCTGTCCATGCACTGCCCCTGTCCATGTGATGCCCACAACATCACATAACTCTAGTAAAAATCTTGTTCGGTGAAAAAGAAACCATAATCATGGTTTTTCAGCGAAAGCTAGCATGATGGTTAATGCACCACTGCAGTTTCATGCCTAGTTTCCATTGGCTACAGCATCACATTCCTGTTTGGTAGCATGCTTGTTTAAATAGAAACCTCTTAGTGCTTCTAGACAAAGACAAAGACAATTTCTCATTAAACTGAACAGGGTCTTTGCTAGGCCAACAGGCCACTAATTCTAGAACCCAAATATAGAAAAACAGATCTAGACCAACACTGGTGCAGTGACAGGCCTTTGCTTTGCATTAGTGAATGCCTCAAAGGTATTATGGGTCTGGGGTGCGTTCAGGATAAAGGCAAAGGGCAGCCCAGACACTGGTCTAGATCCAGAGCAGATCTGTCTAATACTACAGCATCAGTCAAGTGGCAAACAGAGCTGTCAGGACGATCTGCTCCCCGTACCAGGTATATAGGTCAGAGAGCGAGACAGAGAGAGAGAGAGAAAGAGAGACAGAGAGAGAGAGAGAGCGAGAGAGAGGAAGAGAGAGAGAAAGAGAAAGAGAGAGAGAGAAAGAGAAAGAGAGAGAGTGAAAGAGAAAGAGAGAGAGTGAGAGGGAAAGAGAGAGCGAGGGAGGAGAGAGAAAGAGAGAGAGAGGAAGGGGGGGGGCAGGTTACTAGCAGCTTCTCACTGCACTGTTATATACATTATCATATTGGTGGCCTTTTTGATGTCTGCTGCTGCAGAAACAGTGACCCACATCCGGCACATATAGAGCTAACCTGTGGGGGCATATAGTAATGCCCAAATGCCTTAGACCGACTCTTTGAGAACCACAAGCAGAGGAGCATCACTGCTTTCATGTTACCATTCCACATTCTTCCCAACCGAAAGATGTCAAAACGGCTTGAATGCGGACATCCGTCCTTTTTTCAGCTTAATGACCCCCCTTTCGTTCTCGGCCTCTGTCATTTTTCCTCTTGGTCCCTCTTGGGTGCTGTTCTCTCTCTTTTTTCGTCACTCTTTCATCTCTCTTTCATTCAGGCAGGAAGTGCCTCCACAGCAAGAGGATGCATTGAGGCCCTTTCAGGCACACAATAGCTGTGGCTTTTAGGTACTCTTTTAAGAACGTTAGACTTTTGTGCAACAGGGGCTACATATACGCAGCACGTGCGCTCACATGTGTGTGTGCTTGGAGTTGTTCATTAACCCACTCACTACAGAAAGCATTAAAGATTTACCATAGTTCAAAAAAGAGACGCTATATATCATACACAGGCCCCTGGTCAAAATATGTACACAAATTCTGCAGACGTTTGCACACTTCAGCACATTTTCATGCACCATTATTTATTATTTGTTAAATTATTTACTGAATTTGTATCCTGAAAGGATGTGAACTTTTTTATCTAGTAAATCAACAAAACATGTAATTTAGGTCAGGGGCTGACATACATTGGTGTGTGGACATAAGCACTCCCTCTCTTTCAAAGAAAAAAAAATTAGGTTTAATCATCCACATTGTTTTATTTGCTGCTAACAAATGACTAGCTGATTATTCTGGACTTATTTTTATTAAGACACCAAAGAGAAAACAATAAGAACTGGATAAGATGGGTCTGATTCACCTCTAGCCCAAGATTCACATAGCCAACTTGAGATGCCACGTCAAAAACTTTATTGTGTATTACAAGTAGTGAAACGTTCCCTCGCTCTGTAAAATAAACATTTTAAGTTTATTTAAACAGAGTCACAGATTCATTTTAAGTATGTCATTACATTACAGTGGTTAATGCAGAAATGTTTTAATCTGCAGAGCTGTTATTTATATTAGCTGTATTAGTAGCTGTAATATTTTTATATCTTTGTATATTTGTACATCTTACACAGATCTTCAGTAAAGTTATTCTTTTTTGTTCATGCTGTAGCTGATTTTATGTTGATAATATGTGCATCAAGTAGCGTACCTTCATTAAGTCATCCTTCCATAGAACAGTAGCCACCAGCTTTACAGAGAACCACTTAGTGATCCATCTCATACAGACTTACAAATAACATGATCTCTAGTGTCTTATCATCCCTCAGGCTAATTTACTATAAAATGGGAAAGCAAGAGCACACTAATAATTTGTTTAGCTAGCAGTATTACACGTGAATAACAGGTAGCACACTGCTGTGATTTACAGAGCGTATGTGGTATAGTAATTGTAAGTCGATATACACATACACACACACACACACACACACACATACATACAAAAGCACATATGCCATGAGTTCACACACCAGATTCACCGGTGGTTTATTTAAATGAAGAGATTCTCTGTTTCATCTACTCCAGCTGCACTCTTGTCAGTGTGGGAAACTCAAAATGAGACTAAGCAATTTACCACAAGTCTACATTCCTCTCTCTCTCTCTCTCTCTCTCTCTCTCTTATTCTCTTTCTTTCTTCCTACTCTCTCACCATTTACCCGTTGTCAACATTCCTCCCCTCCTCTGCACTCTAATCTGTACTGTGAAGATGCAAAGAAAGAGAGTGAGCCATTGTAGGTTCTTCTTGCTTTGGTTGCAGAGTTTACCCAGGAGGATCTGTAAACCACGGGTCTTTGGCATTGACTCATGGGTTCGGGTCAGTTTACTAGAAAATTCTGCAGGTGTGGGTGGGTGCTGTGCAGATCAAGAAATGACAAAGCAGTGTTCTGAATGATTAATAAATCACAGAAATGTTGACAGTGGGATTAACAAATGTTGTTGTGGGTCTGGAGGGGCAGGTTGTCTCTCATAATGGATTCAAAATGGACTAAAAAAGACCTGAGACATGCATCTCTTTGTCAAGCTGCCAGGCTGTTCTGCAGTAGCTCAGAGAAGCTACTCAGAGTTCTCTCGTGTTAATTATCTGAATAACCATTTATGCACTCGGCAGGAAACCTCTCAGGAATGAAGTGCAGGGCAGCGGACTCCCTCCATTCATGAGAGAGAGGAAATGAAACCTGCTGCTTTATAGAGACGTGCAGAAAGCAGACTCACCACTTACACATGACCATCAGGGCCAGTTACACTCATGCAAAGTTCTTAAAGAGCATAAAAGCCTAGTTGTGGCTAATGGAAAATCAGCTACACTACTCTAACTACAAAAAGGTGCCCTACAGCATTAGACCTGGGCATTTGGTGGCGTGTGGTGTGTGTGACACTTGAGAAGCTTCACATGCGTTGTATGACTTCATCATCAGTAATTTATGAAGACAGTTTTTTCTTCTCTTTATTATAGTAAATCTGCTCTGCTCACCACAGATGTTTGGATAATTAAAGCACAGACACAAGTTTTGATTATGATGGCTCAAATCTGAGGGCTGTGCTTTGCTGTGTTTGGATCTGTAGCCTGGTCATTAATCTAATGATAATATAAAAACATTGAGCCCAAATACTGTAGTATCAAAGTGATTGAAAATGAGTGTGGTGACAAGAAACAGTCAATGTGAGAACAAAACATAGGGTGAAGGGAATCCAGAGTTTGTACTCTTAATTTTTATACTCATGACTTTTTCTTTTTCTTTCTTGGTAATTTGCAGCAAATCTGAGCACAAATCACTTGTATCCATTTCTGGAAGAAATACCTTGCTGTATCTATATCAGAATCAAAATCAGAATCTGTATGTATATATACAGTAATACCCCAGTTTTATGAGGATCAGGAGCCATGGATTCAGTCACACACAGATTGTTTTAAAGCAACTCATTGTTTTACGTGGAAATCCCCACAATATTGCGGAAACTGCAAATATCCTCCCTTTTTTGGGAGAACAAAACTGTATTACCACCACCAGCCCACACTGAAAAGTTGTCAAAAAAAAAAGAAGCCTGCTCTGTGTCTTGTCCTCTTATTTTAGTGTTTAACCCCCGCAATTTTCAAGTTATCTCAGTTTATTTAGTACTAGTAAGCCGTGCCTTGTCTAAACATGTGGGAAGAGAGAGTTATTTCAATGTTTCTTTTGTGTACAAGTCGCTTTGCACGCTGTTAATGCTAATCGCTAATGCTAACAGTGCTTTTCTCTCTCCCTCTCTCTCTTATACACATATACACACACACACACCCACACACACACACACACAAATGAAACAATATTTCCTACCTTGTCCCTAACTTAACTGAGCACCAGCACAGAGAGCTGTCTTGCTCTTTTGTGTAGGAGTCTTTGCACGCTGCTAATGCTAACCGCTAATGCTAACTTTTTTTAAGCAATAACGTTTCTGATTATGATTATTTATTTAGCTTTACATTTTCTTTATGGGTAATGCATTAAACTGAGTTTCAAATGAAATTAAAGTGTTCTGTGAGCATATTTGGGGGCATATTTAGGGTTTACACCTACAAAATTTTTAGGCATTTTTTTAAGCAAAACACAACGCGGTTATTCATGTATACACATGTACACCAGCGGCAGCTCATGGTCAATATTTTTAGTGAAACAAACCACCCTTCATCCCCGTCATGCGCTGTGAAACAAACTCAGTACCTCACCATGCACCCTGGACAGCTTGATTTTCTTCATGTTCTTCTTTTGCTGCCTCACATTTTGATGTATCTTCTCTCTCCTGCTCTTCCCTCATTCTCCTCATAGTTAGTGTTAAATCACTACCAAATATAAAAAGTATTTTATTGTGCATATCTTACAAACACGTAATTGTAATGTTTATTTCAACAGTACATAACAGTATTTATAAATCCCAAGAAAACATATGTAACCTCTTTCTCACCTTATAAATTAATTCTACCCTCCTGGTCTTCTTGGTGAAGTTGTTAATCAATCTGTCATACCAGCAGGGATTTTTTTTCAAGGATTTTACCAGTGCCCAGCTTGGCTGGGTGGTGGTGGGGACCAGTAGCAAGCAGTCAAGCTTACAAGCTAAAGCCTTCCTTCTGTGAACTTGTACATGAATAATAATAAAAAGCATAAAATAAAAAGAAATATTATTAATAAAAAATTAGTATATAATATGTTACACATTTTGTTCAGTTTCAGTCTCAAACTCAACGTCAGTGCTCATTACATAAAAAACAACAAAGTGAATACAAAGGCGGTGATTGGCCGCAGTGTTATGTCAGTCATTTTAAAGTAGAGAACTACACAATCACAGTAGGCAGTCACTTGTTTCACACATGGGTCTCTTATTTACCATTAGAGTCCACTGAAACCTCGAAAATCCACAAGCTGCTGGGGTTTGAGAAGATTTACATTGAAATGAATGGGGAAAGGGTTTTTGACCAGAGACGTATACAGCTGTAACGCTATTGAGGAGCTGAAATTAGGAGAGCAACCTTATTTTTATGAGCATTTTTTTGTTTCACACAAATGAAACAAAAAATAGTTGATAGTTGAAGGTTTTTTTCTAATATTTTTCGTAGTGAAACTGAAAAGAAATTGCCACTGATGTACACACACATACATCCATGTGCATATATACACACACATACACATACACACATATATACATACATACATTATATGTAAGTGAGTATATGGGTGTATATGGTAATCCCACAGTGTTACGCGGATAAAGAGTCACAGATTCAGTCACACAGATTTTTTTTGAGACCCAAACTCATAATTTTACGCGGAAACCCCCGCAATAATGTGGAAACTGCAAATATCCTCTTTTGCTTTTTTTGTGGCAATAAATATATTTTTCTAGATGTTTTCACACAAGAGGACCCGTTCACCCACGGTATCCCAATATTTTTGTCCCACGACCTTCCGAGTTGCATATCTCGGCTGGGAAGGCAGTGACACTTTAAACTTCACAGCTCGGTAGATCTCCAGGAGACCTTTCCAACGAGCCCTCATTTGTATTTTTAGGCCGAGTAGATCAGGTTTTGTTCCCTGAAAATCGTGAGCAGAAGCACATTCAGACATACGTCCATCTTTAAATGCAATCTGGGTGTAAACTTTTGCCCGCAACCTTCTGAGTTTAAATTCGGTGGGGAATTTAAATTCGAATACGGGCTTAAAGTTACATTTTCTTCAAAGATAATGAATTAAACTGAGTTTAAAATGACATTAAAGTGCTCTGGGAGCATATTTGGGGACATATTTAGAATTTACACTATATAGGCTTTTGTTTTAAACCAAAACACACAACAACATGTTTTTTCACTATACGCGGGTGCTCTTGGAACGTAAACTCCGCAAAAGGCAGGGGATTACTGTATAGGTGTGTGTATGTGAGTACAGTAAAAACAGCTTTTTGCAGGGGTTCTAGGAGCACAGTTTACACTGAACTGCTGTCTCCCCAATGTTAGAAAATAAAATACCGATGTTACCCCTGTACAGATTACACTGTAATTCATGTATATGTCACGGTTGGTGGCCGCTAGAGGCCACTGCTTTTCTGTTTTTTGACCCTGTTTTCTGTTCTGTGTGTTCTTGGACTCTTATTTTGACATGACTGTTCTGATTCTGTTCTTTTGTAACGTGTCTGTGGTTCTCACCTGTTTTCTGTTTATGTGCTCCCCAGTTCCCAGCTGCCTTGTGTTTCCCCTAGTTATGTTGTGTATTTAAGCCTGTCTCTGTTAGTTTGCCCTCATGTGTCCATCGCCTCACACCCTCATGTTGAGTGCCCCGTTTTGTCCTGATTCCTGTTTCTGGTTTTTCACGTGCCTGTAGACTACGGCCCACGCGCCTTGTTTTGTTTTGCTTCAGTTTCGTTAATAAACAGAATAGTGCATGGATTCCTGGCTGTCTGCCCGTTCCTGCATGCTCCGAGGGAGTTCGGAGTCGTGAGGCTCGCGCCCATGACTCTGACAGTATACATGTTTTCTTTGGGATAAGCAGGTAAATACAGAGAAAAATTAATTTAATTTACAGTAATAAAAATACAGAGCTTAAGAATAGCAAAACAAAAACACAACAAACACTCAAGACACTCCATGGGAGAAATTCTGGACTGTAGCATCACAGGGCAGCAGCCAATCAGCAACAAGGAGACATAAATGGCATTCTCGCCTCTGAGTACAACCTCCTGTCTCGGAGTACAGGTGACTGTGATGTTTGGGCCTTATTCATCACGCCTCCTCATCCTTGTGCTGGTTGTTTATGTTTGGGGCGGCGCTGAGCAGATTGCCTTGGTAACCCAAACAAAAACAACCCCGGGCGTCACAGTCAGCTGTACTCAGAGGCAAGAGGTTCCAAAATTCGTGATGGACTGAAACCGCGACTGCTGATCCACGTTAAAGCGGGGAATTATTGTATATGTGTGTATGTGTATCAACCGGAATCAAATTCCTTGTATGTGTGCACTCACATACTTGATCAATAAATGTGATTCTGATATGTACACAGCCAGAGAATAAAGATTTTGCCTGATAAGTATTTTTTTTCCTCGCTATATTGGTAGAGCTCATATGCATGTAAGCATGTCCAGGACAAGTGGACAAGAAAGCACATTTTTCTCGATTACAGTTTAGAGGCCAGCGAGACTCCTCTGAGTTTCCCTAGTGGAAACTGTTGACTTTGAAAGTCATGTAGTGTGTCAAAACCGTAAAATAGAGCCATGAGGAGAAGGAAAAAGCTTAAACTTGTTTCGTGGTGTTTGTAGCTGTAGCATCTTTGCTAATCTAACAATACATGAATTAGCAGGCCAAAAGTGCCACACACCAGAGTACAGGTTCATACAAGCAGAACAGGCTGAAAAAAACTGGTGTTAAAGTGACAGCTGATCTTAAATGTGTTTATAGCTAACTCTGGGTCACTTCCTGAGATATTCCTTGGTCTTGTTTTTGTTATTCCTCTCTTTCTAATAGTACCACAATAACCATCAGTGTGTTAACGGCACGCTCATTATTTAAAAAAAATGTTTTTATTTTTAAATACCTTAACATATCTTATTACTATTATACTGCCAAACACCACTTGGTTCCTGAACACCAAAGTAGTCTCTTCACAGACTCCCTTCCTACAATGGGGTTGATGGAATATAAACCAAAAATAAAACAATGTTTTGTCTTTGCAGGTCCACATTTTAAAAAGATCATTGTGTTTTAAAACATTTTACTATTTTTAATATGTCAGAAAACTCGCTTTCTGTAGAGAGGTCTGAATTGTTTTCAATGCAGGGGGTTCTCATTCCTCCCCTTTCAACCTTCTTTGCATTCTAGCAGCTTAATTTATGGCCTTTCACAAATACACTTTTACTTGGAAATGTAACAACTATTCAAGCGGAAAGGGCTAAGTGTAAACAAACAAACCAAAATCCCAGTAAAGTTCAACTGCCAGCATGCATGAGATGAAGTGTAATGCTTTTTACACACACACACACACACACACACACACACACACACACACACACACACACACACACACACACACACACACA
>JBBPCW010001006.1:0-24333 GCA_037974425.1 Phenacogrammus interruptus
GAATATATGTTCATTGTTGCCTCATTGTAAGACCGCATGAAAAAATGCATTATAATATACACGCATTCATACACAGGGGTGTTAGTTATTTGTTGCGTATGGCATTAAAAACGTTAGAAATGGTATTAAAAAGGGCATTAGAAGGCATTAAATAAGATTTGAAAATCATGCAGAAACCCTGGAGAAGTAAAGCCTGAAACTTTCACACATTTGTGTCTTTGAGCTGCAATTTATCAACCACCGTGAAGCGATTTTGGCCAAGGCGGAATCAAGAAGACACGTCAGCATCTTCAGTTATTAAACTGTTCATCTGATGGAGTGAGGAGCATCATGTGACACCACACAATCACATGAATGGTGGTGTGTTTGTGTGAAGCTGTAATTCTAAATCTTTGGAAAGGTGAATTTAGGGCTCAGAGATACACTATACAGACAAAACTATTGGGACACATGTCTATTACACCTACAGGGACTTTAATGACATTGCCTTCAAATACGTAGACTTAGTTCCTAGCTGTGTAAAAGATTGACAGGTTCTGCTGTTCTGTGGCTGTTTCAGTCCTTCTTCCTCCTTCAGTTCAGAGCTGTGGTAACCAGTCTGAGCCATGTTTTCAGAGTTACAGAACTGGGCAGCCAGTGCTCTCCTGCGTCTGCAGCTGTCTGATGACGTTGAGTGAGTTGTAGTTCAAAAGATGCGGTGTGGGCTCATACACATCTGGCAGAAGGGAATTTGGCTTAAATATGGGTGGGAAGAAACTGGATCGAACAAAAAAAGGCAGAGCTGGTGCACTCAGCATTATCCAACAGACAGTGCCTGCTGTTTTCTTTGTCCAGAAAACTGTAATTAAGCATGTAAATGCATGCTGTGCGTCTTCAGAGAACCCATTACTTGCTATAGAAGTAAACATCTGAACAATCAGATTTGGAGACAGGCCCAGACATCTCTTTTAAGCAGAATATTTTTAAATGGTTTCACAGAGCGCATTTTGTGCGACAAATAAAGGTTAATGTTGACCTCATTTTCATTGAGTAGTCTCATCTCTGGATTACAGTGCATTTATTCAGGCCCTTTATTTAATATTACTACAGTACTTAAAGCATATATGCCACTTTTAACCATGTACTTATAAGTATGATCAAAAAAGCTTTTATGCATGAAAAGGGATGCACTGATGCCATTTTTTATCTTTCAAAATTGATAACTAATTGTAAGGCATCAGACAGTATACAGTGCCAATACATTTGCTGATCTCATAACGTGATCATGTGAATGGAAGGAGTGAAGACTGGCCCTGCTGGTACAGCGGAAGAAGAGCTCCTGTAGCACAAATTGCTAAAATAGCACACACTATGATAGAAAGGGGTCGGACAGACACACACATTGCATCACAGATTGCTACATAAAGGGCTGCGTAGCTGAAGACCAGTCACAGTACCCATGCTGACCCCTGTAAACCTTCGAAAGTGCCTGCAATGAACATGTGAACATTTGGATCATGAGATGATGGAAGAAAGTGGTCTGGTCTAGTGAATCATTTTTTCCCTATTTGTTATGGACATATAATTCTGGAAAATACTGGAAAATAATTGTGGTCCGTGCACGTAATCAAAATCAAGCTCAAGTAATTCCAATCAGAGGATTATGTAAGGATTGTGACAGGCCTGGGTCAGCTGAAGAGATTTCACCTGACATGAGATTGCTGGCTTTCTTCTTTTTTTTGGAATGTTCTACTGGTGTGCATGTTTGTTTCTTCTTTGTGTTGCAGCTTTACTGCTGCACCTGTCGTGTGTGCGCACGCATGCGTGTTTATACCCGTTGTACAGATCACTTTTTGTTTTGTTTGTATTGATTAGAAAAGTCTTATTTTGCAGTACAAAATATACTATACATATATAACATGCATATATAACACATATATAACACACATCATGTTCGTTGTTTCCAATAGACCATGAGAAGTCGTTGAGATGTGCCTCTGCATGCCCGATTACCAGTATAAATTATATGATAACTAACGAAACTGGTCTCAGAGAAGTAACTGAAGGTGCATGTGTACTGTAACGAGAGCCTGTAGGTTTCACAGAAGAAAGAAAAACTGTAGCTACAGAACACACACAGGCAGTGAGGGACAGTGTATTAAACTGAGGTTGACTGGGTGCATGAAGAGCAGAGAGTCAAAATGTAGTAAACAATCACTTTACCTGTCTAGACTTGATTTGAGAGGTTTCCTAGTTAAAGTGTGTGTGTGGACGCATCATAACAAGTGCATTTTCTGTTGAATGCCAAATCATTTCCTGGAGCTGGTGCCAAAATATTTTTCTTACAGTTTTAAGCTGGTATTACCTAATTGGACTTGACAGTATTAATGATTTGGCTGTGTGAAAAACACTTTAGTCTTCTGTTTAGGGGTGGACATATCATAAAATATTACTAAATGTTTTTACAATGCACAATTAGTGTTATTACACTTAAGCTGAACTAATTCTGCTCTCTCTCTGATGGATATCCATTTGGGTGTTGTTTTAGACGTACTGGCCAAATACAGTGTAATTTAAGTTGTGCTTTTGTCACAAGTTTTGTTTTTTTTAAAGGCTTGTTTGTAGCCAAAACACCTTAAATATTCATTACATTTTGTATGAAAGCCCTCAGTTTCTGCAGTCTGTCAGTGTACAACCAGATTTACTTTGCTGGTTTTCTTGACTTCCTCGATCTGACCTCAAATTTGTAGAGTTAGGACTGTAGTCATTATGCAGAGAGATGTAATCTCAAGAAGATTCATCAAATCCTTGATTTGTGCAAACGTAGGCATTCTTCATTAGAGTATGATAATGTTGCGGAAGCTGTGTAATTAATTTAAACCCCATCTGTAGGCTTAAGACTAATGCTGCAGGACACTACAGGATGGTGTCATGGGGGGCTGATATAATAAGCGTTCCGATTTGCGCACACAGGGATTGAAGAAGTGTATTAATTATTAATACATCTGTATTGCAATTTTTATTTTAGTTACAAAATGTGAACATGCCTCACATAAACAGAAGTAGACATTGGAAAGTAAAATTCCATGGTCTAAATGAATTAATGGCATAGTTAAAACCAGCGAGAGAAGAGAGGTCCAATTTACTATCACTAACATGTTTTTAATCTGATAAAAACACCTATTGCACTCACATTCATAATATTCAGAGCTGACTGTGGGACAACCTCTCTAACGTTACATTTATCTAATCTAGGTTTAATATGAATTATGAGGGCATAAACTAATTTCTTAGTATCTTGCAGGGTTACCTTGTGTCTCTTGAATGTTACTCATACAACACAATGAAGTCTTGAGGATCTTTCAGAAAAATATATTATAAATTAGCCATTAGGGTTACAAAAGACTCTGAGACTGTTACTCATATTCCCGTTGAAACTGTTGAAGATAAAAGCTACAACATTAATTTGGCTCCTTATGGTTAGCAGTGAGACTTGGGCTCCCATGACACTATGGCTTGGACCACTTTTAGTAGGTACTGAACACTGTATACTGGGAACCAATACACAAGACCTGCTGTTTTGAACAGAACCAGACCAGAACTAGCCACCTTATCACAGTTTGGTTCTTGTCAAAGTGTCTCAGAACCTTAAGCTTCTTTTGTTTTCCTGCTTCCGGCACATCAGCTTCAAGGACGGACAGTTCACTTTTCCACACAGGAGTACTGCTGTATTCAACTTCAACTAAATCTGGTCTCAAAGGCTTCAAACTCACTGCAGCTGCTATTTTAGCACAAGAAACAGCATCCCAGGTCTTGCATCTGCCTCACTAGTGTTGCGGGATCGACGCTAAAAAGACAAAGCGAACAGGAAAATGTGTTTTATGTGAATTTCATATTGATATACATATATGTGTATACATGCATCCCTATGGCCAAGTGACTTATTTAGAATTTGGATTTAGGAAAGTGAAATGTGAAGGTTTTTATTCCTCCACTGGTGCATGATGATATCATCAAAACATGAGAGATTTAAAGGTTGAGTAATCTGTGAAGAAAGCTCTCAAACACAGATTATAAATGGAAAGGTGGGAGAAAAGTAGAGCGTGTGCCAAATGGGTCAGTGTGCATAATGCTCACTCTCAGAGCTTTATGCAAGTATTGTAGGGATTTTATTATTTTTTTCCCTCACATTAAGCTGAACAGATTTGTGTAATAATGTCGATGAATACTAATGACTGTTTTGTTTTTGTCTTCCCCCCCCCCCCCTTTGGCAGGGGCGACAAAAGAGATTGGATCAGCGTTAACCAGGATGTGTATGAGACACAGAAGCATTGAGAACAAACTCAAACTATTCTCCGCGTAAGAGTCCTTTACGTTCATTACTTTCAAGCCGCTCATGCTCTTACGATCTGAAAACTGGAACCAAATGTTATTTGAAGCTGTATGCTTTTATCATTTAAAGCTTTTAAGGTTTAGACCACTTAGCGATGTAGTAATAATTCTAATTGTCATGTTCTGTATGCTCAGGCATGCTCAGCCATTTGAATCCCAGACTTACATTCATTTAATTTATGGCCTGTAAGGTCTTTTCAAACTGTCTGTTTTATAGATGTGTAAAAGAGCAGGCTGGGGGTCACAAGTGGCTTTTTTAAGCTAATAGTCTTTTTCTATTTGATTGTCTTGATTTTGCACTAAAGTTGTACTGCTAAAGTAAGAAATCCTGTTTTAATATGAAATATGTTAAATTGTGTATGTGTAAATGGAATTAAGTTGAATTTTGAGGATTATATTGTCATATCATGAAAGTTGCAATTTATAATCTGCCCTAGGAGCTACCATTATCACTTGATAGATTATATTATGTTAGATAGTATTATCTTGTATAACATTATATTATGTTATAGTTGTTTTTGTAATATTTCTGAATGTCCCAACCCTAGAAGCTTTATACTGTAGCGTATGTTGCCCTCCTTATTTATCTTTTTCATCCTGCCATTGTCAGTTGTCGTGTGTGTGTGTGTGTGTGTGTGTGTTGCAGTGCTCTCATGGATAATCTGATTAGTCCTCTGGAGCTGAAGATTGAAGAGTGGAAAAAAGTGGCCAGTCAGCTTGATAAGGACCATGCCAAAGGTATAAACTCAACTCCACTTTAATCTTCTTATGCTAAATGTGCCACATACAGACCAATTGCCCCATTATTTACTTTATTACTCTGACACAACATCCAGCTCTTTATGTAATTGATCAGTAGTGCAGTAATCACCTTACCGGATTTTATTCTGTGTGGAAACTTGAGTAGAACTTTTAATCTCATTAGCACGATCGTCACCTCCTGAAGAAAACCATCGTTATTTTCTTTACTTAGCACTGGATTTCCAAAAGCCAGAAGTAATACATACATGTTTCTGAGGTTTATTTTAGAATCACAACATTTTAAATGAAGTTGATTCCACAAGCAGTCCTTATTGTTCATTACTGCAATGAAGTGACCCGCATGAATTATTGATACACTGGTACAGAGTTAAGTACCAATTAGTCAACTTTGAAATTCTTAAGGGGTTATTTATTTTTATTTCCCAGCCATTATACTACACTTGTGGCTATTATTAGCTCTGTATAATTAATGAATTGTTTTTGTTTTAACCATGCTGACTTTTCATTAACATTTTAGCTGCTGTCTCACAGAATAACTGATATTTGTTGTATTTTTAGAGTACAAGAAAGCACGAGCAGACATCAAGAAGAAATCCTCAGACACAGTAAAACTGCAGAAGAAGGTGAAAAAAGGTAAGAAGTAGTGAGTGAGAGAGACAGAGATAGTCAAAGAGGAAGTCTGAGTAAGTACCTTGAGGTTAGTGTAGATTAGAGAGAAAGAAACACAGACAGAGAGGACCAAGTATAAATCTTAGGTAATGAGGTGCATGTAGGTACATGGACACACACACACACACACACACACACACACACACACACACTCTGATACATCACTTCCCACTCAAACTGAGTACACAATAGCACAGCTGTGATGGCACCACACCCTGCGTTGTCATCATGCCATGCCCTTGCTTGTCTTTGTCACCCTACCATATATGGTGGCGTGAGAGATATGATGTGGCTTACCTGTGGAACAATGAATTCTGAAGTCTGCATATATACTGGACTGTGCAATAGTGAAAAAATCTAAATCAAACTAAATTAAATACAAATAACATTATACAGATTAAATACAAATAACATTATACAGTCAATAGTGATGTTATGGTCAGTATAGCCGTGTGTTCTGGTGGACGTCCAATATTACTGTAGTTTCATCAGAAACCTCTTTTGACTCAATCAGTCCTTCATTAAGTTAAATCAGGAGCTGCTGAAGGAGTTTCATAAATCCAGCTGGGGGAGCTGAGGAGAAATCTGGAAACGAACCTGTGTTCTCCTCACCAACTCACACAATATCAACTAATTTTATAGTAAAAACAAATCCTGATTTTTTATACTGCTTTCTAGTTTGTGTTTGTTCTAATGTGAACTTTGTTAACAGGAAAAACAAACTCACAGAGAAAATGGCTTTAAAGAATTTGCACAGTTCTGTCTGTGGTGTATAGATACAAGAAATTATTTTTAATGGTGTGTAACATGCCCTTTCTTCTCAGTTAAGTTTGGTTTTATTGGGTAGAGCTTTTTACTAAGTTATTATGGTCAAAATTATTGTCTAGTTAATGATGCTTGTTACATTATTCAGCAGTATAATTGCAATATGCTGCATCCATGTTGCAGGTATATGCATAAAATATTCTTAATGATTATATGATTACACGTTTTAGTTGTTTTATTTCACATGCCCGCAAACTTGCCAGTGCGTCCACTATAGTTTTCAACAAGCGAGATCTCTAGCGTGCATGGAAAAGCAACATAACACTGTGATCTCTCTGCAGCCTGATAGCGCTTAAATAGATCATATTCAATAAAGGAGAAGCTTCATCAAATATCCGTCCATGTAGATGATATCAAAACGAAATGGCACAATTGTTCTTTTACCAGAGTGTAGGTGAATGTATGGCTTATATGTACTTTAAAATAGCCGATCCGATATTCTGTAGCACGCATAACGTTATCTTGCATAATGCAAGAAGATGCATCATGTTAAGAGTTTCTGTTGTGTGTGAGACTTGCCAACATGTCAGCAGTTTGGAGTTACCTCAGACTCAAAGAAGAAAATGCCAAGACTAGCGAATGTATTGGGACATCTAGCCCGGGTATCCCAATACTTTATACCCTGATGGAACATGATTGTGGTTTTCTAGGTGGGGAAACCATCAATCTCCATGAAACTTCACAGTTATATAGGGCTCGATGAGACTTTTCCAAAGACCCCTCGTTTGCCATAATAGTTCCAGGAGATCCAGAGTTATATCGTTCACCTCCCCTCTGGTGTCCCATTACTTTTGTCTGAGATGAACGGTATAACTCCGGATCTCCTAGGGCTATTATGGTGGACAAGGTGTCGTTGAAAAGGTCTCAGCGAGCCCCATCTAACTGTGAAGTATCACATTTAGAGTCCGAAATATATATAACATTTATATTTAAGATCATTTAAGGCAAATCCTCCATGTTGGTGAGGGCATATCACAGCACGCAGGCCAGCCCCCTGCGAAGTAACAGACAATTGTAAATATGGGGTGTGGCCAATAAGCATATCTCTCTGTTTGTAAAAGTGCTACATTAAAATCTCACATTTAGAGTTGCCATTTTTAAAAGTGCAACATTTAGATTTATAGCGCAACATTTAGTTTTTTAAATGCATTTAGCTCTAAATGGGTGAAAATTGTGTGAAAGTTGCACTAAATTTAAGCTGTTTTTGCAAACAGCACCCCATGGGGGACATCTTACTATACCATGTCCTCTGCGCAATGTTTCTCCCTTATTATATCACAGTTACGATTTTGTGTGAAGGTGTACAAAATGTATCCAGACATTTTTTAAAGCATTATTTTTTGTTTTATGTTTTTTTTTTAAAAAGGCTCAGTGAATATTGGATTTGTATTGTATGGGCAGATATTCAAATTTACAATATCAGTACCAGAAATAAAAAAAAGTGGTATCATGCCATGTCTAGTATAAAATTAAGGACAGCTTGTTTGTTTTAGATGGCTCCAGAGACATCAGCCTTGAAGTAGCTTCAGTATTGTGAGCTACTTTTGTCGCTAATTGTGTTGCAGGTTGCACTTCTCTGAAGGAGAGCTTTCATGTAGGTTGGCTATTTTTGCTGAGTGCTTGATAGCTCAGCCTAGTATATTTTTAAGGATCTTGTATTAGAAGGTTGTCGGAGCGTTGTGTGAGGTTTCTGGCAGCTGGAAATGGACAGGGGTGTAGAATAAAGTTTGATGGAGGTCAGTCTAGGATACAGTAATGCAGGAGAGGAGCCCAGAAAAAAGAGAGAGAGAGAGAGAGAGAGAGAGAGAGAAACAGAGTGGGAGGGAGAGAGATTTGTTTATGGATGGACTCTGTCATTATGGCTACATAAACCACTTCAAATGTGTGTGTAGCAGTCAGCATTCTAATGAAGTCTTTCTCCCTCTCCTTACACATGACTATACACTCCACTAGCGGTCTGTATGAGCTTTGCAAAGTGTCAGCACTCCCTCGAGAAAGCATTCCTCTACGGTTTATTCGTGTGTTATAAGTATTATTTGGATAATCACAGTACTGATGCATTCATGCACACACTTACTATCTTACACACTGGCCCCGGTTGGTCCAGCTTGCAAAATTATAGTATAGATAGTAGTTTCTCTATTGGTGCATTTTGCATTCATCATCCTGTTCTTCATCAGTGGTCAGTTTCTGACCATAGAACTCTGAAATGCTCTCTGGGAGACTCTGTAACACACACACACACACACACACACAGTAATGCTACTACCATGTCAGTAGATATAACAGTGTAAATGGGTCTAACATATTAACATATTCAGAAAAGCAGATTACAGCCTGCATTTATAAACTACAAAGTGAGTCTGTATGTGAGTATGGTCTTGCTAAGGCTTGGTCAACTGTTCCAATGGGTGTAATATTTGTAATAATGTAAATAAATGAAAATGTAATACATTTGTACTGAGCTCATGGTCACACATGAAAAGGAAAGAGGTTCTGGCCCCCTCCCGTACTTCCTACTGTCGGCATGTATTCAGTTTCATGAGGGAAACACCCTGTGGTCATACACTCCCTCCTTTATGTACTGTGCAGTCAGGCTGCCGTGTCACTGTGGTCCAGTGTCTCAGAGCAGTTCAGTAGAAAACAAGCTACTTTCTATTTAGTCAATGACAACTGAGGCTACAGAACAAGAACCTAATTGCAGGTTTGCTCTTCTGAAGACTGAATTGTCACAGTGGGTACTGAAAAGTAACTATTGACCTCAAAAGGCTCAACAAAACAAATTAACTAACACAGTAATTTTGAAACAATACATTTAAATGTATTATAAAGTTATAACATGTATTATGTAATATTTAAATTAACACTACGTTTAAATGTGCTATCAGCATCATCACTGTGGAGTAATGTCTCAGAACAGTTCAGTAGGAAACAAGGTACTTTCTAGTTGAATGAGGACAGAACGTCAATAGTTTAAAGTGTGCTTAAAAGTTCCAGTACGCTCGACAGCCAACCTTTAGGACAAAATGCAAAAAGCTGTACTTTATACCCAAAGTATCCAGACAGCCCTTAAAATGTGGGCGTTCAACTTCTGTAAAGGTGCAGCCATTGCTGACACAGGTGTTGTTAAGCAAACATAGTGTTTCCTAAGGAAATTTTACAGTGATTTATACATATTTGTTGTGATGTAAATTATACATTTCTGTGGAGATTGTATAGTGTCAGCGTCTGTAGACAGACATTGATCAGTAGAGTGGGACACTCTGGCCAGTACTAAGCATTTATTAAAGTGAAATGTAGAACTGTAAAGTGAAGTGTATAAATGTAAAGTGACCATTCTGTCATACGTTAACACACCACAGCACGCAGTGTGAACAGCATGAAATTCTTTCTCTGCATTTAATCCATTCACCAATTAGACACTAGACACAGCATTCGGGGAGCAGAGTGTGGAGACAGTACCACGCTCAAGAGTACCCCAGAGTAGCAGTCAGGACACTAGCAGTACTGGGATTCTGTCTTGGGATTCCAGAAACTGCTTTCTGGTGTGAAGGAGTTTCACCCTGTTTCTTTGGAATGAGCTGGAGTGACAGTCAAATCCTCAGATCAATATTCTAACATGTAGAATAAAGCCATCTCAGAGACCATTACTGTAGCAAGGCGGGGGACAACATTCCCATTAATTCACTTGATTTTTATAAAACAATGTTGGTGTCCACAGACTTTTATACATATAGTGTATCTATGCAACAGTGATAGTATTATTATTATTAGTAGTAGTATTATTATTAGTGTTATTATTATTATTATAAGCATATTGAACTGTCTTGTCTTGAGACGTTGTCGAGCTGTAATTGATGCTCAAGAGCACATGACATGTTATTTGAGACATTGATATGTTTTGTTGTGGTATACTCGCCACTGTTGTTGGCTTTTGTTTCAATAAATTGTTTGAGATGAGGAAATCACCACTGCATGCTTCTATTTAAATGCCCTACTTTCATGATATAACATTGTAGTGTGAATCTTTCATGGTTGGCATAAATTTCATATAAAGATGTATATGCATAAGTGTGTGTGTACAGTGATACCCCGCTTTTTGCGGGGATTATGTTCCGCGAGCATCCGCATATAGGGAAAAACCGCATTTTCGTATTTTGGTAAAAAAAAAAAAAAAAACCCTAAAAATGCCCCCAAATCTGCTCCCAGAACATTAAACTCAGTTTAATGCATTACCCTTAAAGATAATGTAAAGGTAAACCAGTATTCGCCTTTTAATTGAAATTCCTCGTCAATAAGTATGCAACTATAAAGGTCGCTGGACAAAAGTATTGGGACAAAACGGTGATTTGAATGTTTTTTGGGGGGAAATAACCCCTGATCTACTCAGGCCAAAAATACAAATGATACATACTTTACCAATAAACCTATTTCTGATTCTGTAACACTTTGATTCAGAGGGTCTACCTCCTGGCAAAGAAAAAGCATCTAAATGAAACACAGAGCTGAATGACAACTTAGTGATTTTAATTTGTACCTGCTCTGCTCAATGTCTATGCAGTACCACATTGGATCTGAATTATTAAACCTCTGGCATATCAGTATTCTAATGATGTAGCTACTTGTTTTGAAGGCCCGTAGATGAGAGGAAGAAGTCTGTCTCTCTCACTCTCTCTCTACATCTAGGTCAGGTCTGTTTTCACATGGTGGTGTGTTTTTTGCTCTGATTGGGTTAGCAATAAGTCCTTTGAGGTTTCTCAGTTGGGAGTCGAGCACAGCTCCACACGGCCTCTGTTGTATCGTAAAGCCTTCATCACAGCGAGCTGGAGGGGAGAGAGGAACCAGGCTAAGGGAGAGACCCTCTTTATTGTCAGTCGTATAGTACAGAACCAGAGACCCCTTGTAACTGAAGCTGTGGTGTGTGTAGTGCTCATCTGTTTCTGGGTCTGTCTGGGTGAATTTGATTATTGTGTTTAATTAAACCACAATGCATTCATGGATGTTGTAAGGGTTTAGCAATATATCGTTGATTTTGGGGTATTGTGATATTGCTTTTCTGTTTGTCAAATTTTTCGAACTTGAGATGATTTTGAACAGTATTTCCATCATATTACTGTTCAACAAAGCAGAACAAAATACATTGCTAAAAAGGCCAGGTCAGCCAGGAAGCAGATGTAAAAATTAATTAAATAAATAAATGTTATTATTAATAATGTTGATTATTTATTGATTCACTTATCTGCCAACATTCATTTGATCTGAAATATATTTCAGTCCTTTTACTGTAGAAATTGATGCATGCAATTAATTTAGATGAATTAATCGCAGACTATATGAAGAATTACATACATTTTGACAGCCCAGGTTTTAATTAGTAAGGTCTTAATGTTGCAGTGAGTTGCTGTGGTGATGTCACAAGTGTGTTACTGCATTAGTGTGGTGAGAGTGTGTGTGTGGTAACGCCCTGCACACCTGGAGCTCAGGTTTGTTGACGGAGGGAAGAGGTTTGGCAATGACATCATGGCTTCCTTCTTTGTGGAAAGTCGACATCAGAGTGAAAGTACACCTCAGCCTGCTCTCCCCCATCTCAGGAGCTCCCAGGGTCTTCTTTTTTAGTGAGGAAAGTTTTAACAGAAGGGTTTTGGTCCTGTTTACTGTGGGATTTGCATGCTTGACCACACCTTAACCAGGAGCTTCTCCAGCACTTTTTTATCTGAAGTGGAAAGTTTTAACAGAAGGTTTTGGTCTGGTTTAGTGTGGGGTTTGCCTGAACACCTAATAGCCAGAGTTGAGAATCTTTCTCATCTTGATCACAATATTAACACTTATTTTGCAATACATTTTAGGTAATGAGCATTATCTCCATGATATAATGCCGTAAAATTGTGTTTGTTTATTGTTCTAATTCTGTTTTGTGTTCATCACTCACAATATCCAGGACATTGCAGTTAATTACAGCTTTAGATTGTTTTGAAAAAATATGAGTACATTTAAAACTAAATGACCAATTTTTATTTATCGTTACCTTGGATCATTGAAAAAAAAGAGCAATTAAAACATTTTTTAGATCTTTGTAGATCATGAAATGTCTATTATTTGAGGTATCAAATTATAAACTAACACCTAATTTAAAAGGACTTTTTGTGTATGAAACTCATTCAGAATAGAACAGAATAGAATTGAAAATATTCAGTTGTCCGAGGTCCTCTGGTCCGAAACCGTCCCCCGAGGAAGGACCGTGTCACGGATACATGTGGGTTAGTATTTTTTATTTGATTTTTATTTTTTAAAGCTTTTTTGAGTTCTTAACCCTTAACTTTGTCAAACTTGTGTCAAAAGTCACAACACATTGCCAATTGGTTTTAAATCAGTAGAGAAAATCAGATTCAGTGATATTTTTTAAATCGAATCAGTCACTGCAATATGAATGAATCTTAGCCCTGGATTTGTTGGCAATATAACTCCCTTGCAACTTTAACTACTTTTAATAATATTTAAACCTGTTTTATTTGTTTTAAATATAGTAAATGGATTCATAGAACTGTGTCTGAGAATTTTACAAAGCTGTTTAATGGTTGGACTATTGTTCCGGTCCTCCTATGTTTAAGATGAGCCCTTTTTTTTTTCTTCATTGCGAAGGTTTATGAAGACTTAAATAGTGGATATTAAAGTGCCACATGGCCGACAGCATTGTCATTTTGTCCCATGAATTCTAAATCCTTTTGATCTGCTTAGTGTCTGTTTACCTCTACCAATATATTAGTGAAAAGGCATTTTCTGTTTATTCCCTTAAAATTGCCAAAAAGTACCTCACACAGAACAGTAGGTGTAAGCAGACTGAAAACACGTTTGCAGAAAAGAAACTTGGTGTTTATTTTGTTTATTTGAACTTTAAACAGTTCTTTCTAAACGGTCTGAAGTGTGCAGTAAATAACACACACTGCACCTACCTGTCAGGGTCTCAACATAATGAGTAAAGATCACAAAACACCAAAACTAACTGGGATACCAATAAAATAAAAACAAAAGTAAAGCATTTTAACCTGTGCAAAAGTTATGCTTATATATAGTAAATGTACAAAAGTATAGGGACATACCTGTTTTTCAGGTTTTGGACTAGACCTCTTACTTCCAGTGAAGCACAATCTTAATGCTTCAGCATAGTTTGGACTACACCATGCTTCCAACTTTGTGGACACTGTTTTCTATTCCAGCATGGCTGTGCCCCAATGTACAGATTCTCACAGAAAGACCAAAACCTTGTGGAAAACCTTCTAAGAAGAGTGTAAGCTGTTATAGCTACACAGGAGGATATTAGTCTGTGGATTCAAATGGAATGTCATTAAAGTCCCTGTTGGTGTAATGGTTAGGCATCCCAATACTTTTGTCCACATAGTGTAATGATATATTACCCCTCCCTGCAATGTATTTATATTTGACCTCTTATAGAATTATGAAATCTAGTTGAACGGGTTTGTAAAAATGTTACCAAATGGGTGAGCAATATGCCGATATCATCATGATAAATTACATCACTATATGGTTTTCTGAATGTATCATGGCCATCATTAGTTCTTAACACCAAATAAAACTGCTGTTTCATTAAAGAAAGTGTAATTAGTCCTGTTTATTGGTTACTGGGGTTTAGTAGTGTGTGAATAAGTTACTGTACACCATGCTTCTTAATGTTTAAGTGTTTTCTTGCAAGTGGCTCTACTACATATTAAAATGCAGAAAGACTAAATATCAGGAAATTGTCTTAAAATATTGCCATTTTTGTTGGCTTGTCTTCTGCTGTGTTACAGTGGGTAGCAGCAGATTGAGCGGAAGGGTCTGTTGGTTATTGTTAGTAATGAGGCCGCCAAGACGGATGGCACATTAAAGAGCGGTAGTGTGTGTGAGAGCACACACACACACACGCATGCATGCGATTGACCTGCTGTAGCCTCCAGCACATACAGCTGTCGCGATGCTGCTGGAATGTTTAAAATGTGGACGCGTGTATTTTTACTGAGCTTCTCTAAAGCTGAGCACTGCAAAGCCAGCAACACACACACAAATTCCAAAAAAAGACTCTGGATCATATTACAAACAGGAGGGCAGAGAGAAAGAGAGGATGATGATAAAGAAGAGGAGAGAGGGAGGAAAAGTGAAAGCACGTTGAAGAGAAGAATGATGATGGAGAGATAGAAGGAAAGCCCTGGTCATGTGATATGTAAACGCTTCTCACATGGTGCATGCTGGCACGAAGCTGCCTTCTCTCTGTAAACAAACGGCCAAATCTGATTACAGGCCCTTTTTCACTGCTGTCCCTAATCAGAGCTATTAGAGCATTCATTAACCCGAGCCAGGGAGTGAGCTCTCGGACGACTGTGATGGAGGAGTGATGATTTTAACCTTTTTGAAGGTGAAGGTGGAGGTGGTTGGTTGTGCACGAGGGAATGGACGAAATCCAGATTGTGAGCACATGAGCACATTTTTTAACTTATGGAATGTGGGGGTTGAGTGTAGATGCTCTCGCTCACTCTCCCCTATACACATGTCCTTAAAGGCATATGCCAGTCAAAAATGCCAACTTTCCACAAATTAATGAATTTTATAGGGACCAGCTATCAGTTCAGCAGATAAATTGGTGAGACAGTGGTGGAACAGGCTGCCATCTTGCATCCAAAATGTCCTATGTTACTGAGGTTACCAGTTTTTGAGCATTAAAATTGCTATTCCAGAGTTCTTTATGCTGCAGACTGCAGTCAGGGAACAGGCCAACAGTTCACACACCTGGCTCGTTCATGCTTTAATAGTAATTTAAAAAAATCTGAACTGAATTCAGTCATGGTCTTCAAACATCAGTCAATGGTTTCACTGCTTAATCTGAATACTTCCACCTGGCTCACTTTATTTATTATTGTTTATTGTGTGTTCATTAGTCACTTCTTTACTTCAGAGTAGGCCGAATAGCATTTTACAGGCTTTGGTGGTTGTTGACATTTCCAAACAAGGTCTTGAATATTCATTCTCTTAATGACCCTTAAAACCAATGATATTCCATTGCATAATTAACCATAATGTTACAGCAGTTTTCCATCTACTCATGCGCACTTGATGCAGTCGAAGCTCTCTTACTGACTTGCCACTAACCTGTTTTCATTTACCCTATGTATCTGTGTATGTCAGTTTATTTGCCTTGCGGCACTGAAGATGATACATAGACCAAGTTAAGCTCAATCATAGCCAGGTTTAACTCAATTACAGCTAGATTGAGCTCAGTCATGGCCAGGATTAACTCAGTCATGACCAGGTTGTGCTCAGTGATTCATAATACATATACATATATATACACTGCCTTTCTGGTAATTTGGTCTTTTTTTTTTTCTTTTTTTTTAAACATCTGTTGCCTTTTAACTTAAATTACAAGTAGAAACCTGTAAAAAGACGAAACATCTGAACCAAATCAAACTGAACCAAATACCGACTTTTTTGCTTTGCTGTCCAGTGTGTACCAGGCGAGGATGGGTTCCTGGTTTGAGTTGTGGTTCCTTTCTGGCTTTTTTCTTCTTGCTCTTAGGGAGTTCTTGCCACTGTTGCCCCTGTTTCCTAAGACCTGGATTTTTATTAAGCTTCTTTGTAAAATGATTAGGAAGGTAATGCAGCAATATCACTAAGCACAATAACTGTTTTAGCAGAGACAATGAATGTGTTTCTATTTAAGCTAAAACATTGGCATCATCTTTTGAGGAAGAAAAACTCAATAAGAGTACCAATACCATGTCCAGCACTCATGTGACAGAAAAACTAGATGTGATATAGATTCAATACCAAATATCACAGGTATTGCAGGGAAAATGTTTAAAATTGCTTTAAAGCTGAGTAGTTTTGAAAGGAAACTATTTGATTAGTATTGACATAGACTCAAGACTTCAGTATTGTTACTGGAAAAGAAAGTGTTTGCAAGCCTCTTTAAATGAAATGTACCAATATAATCCACAATAGATGAAAGATTTAACTTTTTTGATTGTAAAAATGTTTTCAAATGTCCTTGGAGAAATAGTTGTTCTGCAAATGTTTAACCTGCAGACCGCTGTGCTACTGTATCATGTGGAAAAAGTTAGCCTTGCACATTTTTGTAAGTCAGTATGGATGATGAGATCCTGCCAAATGACTAAATGCCAGTGTTTCCATTGTGATCCCTCAGACCCACTCAGTCAGGGAACTTAATGCATTGCTGCCACCTAGTGATAGCAAAAACATATCCCACTGAAAAAAATTCTCAAAGAACAATTACTGCTTCTCACAAATACCTAAAGCTACTCATTATGGGTTTCAAGGGAAGATTAAAAAGTCGATCTCCTAATTATACCTTGTTATACTGTAATATGTGCCATTATATTCAAACCACCATAATTATATGTCTGACTAAATGAGGTCACCTCAAGTTTGAGTCTCTGTAATGAAGATCAGTAGGTGCAGTCGGAGTAGCAAAGCTGAGATTTTGATTCGTGTCTCAGCTCACTTTGAGATTTCAACATGCATAACAGCAAAAACGATCAATGTTTGTGTGCAGGTAAGGATGATGTTCGAATGCAGCTGGACAGCGCTCTACACGATGTGAACACGCGCTATGCTGAACTAGAAGAGACCGAGAAGAGGGCAGTGTGCCGAGCGCTCGTAGAGGAGCGAGGGCGCTTCTGCTCATTCGTTACGATGCTTAAACCTGTCTTGGTGGGTTTCTACACATGCACTCACACTCAGCCCAGTAAAGATGTCCAGATCACCTGGATAAATGCATTAACTCACATCCAATAATATACTATTGTTATCACTTACAACCCATGTGCTTAGTGCATTGTACCAGAAAGGTGTTTTGGGGTTTCCTCAAGGGTGTAATTAAGACCCTTGTACATTAGTCTGTACTTTTACTGAGACAGACCTGTCTGTTGCTCGAGAAGTGCAGTTATTTTGCTTTTGTTGCTTTGTTCTCTTATGTCACATGAGTAATGAAATGTGGTTTACTTGAAATTTCACACCATGACTCAAGCACATTTAACCTTAATCCTGTTGCGTAAACACATTTTAGTGCCCGTAACCTGCATCCTATGTACTTATTTAGTCTTTTTGCTCTGTCAGTGACACAAAGCAATTCTGTGGTTCGCACCACTTGCACAGTCAGCTGAACAATCAGCCTAGACTTCTCAAATGCAGATTTCAGTTTTGGTTCAGAACAGTTACATCGCTAGTCTGTACTGATATTACAGAATTTACCATATTTCATTGTTCCTCATGTAAAATATTTATTACCATTCTTGCAAGTTTATACTTTGTTGTTTAATGTTTTTCTGAATAGGATGAGGAGATCAGTATGCTTGGTGAGGTAACACACCTACAGTCAATTCTAGAGGACCTTTGCAGCCTGACAGTGGATCCCAGTGCTTTACCGCCTGCTAGCGAACAGGTAATAGCCACTTTTACCCAGCCTCTTCCTACAAAGTGCTGTCCACCCACAGACATGTTGTAACAGTGTCTGTCTCGCCCTCTTTTTCTCGCTCTTTTTAGGTTATTCTTGACCTGAAGGGCTCTGACTACAGTTATGCGTATCAAACTCCGCCGGCATCTCCTAGCAACACACTGTCACGCAAGAGCAGCATCAGCAGGTACGGATGTGTGTATGTGATGCAACATGGGATAGATATGCACTTAATCATACACCGATGCTAAACATAGACGCCAAAGTATATTAATTCCATTTACTATTTGAATAACAACATTTAACATGGGGTTCCTATTAACGTTGTTTCCAGTTTTCCACATTGACAGTGAGAGCAAGATGTGGTCCATGTCCTCCGTACTTGTAGACCTCTCTCTCTTAATGAGATATTGATTTTATTTTTTTTTCCATAGTTTTTCTGAAGACATCTTCTGGTGCTCATGTTAATAACACTAACATCAGTGATATTTTACAGAAGTTGTTCTTCAGTGATGAACACAGTAAGAGGGCCACAGATATGGAGTCATAGGAAAGTGTTTTCTTTACATTGTATATTTTACTTCAGCTTTAAGGTTAATATTTTAGTAGCCAGTTACACAGTTAGCTCTCTGCCAGGTTTACATTCTCTCCTGTTCTTTTTTGGCCACTGTCAAAAGGCTCATTTAAGAAAACATATTGCAAAGTAGCATACATGTGGCTTAACAAATTAAAATCATTCCTCTGAAACTGGTCCGGTTAAAATTTCACTCACATGATCTTGGCACACTTTATCATAATGATTTTTTAAAAAGTGTTAAAATAACAGAAATATAAAATGTAACTGACGACTAGTTCTGTCAAATAAAGTTAGGACATTTATGGAAGGAAAGTAGGAGGATAAAAATCATTCATATTGAAGTATGAATAAAGCATTGGCTAGGTGTTTTGATGGCAACCATTTAGTGGGTTACCACTACCATGGTTTGGTAAAAAAATTGGTCTGTGTTTCTTTTGATGTGAAATCCCCTCTGCCTTCTATAGAATTCTGACTTCTGTCAGTTTCACAGTGTGGTAATTGGGACTAATTTGTCTTGACTCTTTACTGTCAAGCCTTGAGACTTACTTTTTTTTTCTGATTCTGATTACTTGTTACTTCTTAATTGCTTTAATCTCTGCTGTCTACAGTCACATGCAGAACCTTTATTTTAAAACAGTTTTTCCTTGGAAAGATGACAGCAGGAAATGGAAACGGTCATTTGTGTCCGCTGTTGCGTTTGTAAATGATAACATTTGTCGCGCTCTCTTTTTGTCTTTCTGTAGTAACTATACCTCCGTGCGTCATGTGCCCTCTCTGGACTCCATCTCAAGTGCCGTGGATGGTCTTCATCTACGAGGACCAGAACAGGTAAACAGCTTTCGCTCTCATCTCCTCCCTCGTTTTTAGTTTGTTGTCTCTCACGGATCAATTTTAAAACACAAAGTCAGTTCACTCATAGTTTGTGCTCAGACGTTCATCTGTGGAAATACTCAGATGAGGAGAAACCAGCTTCACTGACTCACCTAATGCAATGCTTCTCTGTGATTTCTTTCTCTCACTCTCTTATATTTCTCACTCTTTTCCATCCCTCCCTTCTTTCTCTCACATGCTTTCTTTCTATATTCTTTCTTCTATTTGCTGATGTGTCCTGCTTTTTTTTGTTTCCCCATTTTCTTCCTCCGTGTCCATTTCTTGTTTATATTTGTTTCTCCTTGTTCATTTTTTTGGATATGTTTTTTTGTTTATTTCTTTCTTGTCCTTTTGCTCTCCTGTTTTTTCTTTCCTTCTCTCTCTCACTCTCAGCGCTCTCCCACTCCTCTCCTCCTGGTTGGGGGAGCAGGAGGTTCTCGCTCTCTCAGCGAGGGGAACTCTCCTACAGCCCCCCGCTTAGGCCATCGCGGCCCCCGCCTTCGCCACAGGAACACTGTGAGCACTGACTCAGTGTGGACGTGGTGGAGTGTCTGTAATGTGTTTGTGCGTGTGTTTGGCTGTCCTTTGTTGGATGTTGTATTTATTCTGTACATATGTACTAGCTGTGTGTCTGTGTTTGTAGTATACAACAATCAGCGCAAACGTTACAACCACTGAAGTGAAAAACGTTGAGTATCTTGTTACAATAGCACCTGTCGAGGGGTGGATTGATATTAGCCAGTACATGGACAGCCAGTTCTTGATGTGTTGGAAGCAGGAAAAGTTGGTGAGTATAAGACTCTGAGACACTTTGACAAGGACCAAACTGTGATGACTTGGTCAGAGCATCTCCAATATGACTGAACATGTGGTATATGATGGTCAGTACCCACAAAAGTGGTTCAAGCAAGAACAACTGAGCTCTGTCTCAAGTTTTTGTGCAGCCATCACAAAATACAATTTAATCAAAATATGTGCTGCGATCATGACAGTGGTGAACTAGAATGAGACCAGTCTGGACTGGGTTTACCTTTTGTGTGGGGATGGCAGAGCCAGATGATGGAGAAGGAGAGAAGGTAGTTAGTAGGAAAATAATCCCACTTGAGAAGATTAAGGTAGTTGGGTGCTGACCTAGATGTCACTCTGTTGGCAAGAGTCAGTGACTTGAAATTAATTATTCTAGAAGTTGGAATTTTGCTATGAGAATTTGACTGCATTCAGACACAGGAGTGTTGGTGAGATCAGGTGCTGATGTTGGATGATTAGTTCTGGATCACAAACTCATCCCAAAGTACAGAATGGAGCTCCATGATTGCATAAAATGTAGTTTAGCACCTTCACAGCCCAATACTGAAAGCTTTATATTCTTTCAGGTGGTACCTTCCAATGGGAAAGGTGACTTTAAGCTCAAGTGCAGCTGCTCCAAAACTCCATTCTATTCTATTCCATTTTTTAATGGCAGTTATGCAAGATGTGTGCACCACTGAACTCTGGTCAGCGACTGCACCTTAAAGTAGCTTTCGTTAGAAGGGTTGTCTGGATACTTGTGGACATGGTGGAAATACTGTGTGTGGAGGTGGGAAATAGTGTGTGTTTGTAAAGCTTATTTTATGGTGGTCCTTGTTCTTGCAAGCCCTTGAACAACCCCTATGTGACTTTATGTACATTTTTTTATTGTTTCTTTTTCAAAGCACTTCAAAGTATCTTCATGATTACTAAACCTTATTACAGATAGGCACACTAAAGTAAATACTGAATAATGACCCGGTTTAGTCACATATTACTTTTATGACATTAACACAGATTGAATCCTATTTAGCCTTTCTTTCCAGGCACAAATCAGCCCTGCTCAGGTGATCCACCCTCCTGCGTTCCCACTCATTTTTACACACACATTTATACTCCTGTGTCAGCATTCCGATGTCAGAAACTTCCTTTAGTGCTAGGTTAACAGAGCATTGTTATCCACATTGTGGTTAAATACTCAATTATTGGTTAAATACTTAATTATTTCATTTTGGTCACCTGTTAAAATGTCTGTGTGCAAATTCAGTAATCTTTGCTTTAATATAAGATGACTGTATTAGCCATTAACATTGTGCAGGGTACTCCAAATACATCACTGAGCCCAATATTAGCTGTTTCTAAGATAAAACTGCGCATTTGCCCGTTTAGACAAAAGTCAGGATCTTTACTTTCATGGCTATGAGATCGCTGCAAAGTAAATCATAACACTTGATATCATTCTTCATTTTTGCAACATGAATAAATAAACCCGCACAACAGCATTAATGATAGTGCTTAAATTGATAATACAGTGTTTTCAGCAGAACTGTTAATGATTGAAACAGACATCATGTGTAGCAGGATGCTTCTGTTACACTGTTTGATTATCTAGATCTAAGATGAGATGATAAAGAATGTTATTCTGTTTTAGTTACAGTCCTAATTTCAGTCCTAACCTGAAGCTGTTATGGTGAGTAAACAGAAGATTTAGATTTAGGATGTTTCTATAATGCAGCTACAGCTCAGGCTGTTTGACAGGCGTTTTGTTCATCCTAGAGCTCTGGTGGAAGGTCGTGTTGATTTGAATGGACAGTGTGATGTCAGTGGTGTTGCATGACGTTTAGCATTGTGTAGTAGTTTGTGAATTGTGTTGCAGGTTATAATTTATTTGTATGGCTGTGTTTTATAGGATGGTGGTGTTAACAGTCAGTCCAGGTCAAGTCAGATTAACCCTGGGTCTGAGAACGGGACCTCTATGCCTCCACCCCACCAGACCTACAGCGGACATGGAGAAAGAGCCAGAGCACAGTCCACATCTGGAAAGGTACACATGCACAGCTTTATTTAAGTCTACTAATGTGTAAATTCATTGCATGCATCAAAACAATGTATTACAATAATAACAGTAACACCAGCATCAAATACTCCATCATTATTTTCATAACCCCCCCACCCTACAGTACTTTCAAAAACTATATATCAAAAAACAATATATCAAAACAGTGAAAGGCTCCCACAGCATAATAAAGTTCCTCACGGTATGATTCAAATATTCCGGCCTGCATAGTTCTGTATACATGCACTTGCCCACTTTTGGAAAATTCAATGAAGAATGAGCATCTGATTAGTACACTAAACTATTTTGGTAATCCACCTACATTTAATGTTCATACTTAATATTTAAGTAATTTCTCTCTTTCTCCTTCTGTTGCTCTTCTAATTGATTGTCTCCTGTTTTAGCCGCAGTCTGCCCGAGAGCAACTGGCTCTGACGCTGAGCAGCGGGTTGAACTCTGAAGCGCCTCGAACAAGTCGAGATTCACTGCACTGCTCAAGTGGATACAGCACCCAGACAACTACACCCTCCTGCTCTGAAGACACTATACCCTCACAACATGGTGAGTACACACACACACACACACACACACACACACATTACCACAGACACTGCACATTCTTGTAGCATGAAGCCAATGTCTTTAGTATAGTCAGACAATAATGAACAGTGATTGTTGTCTTTTCAAATGTATATGTAGGGTTGTACAATATATTGTTATACACTAGCCATTTATTTGATAGATAATGAGCCTAGTATTTATATAACACCCATAAAGTAGATATTTTTGAGATGCCATACAATTTGTTTTTAGCTTTCTAATTATTTTGTGTACTTTACTTGTAACTAGTCACTGCAGTGAGTCATTTATTTGGTTTTGTCAGAGCAGTTTATGTAACACAGTATTAAATAATTAGTTGGTTTCCTTTTCATAAATGAGTTTTCTTTCTGCTTATTTACTGTGTAAGGATTTTTTTTGTGTCATTTTAATAAAAGAAAACAACAAAACAGTCCAATCACAATAAGCTATATAAGCTAGTTTGCAGCATTCTTTATTATGGCATAGCAGCACTTGGGGATCATTAATCTTAATGAATGCTAAAGTACATATTATTTAATACTATGATATAACATTTTATTAGTATAGCCCAGCTTGGCGTATGCACATTTAATTTACCCAATTTCCTGAACTTTAACAAAGACATCACTCACTGTAAGCAGCAATAGGACTCTATACAGACTTGTGTGAGTGAATATTTGGCAAAGTTTGGCACCTCACACATTTTACACTGGATTGCTGTCTATGTGCCTGTTTGGAGGTTTTCTATACAAGTTAAACCACTTTATTGTTCTTTTTCAGCGGTAAAGAAAGAACCTCCTCTATATGGTAGGTTTCTGACTAGTATTCTACAGACTGACATTCATTTGATTTTATCTCGTCTTCATCATGACCTACCAGGTCTTTTGAGAACTTGGCGTTCTGTATATACACCAGCATTGTGATTTCACCTTATTCGCATGTAAAGTACATCATTATAAGCAAATCTTGTGAGATGGTCTTTCTGCAGACTGGCCATTTTTATCAAGTAGTTCTTTTTGTGGACGATTTCCATTATACATTTCAGAAAACCCCTTGCATGAAAAGCCCTTTTGCACTTTCACTCATCCACAATGCCAGAGAGTTTGATCTATATGGGTGTATTTTAATATATTTTAAGAATAATAAAAATGAGACATGTATCAATCCAGTCCATCCAGTTTCACTCTTTGTCTTCTAAAAACTGCCTTGAAGAGCAAAAGAAACTGGACTGGATCAGAACTGGACTGGGCTGAATATAGAGATGATTAAAATATGCCTTGATTGGACATTAACTAATAAGATTTTTTCTATTAGTCCTCATTATACACTATACATTCTGTTAATGTATCTCTGTGTCTGTCTCTCTCTCCCTCTCTC